>CATIWC010000654.1:0-480897 GCA_948472305.1 Vicia faba | reverse complement strand
TCAATTAGATAAAAAATATAATTTCAAAGTTATTTAGTTTTCTTAATTAATTTAGTTACGTATTTTGTTAATAATTTAGTTAAATAGAATTTTTTTGTTTAGTTAATATTTTTTAAATTGTTTAATTCCTTCATGATAAAAAATATCAGAAAATAATATAATAGGGGTTTTTTATTTATTTTTATTTTTAACCACAAATAAAACCCCAAAAACATTATTTTGATATTATTAATTATTTCGCTAATTAATTTTATTTAATAGTTTGTTTTAGTTTAATTAACTATTCATTTTTTCATTTAGATTAGGTTGTATTGATTGCTTATTCAGACTTTTAATCGTATTGTCGATTCGATCCATCCCCATTTGTAAATTTGTATTCCCCACTCCCGAAAGCTTTATAATAGCGTAGAATTTTAATTTCTGCAATTTACTGTTTTTCTTTATATAGTATAGTAATTAGGCGTGTATGATAAGATATAAAATCAAACAATAGATAACCATAAACTTCAAGATAAAATAATCGAAAACCAATCACTTTTCGCACACATGCACCTCTAGGGTTAACCTCGCTTGTTGCCTCGGAAAAACAGTCATGTCCCTCGAATATGGGACGCTTTAGAAAAGACCATCTATTAAAAAGATCATAATCCCTCGATGACCCTTAGACATTGCCTTCGGTAATATGATCTTAGTCCCTTACAACAATTGCTAAAAGCATATCACAAGTTTCCTTCTACGACTGTATGATTAACCCATGCCCGCCCCTTTCACATCCAATGATAGGGCTTCTTACCAATCAATGGTAAGATAGCAATATCTAAAGGAGGAGGAAATGAAAAAAGACTTTTTGAGTAGGTAGATCGTTCATAGCTGCTTGCTCACAATATTTTCAAAACAATATTTTTAAAATAACATCTTTCAAACACACCAACACTTTCAAAACAAAATATTTTTAAAATTCAACACTTTGTATACATTCTTATAGAGAAGAGAATAATAAAAAAAGTTAGCCTAAACGAAGGAACTTTTCAAAAATACTTTCAAAACCAATCACAAACATATTTTCAAATAAAGCATTTTCAAAGTGAGCTAGGAACTATGTGCCCGTAGATAACTACGGATGAAAAGGGTGCTAACACCTTCCCTTTTCATAACCTACCCCCCAAACTCAAGAAAAATTCTCAAAAGGTTTTTCCTGTTCTTTTCACCCTTTCCTTTATTAGATAAAAGAAAAGTCGGGTGGCGACTCTTGCTATCCGCAACAATTGCGATAAAATGCAAAACACCCAAGACAGTTCTCCCACCGTATAACAGAACTGGAAACTCTATCGGGGACATGATTAAAAGTGGGGTTCCTTAGAGACTATATCACCTTTTAATGCTTTCATGGTGTGGCTTGTTTGCTCTACATTTTGGGTCCTTGTTTGGATTTTGTATTGATCCTCTACCCGGATCTGGGAACATCATTAGGTAAATAGCAAAAACTGTAGAGACTGTACGACATTAACCGATATGGTTGAGACAATAGCTATGTTAGTGTGACACATTTGTGGGTACCGGTATCCCTTATGGCGAATTAAGGAGATACAGGGCCGCTGTGTGGTGTCATAAAGCACTAACGAACCTTAGAACCTTTAATTAAACAACTTGTCCATTAGGAAGTAGTGAGATAACCGACTTTCGTGCAGTCTGAAGTTGGTTGATACTCGATACTGCGCTCATTGAGATTGGACTTTTGGGATATTTCGGTATCCAAAAAAGAGACTTGCGCTGAAACAATACCCAATGAAGAAAGATCAATGATATTGAGATCCCATAGAACCCAGTTACTTTCTAGGACAGGTCGGACCAACTAAACATCAAGAGGGCACTTACCTATGAACCTCATGCAAGCCTAAACCTAAGGACTTGTTTTCTTTGTGTGTATGTGTTTACTTGTACATAACATCATGAGATCATACCATTGAATTTGCACTAACCATTTCAAGGACTTTTGGATTTATCTTTGTGCTTTTTTTAGGACATGGCTTATCTTGTACCCTAAAATTTTCATTCTCACTTATCAAGAATTTGCTCACAAGATGTCCCTTGACCCAAGACTGAACTAGGGTTTGATCAGCTCAAGACACCTCCTTAAGCACTAATGACCAAAATTAGGGTTTGAGATTGCACATGGATTTTTGAACTTATAATGTCCCATGTGACTTTCATGGATCATCATGGACCCCCAAGATTAATCATGCCAAGTTTCAAGCCTTGAATCACATTTTTGCCCAATCAATTGAGCAGTTGACTTGAAAATCAGTTGTATTGGGGAAAAAGTCAACCATGGCCAATTTACAGTCAAACTTCATACATTTTTATCCATATCAACATTATAAACTCATATGTATCATTTGATCAAGTTTGGACCACAATTCCTCAAGAAATTTGATCAAATCTCCAAAAAGGTAAAATGGTCAAAATTAGGGTTTTTGACTGAGAAAGGGAAATTTCTGATTTTTGACTTAGCAAATGGTCAATTGTTTAAGGAATGATCTCAAGAGTCCAATTGAATCATTTTTACCTAATGGAATGGTTCAAAACATTGCAAGTCCATTGGATTGACATATGAATTTTCCAGTCAACTGATCAAAAGTCAACTGTATACTGAAAAGTCAAACTTTGACTTTTTGGTCAAATTCAAGTGCCAAGGATCACAATTCATCAAAAAATGTCAAAATATGAAACTTATTCATCAAGAAATCAAAAAGTCAAGATTTCATTTTGAAAAGTCAAAATTTCTAAACATAGAAATTTTTGTAAGTGTTGGAAATTTCATATTTTTTCATAACTTTGAGCCAAAATTTCACCATGATGCATTATGATCCAAGAGAAACTTCCAACACGAAAGTTGTAGATATCCATGAAATATACAACTTTGCTTTACATAACTCCTTCCAAAAATTCTTTGATCTCAAGTTATAATTTTATGAACATGTGGTCATGAAACTAAACACTTAGTGAAATTTTGCCCTAATTTGGTTAGGATTTTGACCTAACTTCATGGCACTTTTTCATATAGTTCCAAGGGGAATCTTTAAAATCAGTTCAAATATGGGTTGTAGAGCATATTGCAAGCTTTCCAAAATGTCAAGGAACTCCTTGATATCATTCTTGAGGAGGGATAATCGAAGAGATAAAGTTAGGGTTTTGTCACTTGAATTACAAGGCATTTTGTGATTAACAAGAATTCAATTTCAAACCTATGCTGCACAATCTTGTTTTGTAGGCCTCTAAACCTTAACATCTCTCCATAATCAGAAGATTACACTTGCTTTTGAGCTATTATCCACTTGATTCAAGCTTTATCCAAGTTGCATTTCCATTAATGGCACAAAGTAACATTGCCATTCTAGTAAAGTGGCTTTAATCACAAAGTCAACTTCTCTTGAGCTTTGCATTTGTTCTTTCTGCACAAGCATCCTATAGATAATCATATAAGCATGTTTAAAGTTCCTAACCACTTTATATAGCCTTGTACCTTGCCTTGGAACAATGCTTGTCAAGCTTGCTTCAAAAATAAGCCAAAAAGCCATAACATGTGAACTTGTACTTCTGATCACCCAAGCTCTCAAAACCTTTTCCTATACATTAAGACACTATTATGCAACTTAGGACACAATTTTTTCAAGCCTGAAACTCTCTCAAATTCCCTCTAGCTATAAATTGCACAAAAACTCCATTTTTGTGCAGGTTCTGGCCTTGAACTTGTATCTTCTATTACCCTCGTGTGTTCTTTGGCTTTTTAGTTCCTAAAGCTCATATACATCAAATAAAACGTATCCTTGTCCCTGTTACACGACTGTAACACCATTTGCATCAAACTCCATAACCAAAAATAGAGCATTGCACATTGACTTCTCCAAGCCATTCCAGCCATCCATTGCTCAAGCTAATCATTGCATTAGCTTCCTGGAAACTTGAGGAAGCTAACCTGATCATCATAACAACTTGAATCAAGCTCTAACTCAAAACACAATCTCTAACTGCAAGGTGAGTTTTCCTAACTTCTATCTTTTCATTCAGGTAGTGTTAGGCTTGCATTTGTGAAGATAAAATATAGACATCATTTCTCTGAAACTATACATGTCCATAGATTTCATTTATATTGCTTGAGTAGTGAGAATTTTGAGTTTGAACTTGCTGAAATATTTAGGTCAAAATTTGGTACTTTTAAAAATTCATGTTCATCTTTGAGAATTAGATTAAGTTATTTACATATTCAGAATCGTGAGGAAATTTCTAACAAGTTTGATGTTGGAAGTTTTGTGAATGGATGAGAGATGACTGAGTTACAGGAACCATGGCTGGAGGTTGAAGATGAAGTTCATTTCTGAAACTTGTTTTGCCTTACATATTTATTATTTTACTTGTATTAACGGATGTATAGCCACCCCAGTGGTAAGGCAGCGCGCGTTTCATGCTAAGGGCGTGGGTTCAAGCCCTAGCGCTGCCATTTTTCCTTATTTTTTCACATTTTTCTTGTTTTTTGTCACACAACAGATGCGTTGGGCCTCAACAGTTGCGCCTTGTTATACTTGCTAACCTTCCACCCTCCTGACTGTTCTTAACACCCCTGGCCCAATTTTATTTTCTTTTTCTTATTTTCATTTTATTTATTTTCTTAATTATTTCTAATATTAAAAAAATCATAAAATACAAAAAATGATATATTTATATTTTGACTTATTTTATTTTATTTTTCTCATAAAAAAATATTTTTATTTATTATAGTTTATTTATTTTTTTACTTATTATCTTGTAAATAAATAAAATTAGGTTATCAGTTATTTTCTTTCATATTAATTTAAAATACATTATTTTTAATATAAAAAGACAAAATATTTTATAATGCTATAAATATTTTCAAGATAAAAAAATACCAAAAAATACTTTTCTTAAACTTAATTTCTTTTGATTAATTAATAGAATTAGGGTTTTCATTTAAAATCTTTTCTTAATAAATTCAAACTTAATTAACTATTTTATTTATTTAATTAGTTCATGACAAAATCTTTTTTTCATGAAAACTAAATAAAATTCATTTTCTTTACATTTTGCATCCTTGTACATTCATTTTTATACTTTGTATTTATTTTATTCCTTGTATATTTTGTACCAATTCAATATGGTTGTAATACACTAATTAGGTTTAAATTCTTGCAATCCCCATTTACAAATTGTATACCCCCCTCCCCACAAATGTTGTAATAGCGTAGTAACTTTAAGTTTCACAATTTATCGCTTTTATATAACATGCTAGTAATTAGGGTTTGTATGGAAAGACTAAAACCAATATTTAGAAAACCCTAATTCAAGACAAAAACAAGCATGAAAATAATACACTTGCACACAAGCACCCCTAGGGTTATTCCACTTGGTTGCCTTATACAAAATGGCCATATTATGCATGTGAGGTATCTTAGCAAAAACAAGCAAATACAAGATCACAGTCCCTCGATGACGCTATCTAAGTTGGCTTACAAATGATCTTAGTCCCTTAAAAATAATGCTAAGATACCTTGCAACATTGCTAATCATGGTTATACGATGACCCACGCCCATCCCGTTTACATCCAAAGATAGGGTTGTTTACCAAATCAATGGTAAGACAACAATGTCAAAGGAAAAGAAAATGAAGAAGAAAGACATTTGAGTAGGTAGATTGCTCCAAATTACTTGCTCACTTTCAAAACAAAACATCTTACAAACTTGAAAACATTTTCAAAAGATCAACATCTTTGCATACATTCTTACGAACGAGAATCATTACAAAGTTTACCTAAACAATGGCCTCTTTACAAAATACTTTCAAAAACCACACAAAACACAATTTCATACAAAAGCAAGTGATCTAGCAAGTAACCAAGAGCCCATGGAAAACCATGGATGAAAAGGGTGCTAATACCTTCCCTTTTCATATTCTACCCCCCGAACTCAAGAAATAATCTCAAAGGTCTTTCCTGTGCTTTTTCACCTTTCCTTTTGGATAAAAGAAAAGTAGGTGGCGACTCTTGCTAACCGCAACATCTGCGATCAAACACAAAACACCCAAGTCATTTCTCCCACCGTATCATAGAACTAGCGACTCTGCTGGGGAGAATTCTAAAAGTGGGGTTACCTTAGGGTTAGATCACATTTACTTGCTTACATTTTTTGACTTGTATGCTTTACATTATGGTTCTTGTTTGGGCTTGAATCCTCTACCCGGATTTTGAGATACCTTATAGGTAAGTAGCAATACATTGTGGAAACTGTGCGGGGTATACCGACATGGTCTAAGAAATCGTTATGTTAGTGTGACATATTTATGGATATTGGTAGCCTTTGAGTTAATCAAAGAGAATACGGGCCACTGAGTGATGTCATAAAGCACTAATGAACTTCTAGAACCTTTACTTGACCAACTATGCCTTTAGGATGTAGTGAGATGACCGACTTTGGTGCAGTCCGAAGTTGGTAGATACTCGATACTACACTCATTGAGGTTTGGTTTCTTGGGATATTTCGGCCGCCATTAAAGAGGCTTGTGCTGAAAAAATGACCAAGGAAACAAACCAGTGATATTGAGCTCCTTAGAACCCGGTTACTATTACTAGGACAGGTTGAGCCAACTAAGCTTCAAGAGGGTACTTACCTATAAGACTCCATGCAAGCCTAAGCCTAAGGACTTGTTTTATTTATTTTTATATACATACTTGTACATAACATCATGAACATCATAACATCATACACATTCACTAACCATTTAGAGGATTTTTGGATTCATCTTTGTTCTTGTTTTGTAGGATATGGATTCTCTTTGCAGGAAAACTATTCAAGTCAACCTTGTAAGGATCCCTCCACAACTTAAAGAGCTAGCTTCAAGGATTCCTGAAAACTCTCCATTCACCGAGAGACATGGTCGCCTACTCAACTTGGTCACCTCCAACACAGATGAGGACATGATGAAAGTGCTCTTTCAGTTCTTTGATCCGTTACACCATTTCTTCACATTTCCTGAATATCAACTTGTGCCTACTTTGGAAGAATTCTCCCGACTCTTGAGAATTCCCATTCTCAATCAACTACCTTTCAACAGTACGAAAAGAGACCCAAATCCAGAAGAGATTGCTCAAGCTCTACACTTGCACTCAACTGATGTCATAACTCATTGGGAAACAAGAAGTGGTGTCAAAGGTTTCCTAGCAAAGTTCTTGTTCGAGAAAGCCCAAAACTGTTAGAACTCCTTGGATCTGCAAGCCTTTGAGGAAATTGTGGCTCTCCTCATCTACGGGATGGTTTTGTTTCCAAATCCTGACCAACTCATAGATGTGAACGCCGTCAAAATCTTCATATCTCGCAACCTGGTACCTACATTGCTAGGGGATATCCTACCCTCTTTTCACACTCGCACAATGAGGAAAAGAGGTGTCCTTATGTGTTGCACTCCTCTCTTATAAAGATGGTTTATTTTGCATCTTCCCTAATCTGTATTAAAGAATGAGCAAGGCTCAAGGTGGTCACAAAGGTTGATGACGCTCAAACATTCAGACATTCATTGGTGCTCCTGATCTATAGAGAATGTTACTATTGTCGATCGTTGTGGAGAATTTCCTAATGTCCCTTTACTTGGCATTAGGGGAGGTATCACCTACAACCCTTGCTTAGCCTTAAGACAATTTGGTTACGCTCGAAGGGATGGCCCGCACGAGATGCTGATTCAAGTTTTGGTATTTGACTACGACAACGACGATCAAGGTCTTTGCCAGTGATTTATCCGAGCTTAGAGGATGTTAAACAAGGTAGATAGCAAAACTTTGGGGCACCAGTATTCCACCCCTCTTGAGCCTTACCTCAAATGGGTATGAACTCGTGCTCAAAGTCTGATGATGCCTTATCCTTCCATTCTCCCGGTAATTATTGAGCCTGTCATGGAAGGAGATGTTCCATACACTATCCTACATCCTGACATGCCCACTTCTCTTGAAGACCTACAAAGAGATTGGATACAACTCAAAGGTGAGCGAGATACTTTCGAAGCCCAATTCTACGCAAGTGAGAAGAAGGTTTTGGAACTCACTAGGCTACTTTATGAGGAGCAGACTCTGAATGCCTACATTGCACCAAAGAGGATGCGTACTACCTTTCTATCTTAGAGTTTCTTGTATTTGTTTTGCCCAAGAAGGCATTGATGTACTCAAAGCTTTAATTTATTAATATAACGCGTGTTTCCTTTTTATCTAAAACAAATTTGAATTTTAAAATCCTTGAAATCATTGCATACACATTTAACATTCATCATAACATAAACAGGTTTCTTGCAATAAGTCTCCTCATCTCTCTACTGTTTATTTCATTAAGATGGATCTCAAGCAAACGGTGAAAGACCTCCAAGCTTAGAATTCCCAGTTTCAACAGTTATTATTAACTCTGGCCAAAGGACAAGAAGAGTTGAAGACCTTGCTGGTTGAGGAAAAGAAAAAGAAGACGAAGAAGATAACTGGAATTCTGAACATGGGAAGAAGATTCCAAGGGCAGACAAGAAGGACCCTAGACTTTGCAACAACGTCCGGTGAGAAAGACAACCAAAATGGGAAAAGAAAAGAAATAGTTGTTCAGTCTGATTTAGAAGAAGAAGAGGAAGAAGAAGACTATTCTGAAGAACAATACCCTTCAGCTGATGACAAGTACAAACATCTCGAAGAGTGGTTGAGTTCAATGGAAATCCAAAAAGTGCCTGGCTTGGAATTTGAAGAGTTGGGGTTAGTATCGGGAATTGTCATTCCTCCAAAATTCAAAGCATCTATGTTCTCCAAGTATGATGGAATTTCATTCTCCAAAATGTATCTCCGGTCCTATGTAAGGAAAATCCAACCCCATTCCGCTGACAAAGATTTATGGATACACTTCTTCCAAGACAGTCTTTCTGGAACTCAACTTGACTGGTTTTATCAGCTAGAAAGAGCCAATGTTCACAACTGGGAAGATCTTGCTGCAGCCTTTTACAAACAATACCAGTACAATGATGATTTTGCGCCTACCCGTACTCAACTCTAGAGTATGGCCATGGTTTCAAATGAAGGATTCAAGGACTATGCGCAAAAATGGAGAGATTTGGCCGGAAGAGTTCATCCTCCTCTATCTGAAAGAGAATTAGTAGACATGTTTTTGGGCACCTTGTCTGGTCCCTTCTTCAATCACCTAATTTGGGAGTTCATCAGAAGGTTTTACTGAACTAATATTGACTGGAGAAAGGCTAGAAGCCGGAATAAAAAGTGGAAAGATTCAAAAAGATGCATCCTCTACTGCTGTAAGGAAGCCATTTATCGGAAAGAAATAAGTGGTTATTGTTTATCCTTAGAGAAATCAAGATAGGGCCGAATGCCGTCCAATGGTGGGGGATGTTATGATTCCTAAAAATGCGCCTGATCAGCAAAGAAACAACCAACCAAGAATGGAAAGACCATTCAGACAATTCACCAGAATTAACATGACCCTATCTCAAGTATTACCACATGTGTTAAGATCCAACCTAGTGACTTTGAAAGAAGCTCCAAAGAACCCTAACACAACATCTCCTCACTATCATCCTAATTACCGTTGTGCTTACCATTCTGAGAGCCCCGGTCATGGCACTAACAACTGTTGGGCTCTAAAGAACAAAGTACAAGACCTCCTTGAAGCCAAAGAGATTGAATTTGATGCGCCAGAAAATCCCAATGTCATTTCTGCCCCTATGCCTAAACATGGCCATAATGCCCATGCTATTGAGGAAGATATGTTTATTACTTCAGTTGATGAACTTATGACCCCACTCCTGACTAACAAAAAGAACTTATTGAATTCCAGTTTTTCCCGGGCTGTGATGAAAGCTGTCATTTCTGTTTGTCCTTACCAACCAACTGTCCTTTGTTGAAAGCAGGCGTTTAGTGCCTAATAGATAACAAGGAGATTTTGTTCAAAAAGACTTTTGTTCCACCTGTTTCTTATAATGATGTTTCCATTGTGACCATTTCCGAAAATTCTTCCAGGGTCTCCACTAAAAGACTCGTTAGAATTACATTAGTTCCAAAAGTAGCTCCTTTAATAGTTACAATGTCTGGACCAGTCCCGTATTTGTCATACAAATCCATACCATGGAATTATGGAGGGGAAGTCTACTACCACGGTATCAAGAAAGATTGGCTAGCTGCCGAAGATTCAAGTTCTGAGAAGGATGACTCCAATATCAGTAACATTGTCGGGACTAGCAAGATTACCCGAAGCGGAAGGATATTCTCTCCAGAAATTGCTCCCCCAAAAGTAGTTTCTGGACCCGTAATTATTCCTGTTGTTGTTGCTCCTCTGAAGGCTATTCCTAGTCCCACAATCATCTCCACCAATGTTCCAACTGACAAAGCTGTTACAATCCTTGCTATCACTCCTACCGACATTCCTACTGCCGAGTCAACTGAGACTCGAGGTAAAAGTATTCTGATTGAGCCTGTCCGAACAAAGACACAATCATTGGCTATCCCTAAGACCTCCCGGAAAGAGATGGAGGAAATTCTAAAGATCATAAAAAGAAGCGACTACGATGTAGTTGAACAACTGGGGAAAACTCCATCCAAAATTTCCATGCTGGCTTTACTACTATGTTCTGAGGCGCATGCAAAAGCCTTGGTAAAATTCCTGAAAACTGCTCATGTACCCCAAGAAACATCTGCCGACCAGTTCCAAGACTGTGCAGCCAGCTTGACTGCAAATAATGGTCTAGGTTTTTTGGATGCCGATTTAACTCCAAGAGGAAGGAAGCATAATGATGCATTTCATGTCTCAGTTGAATGTAGGGGCACAAGCTTGGCTCATGTTTTGGTGGACACTGGCTCATCTCTGAATGTATTGCCTAAAAAGGCTATTGATAGGCTTGCTGTGAGGGATTGACATTAAAGCCAAGCAACATAGTAGTGAGGGATTTTGACGGCTCGAAAAGAATGGTGCATAGGGAAGTGGATATCCCCATAAAGTTTGGAACCCAAACATTTTATTCAACTTTTTATGTAATGGATATCCGCCCTTCGTATTCATGCATGCTAGGAAGACCGTGAATTCACAATGCTGGCGCTGTCACTTCTACGTTGCACCAAATGCTGAAGTATTCGATTCAAGGGAAGATTATCACCATTCATGGAGAAGAAGAGTATATGATCAGCCATCTCAATTCCTTCAGATATGTGGAGTTAGATGGTGAATTTTTTGAAACTCCATTCCAACACTTTGAGGAAGTCCCGCAAGATGTGGCAGTAACCAGAACTGTTCCCAAGATCACAAGGCCTCCACTCAAGATGTCATCCTTGAAGGATGCAAAAGCAGTGATAGAAGAAGGTGTGTGCACTATTTTGGGACAACTCCCAGATATCCCATACAAGTCTGACAAGTTTGGCCTGGTATTCACTTCAGGTGCTCAGAAGACTGTACGCCGCGCTCATGCCGGAGGACCACCCCTGAAGATCAGAAACCGTGAAGTCAACGCGGTAGAGGATGATGAAGAGGGTTGCAACCTGGAGGATTGGATCTTCCCAACTGTCAGTGGAGGGCTCAGCAATTGGGAGGCTAGAGATTTTGTCCCGATCACTTTTATCCCACAGTAATTTGTCTTTACATTTTGTTGGATCTGTAATATTAAAACAATTCAAACTCTTAAAACCTTGTGTCTTACACGAGGCACAATGGTCCATTTGTAAGGGTTATTATCTCATTTCCATATGACATCAATGAATCATGGACGTTTTGCATACAAACTTTGTGCTCATTGTTTTTATCTTTTACATTTTTCATTTCTTTCAAAGATAGTTATACACTTACACACACTCACACTCACAATGCAGGTCTACATCCATTCGGGATCCCATGGGTAACAATTATGCTATGGCCTTCTGTGACTCTGAAAATCTAATCTACCAAGCCGAAGACGAAGGTGAGAAAGATTGTGAAGTACCAGGGGAACTTGCCAGATTACTACTACAAGAAGAGAAAACCATCCAGCCTCACGAGGAACCCGTGGATACAATCAACCTAGGTACCGAAGAAGACAAAAGAGAGGTTAAGGTGGGTGCCAATATGGAACCGAGTGTCAAAGAGCGTCTGATTCAGTTGCTACACGAGTATGTTAAGGTCTTTGCCTGGTTGTATGAAGACATGCCAGGACTTGATGCATATATTGTGGTACATCGTCTAACTACAAAAGAGGATTGGCCACCGGTAAAACAAAAGGTCCGTCGAATTCGACCAGATATGTCAGAAAAGATTAAAGCAGAAGTCATGAAACAATTCAATGCTAGATTCTTGGCCGTCACCTCCTATCCGCAATGGGTTGCCAATGTCGTTCTCGTGCCCAAAAAGGACGGTAAGGTACGAATGTGCGTGGACTACAGAGATTTGAATAGGGAAAGCCCTAAGGATGATTTCCCACTTCCCCACATTGACATCCTAGTTGACAATACAGCACAACACAAAGTGTTTTCCTTCATGGACGGTTTCTCAGGCTACAACCAAATCAAAATGGCGCCTGAAGACATGGAGAAAACAACTTTTGTCACACAGTGGGGCACATTCTTCTACAAGGTGATGCCATTCGGACTGAAGAATGTTGGGTCAACCTATCAGTGTGACATGGTAGCTCTATTTCACGACATGATACATCACAAAATAAAAGTCTATGTGGACGACATGATAGCTAGATCTCAAATAAAAGAGGAGCATCTTGATCATTTACAGAAACTGATTGAAAGATTAAAAAAGTACAAACAGAGGTTGAACCCAAATAAGTGCACATTTGGAGTAAGGTCTGGTAAACTCCTAGGCTTTGTCGTCAGCAATAAAGATATTGAAGTAGATCCTGCCAAGGTGAAAGCTATATAAGAGATGTCTGCTCCTCGTACTGAGAAGGAAGTCAGAGGATTCTTGGGACGCTTGAACTACATTGCCAGATTCATTTCTCACCTGACAGTTACCTGTGAAACAATCTTCAAACTACTGAAGAAAGATCAGGTAGTCAAATGGAATTATGAGTGCCATATTGCTTTTGACAAAATCAAAGAGTATTTGCAAGAGCCTCCTATTTTAATGCCACCAGTCGAGGGAAGACCATTGATCATGTATCTGACGGTTTTGGAAAATTCAATGGGAGTGTGTGTTGGGGCAGCATGACGAGTCTGGACGAAAAGAGCACTCAATTTATTACCTGAGCAAAAAGTTTACCGACTGTGAAACAAGATATTCACTTCTTGAGAAAACTTGCTGTGCTCTGGCATGGTCTGCTCACCGGCTAAGACAGTATATGCTGACCCATACTACCTTGTTGATATCTAAAATGGATCCAATAAAATACATCTTCGAGAAACCTGCTCTCTCTGGGAGAATAGCGAGATGGAAGATGATCCTAACAGAATATGACTTACAGTATACTACCCAGAAAGCTATAAAGGGCAGTGTACTAGATGATCACCTTGCTCACCAAGTTGTGGAAGACTACCAGTCCATGATGTTCGAATTCCCAGATGACGACATCATGATGGTAAACAACTATGAAGAATTCAGGCCATATGACAGACCTGAACAAGGATCCCGATGGACCCTGGTTTTTGATGGGGCATCTAACGCACTCGGCAATGGTATTGGTGCAGTACTCATATCTCCTGAAGGGTGTCATACTCCATTTACTGCAAGACTCTACTTCAATTGTACAAATAACATGGTGGAATACAAAGCGTGCATCTTTGGTCTCAAAGCTGCTATAGACTTGGGGATCAAATTGTTGAATGTATTCAGAGATTCAGCTTTGTTTATCAGCCATATCAAAGGGGAATGGGACACCAAACACCCTAACCTTATCCCTTAAAAGAACATGTTTTAACATTTCTCCCACATTTTGAGAAGATTACCTTCGAGCATTTCCCGCGAGAAGAAAATCAACTAGCAGACGCACTGGCCACAATGTCATCTATGTTTAAACTTAAATGGGAGAACGAGGCTCCCCAAATAACCATTGAACGAAGGGATGAACCAGCACACTGTCACGAGATTAATACTGAAGAAGAAGTGGACCAGCCTTGGTTTCACGAAGTCAAGAGATATCTCGAGGTTCAAGAATATCCTAAAGGAGCTTCAGTCAATGAAAAGAAGTTCTTAAGGAGATTCTCCGCTAAATTCTTCCTTAGTAATGGCACCCTTTACAAACGCAACCATGACTCTGTGTTACTTCGGTGCGTAGACAAGGTTGAAGCTGAAAGAATCATGGCTGAGTTACATGAAGGCACTTTTGGCACCCATTCCAGTGGGCATACCGTGGCAAAGAAGATTCTACGGGCAGGCTATTACTGGTCTACCATGGAAGCAGATTGCTATCAACACTCTCGAACCTGTCATAAGTGTCAGATTTATGCTGACAAGGTACACGTACCTCCGGTTCCTCTGAATGTCTTGATGCCTCATTGGCCCTTTTCTATGTGGGAAGTTGATATAATTATGGAAATCAAGCCAATAGACTCCAATGAACACCGCTTCATCCTAGTGGCCATTGACTATTTTACCAAGTGGGTGGACGCAACATCTTTTACTTCTGTGACCAAGAATGTTGTCTCCCGGTTCATCAAGAAGAATCTCATTTGTCGTTACGGTATCCTAGAGAGGATCATTACATACAATGGTACAAACTTGAACAATACTATGATCACCGCCTTGTTCGAGCAATTCAAGATTCAGCATCACGATTCTTCCCCTTACCGGCCAAAGATGAATGGTGCTTTCGAAGCCGCAAATAAGAACATTAAAAAGATCATACAGAAAATGACAGTCACATACAAAGACTGGCATGAGATGCTACCATTCGCTCTCCACGGATATCGTACCACAGCTTGCACATCAACCGGGCAACACCCTATTCTCTGGTTTACAACATGGAAGATGTCTTGCCTATTGAGGTCCAAATCCCCTCTCTGAGAATTATGAAGGATGCAAGGCTGAATGAAGACGATTGGATCCAAACTCGGCTTGATCAACTAAACTCAATTGATGAGAAAAGGCTTATTGCTGTCTGTCATGGTCAAATGTATAAAAAACGGATGATCAAGGCTTTCAACAAAAAGCTCAGACGCCAAGTGTATCAAGTTGGAGATTTGGTGATCAAGCGCATCATACTTCCGCAAGGTGATCCCAGGGTAAAATGTACTCCTACATACGAAGGACCATTTGTAATCAAAAACATTTTCTCTGGTGGAGCAATGATCTTGACCACCATGGACGGTGACGACCTGCCGCACCCTACGAATGCAGACATAGTCAAAAGATACTATGCATAAGAGACCCGCTAGGTTGACACACCTAGGAAAAACAAAGGCATCCCGGCGAACCAAAAAGGTTCGGGCAAAAATTAGGGATATAAAAAATATGTACACCCAGCAAGTTGAAAACCCGAAAGGGAGACTTGGGCAAAAAAGGGTTTCCCGGTGGACTGAAAACCCGAAAGGGCGGTCAAGGAAAAAGTTAGGGAATTAAAGCATATGACTATGTCCCGTTGGATTATCTTACGGACAACATTTGGCTTCAATTGACAAACTCAGAGGCTCTGATCAATTCAATCATGTTCGGACGAGGCAACAAATAGATAAGACGCTCAGAGATACGAAGGCTATAGCAGAATGGAAACCCCGTAGGATTATTACACATAGCTATCTTTTGTTTGTATTAAAATTTTCATTTTTTACGATATCATTCTCTTACTAGAATGTTTGTCTCGTTGTACAAAAATACTTACTCAAAGTCAATACAAAGATATCCCTTTGAAAGTTCAAAACTATATGTTTTTCTTTACTCTATTTTGTTGTTTACAAAAAACGTCTAATGATTCATTTTTGAACATAATTACTATTTACAAATAAAAATAAATAGAAATACAATCATTGATGGCTTTAAGAGGTAGGGAAATCTCTCTATGCTATCTTCACAATCCCCTGCATTGTGCAGTTTAATCCCCAGCGGAATAGAACTTCCAATTATCAATCCCCAGTAGAAGTCGTCAAATTTCTCAGGATTCCCCAATAGGATTTTACAAGCAGTACACGACATCTCCCTTACAACAGAGTTTATTTCTCCAAGCAGAAATTCATCAACACTTATACTTCACAACATGAAGACTTATACTTCATATCCTCAGCAGCAGTCATGGATTTATTTTCCCCAATCCAACAACAGTGTGGCAAATTAGCTTGCATACGCATACATTGCATCCATATATCATAAACATTGATAACATAAATGCATTATACCATGAATTTCATACAACATGACTTTGCATTTTTGCTAACATTTTACCCTTTTCAGGATAAGGTTAATAACTACCATTGACATTGTTCAAAGTTTTCAGATACAATTCAGATATGCTCCAAGACACGGATGCCATTCTGATACTCGTTCAGACTCAAGTTTTGATACAGTTCAGATACACTCAAGACACGAATTCCATCCTGAAGCTCATTCAACTCTCAGATACAGACAGATATAGTTCGAATATGCTCCAGACACAGAATGCCATTTTGATACTCATTCAGATTTCAACTTCCAGATACAGTACAGATACGCTCCAGACACGGATACCATTTTGATACTCATTCATATTTCAACTTCCAGATACAGCACAAATACGCTCCAGACACAGATGCCATTCTGATATTCATTCAGATGTAATTCTCAAGATACAGTTCAGATACGCTCTAGACACGGACCCCATTCTGATGCTCATTCTTTCAGCTTACAAATTACAATTAAACAATCACTCTTGGATGGCATCTACAAGCCCATATCCAACAACTTTCTATTACCCCTCCAAATGGCATCTTTAAGCTTATTCCCTCTACCATCACATCGCCGAGTGCAAATTTCTGGGCACTCTAGTGTCTAATCGTCTTCCACCTTCGAGTCACGAATGGCAAAACATGCCAATCTAACTCTTCAGGCTTAAGAAGATTGAACAAGGGAAGCTGTTGTACCCCAAAATTTTCCCTCTCACTTATCAAGAATTTGCTCACAAGATGACCCTTGAGCCAAGACTACACTAGGGTTTGATCAACTCAAGACACCTCCTTAAGCACTGATGACCAAAATTAAGGTTTGAGATTGCACAGGGATTTTTGAACTTCTAATGTCCCATGTGACTTTCATGGATCATCATGGACCCCCAAGATTAATCATGCCAAGTTTCAAGCCTTGAATCACATTTTTGCCCAGTCAATTGTGCAGTTGACCTGAAAATCAACTATATTGGGGAAAAAGTCAACCATGGCTAATTTACAGCCAAACTTCATAATTTTTTATCCATGTCAACATTATAAACTCATATGTATCATTTGATCAAGTTTGTACCATAATTCCTAAAGAAATTTGATCAAATCTCCAAAAGGGCAAAACGGTCAAAATAAGGGTTTTTGACTGAGAAAGGGCAATTTCTGATTTTTGACATAGCAAATGATCAATTGGTTTAAGGCATGATCTCAAGAGTCCAATTGCGTCATTTTGACCTAATGGAAAGGTTCAAAACATTGCAAGTCCATTGGATTGACAGATGAATTTTCCACTCAACTGATCAAAAGTCAACTGTATACTGAAAAGTCAAACTTTGACTTTTAGGATTTTGACCTAACTTCATGGAACTTTTTCATATAGTTCCAATGGGAATTTTTAAAATCAATTCAAAGATGGGTTGTATAGAACATTTCAAGCTTTCCAAAATGTCCAAGAACTCCTTGAGATCATTCTTGAGGAGGGAGAATCGAAGAGATGAAGTTAGGGTTTTATCACTTGAATTACAAGGCATTTTGTGATGAACAAGAATTCAATTTCAAACCTATGCTGCACTATCTTGTTTTGCAGGCCTCTAAACCTCAAGATCTCTCCATAATCAGAATATTACACTTTCTTTTGAGCTATTATCCACTTGATTCAAGATTTATCCAAGTTGCATTTCCATTAATGGCACAAAGTAACATTACCATTCTAGTAAAGTGGCTTTAATCACAAAGTCAACTTCTCTCGAGCTTTGCATTTGTTCTTTCTGCACAAGCATCCTATACACAATCAAATGAGCATGTTTAAAGTGCCTAACCACTTTAAATAGCCTTGTACCTTGCCTTGGAACAATGCTTGTCAAGCTTGCTTCAAAAACAAGCCAAAAAGCCATAACATGTGAACTTATACTTCTGATCACCCAAGCTCTCAAAACCATTTCCTATACATTGAGACACTATTATGCAACTTAGGACATGATTTTTGCAAGTCTGAAACTCTCTTAAATTCCCTCTAGCCAGAAATTGCACAAAAACTCCATTTTGTGCAGGTTCTGACCTTGAACTTATATCTTCTATTTCCCTCGTGCGTTCTTTGGCTTTTTAGTTCCTAAAGCTCCTATACATCAAATATAACTTGTCCATGTCCCTGTTACACGACTGTAACACCATTTGCATTAAACTCCATAACCAAAAACAGAGCATTGCACATTGACTTCTCCAAGCCATTCCAGCCATCCATTGCTCAAGCTAATCATTGCATTAGCTTCCTGGGAACTTGAGGAAGCTAACCTGATCATCACAACAACTTGAATCAAGATCTAACTCAAAACACGATCTCCAACTGCAAGGTGAGTTTTATGAACTTCTATCTTTTCATTCAGGCATTGTTAGACTTGCATTTGTGAAGATAAAATGTAGACATCATTGCCCTGAAACTATACATGTCCATAAATTTCATTTATATTGCTTGAGTAGTGAGAATTTTGAGTTTGAACTTACTGAAATATTTAGGTCAGAATTTGGTACTTTTAAAAATTCATGTTCATCTTTGAGAATTAGATTAAGTTATTTACATATTCAGAATCGTGAGGAAATTTCTAACAAGTTTGATGTTGGAAGTTTTGTAAATGGATGAGAGATGAGTGAGTTACATGAACCATGGATGGAGGTTGAAGATGAAGTTCATTTCTGGAACTTGTTTTGCCTTACATATTTATTGCTTTACTTGTATTAACGGATGTATAGCCACCCCAATGCTAAGGCAGCGCGCGTTTCATGCTAAGGGCATGGGTTCAAGCCCCAGCGCTGCCATTTTTCCTCATTTTTTCACATTTTTCTTGTTTTTTGTCACACAACAGATGCGATGGGCCTCAATAGTTGGGCCTTGTTAGTCTTGCTGACCTTCCACCCACCTGACTGATTTTAACACCCTTGGCCCAATTTTATTTTCTTTTTCTTATTTTCATTTTATTTATTTTCTTAATTATTTCTAATATTAAAAAAAATCATAAAATACAAAAATGATATATTTATATTTTGACTTATTTTATTTTATTTTTCTCATAATAAAATATTTTTATTTATTATACTTTATTTTTTTTTTACTTATTATCTTGTAAATAAATAAAATTAGGTTATTAGTTATTTTCTTTCATATTAATTTCAAATACATTATTTTTAATATAAAAAGACTAAAAATATTTTATATTGCTATAAATATTTTCAAGATAAAAAAATACCAAAAAATACTTTTCTTAAACTTATTTTCTTTTGATTAATTAATAGAATTAGGGTTTTCATTTAAAATCTTTTCTTAATAAATTCAAACTTAATTAACTATCTTCTTTATTTAATTAGGTCAAGACAAAATCTTTTTTTCATGAAAACTAAATAAAATTCATTCTCTTTACATTTTTCATCCTTGTACATTCATTTTTATACTTTGTATTTATTTTATTCCTTGTATATTTTGTACCAATTCAATATGGTTGTAATACACTAATTATGTTTAAATTCTTGCAATCCCCACAAATGTTGTAATAGCGTAGTTGTAGCGGTAGAAATGTTCAAGACTAAGCCATTGGATTGACTAGACTTTATACAAATCAAAAATAAATAAAAAATTGCCACCGCGCCTTATTATTTCTAAAGGAATGGGAAAAGAGCGAATAACCCAAAAAAGGGGGAAAGATTCAAGGTAAGGGGGTTGGTTATGCAAAGGGAAGGTATTAGCACCCTAAACATCTACGGTACTACGCAGGAACCTCTTTGTAAAATCAGTATATTTTGGCTATAAAAAGGTGTTATACATAAAATGGATGGTGGAGGTGAGAAAAGAAATATATTTTTTATGATTTTTGCACCCGCCGCGGTTGCGAACCTTTAGTGCCTACGTACCACCTTTCATGCAATAGGGGATCAGGGTACACGTAGTTCCTCTTTAAAAAGTTTGAAACACAAGTGTGTTGGTTAATTTTAGGAGATAAGACATCATCGTCATTGTCTGTGTGAAAAAACATACTTACTATCCACAATCATGAGAAAGGAGAATTTGCATCATCTCAAAGTGGAGGATATGACTTGGATTTTAAAATCAATAATGCCTCACTCAACACCCAAGTGGATAATATCTCACTTTACTACATATTGTCGAAGTATAGTTGTTTGCATCACTACAAGGATTGACAAGAGTCTAACCTTTTGAGAAAAGTTTAAAGATAAAAGCCAAAGTGGCAAAATGGTTTGAAATGAGATTGATTGACTTTTAGTCTTCTCGCAAAAAATGTCAAGGTATTATTAAATAGATTGAAGTTTATTTATGAAGAGATTTTGAAAATGCATGGACCTAAGTCCAAATTTATTATGAAAGTGGTTCAAGTTTAGAGACAAGAAGAGTTTTCAAAAGGAGGGAGAAGATTTTTTGAAATTAAAGAAGATGGGAGGAGAAGAAGAGACTATCCTAAAGCATAAGTTAAAAGCTATGGATAAGAACCATCTAACCAACAAGAAGCTAAAACTTGACATTATGAGCCAAGATAAAATTCTCATTCTTTGGATTGAAACCAAGCAAGCAAAGATACTAGACCTCTTCAAATGTATTAAGTCTTCACAAAAATTGGGCAGAGTAACGGTTGTATACGGGTGAATTCCAGATTACAAACAAAGGATGTAATCACAAAAAACCTGCACACAAAAACAAACAAGCAACCCAATGTCTTGAGGTAAACCTCAAGAGCTCCAGACAAAATAATCAGATAAGATCACAAAGTCTCCAAGATAGGCCAAGGTTTCTAATTCTAAGTCTAAGAAAAAGTTCATTGCTCCATAATGCCAAGGATATCAACCAATTAGTCCAAGTACTATTAAGAGTTTTTTAGGGTTTATGTTGATTATTAAGTATCTTAAGAAAAGAAAAAGAAAAGCTCAAGTGAGCAAAGTAAAAATGGAAAGAAAATAAATGCTCAAATGAGAAAAGATGAAAATGGCATGAAATATAAATGCTAAAAAATAAATAGTACATAAAGTATAAAAATAATAAAAGCATAAAATAAAACAAGTCAATAATTAGTGGTTAGTTGGATGAACATATTGAAACTTGCATTTGGAACTCATTATAGGATTGGTAGAACCAAAGCCTCCACACAACAAGTTGCATTTGCTTTTTGTCAAGTATATCATCCATTTGGGATTCTCATAAGTATCATTTAATGATCAACGATGTATAAGTGATCCGCATTGACCAAAGGTGTTTTAGATCCACTAGAGGATTGGTAGAACCAAATCCTCCACACAATGAATCTCAAGGTTATTGGATCAAAGAGATCAAATTAACATACTTGGGCTTGCAATCATAAGTTTGGGCCACGAATGATCATTTTTTTGAATCGGGACAAAATTTAGCGCTATGTTAAGAAATCATAAGTGGACTTATATAGAAGTCGCACCTATTTTGAGGCCGGTCAATAGCAATCTATGCACCATTTGTTTTGAGACATGATATAAAGATCATTCTCCAATAACATTTAGTACAATGAGAAGGGGATAAGATGAAGGGGATTTAGGGTAAAAAGATAAACCATATTTGAATTAATTATTAATCAAACTATTATTAAAATCATTCATCCATTTTTTATGGAGTCAAACTCACCACCATGGATCAAATGATGTTAATAAAGCCATGATCAAACAATCAACCCAAGACAGCCAGAAAATAATCACAAAATAATAATATAATTAATATATACATTAAAGGGTTTAAAAATGTAAAAAAAAAAGGAAAATAATGAGGAAAATAGCAATTATATTCAAATTAATCAAGAAATAAAAAATAAGACCATAGAAAAATCTGAAAAGAGGCTAATTAATTTTATGAAATTTTTGGGAATTTTTAAAAGTCAGAAACTATTTTTAAAAATCAAAATAAATGGGCAAAATAAACAAAAATAATAAAAATTAGTAAATCAGAAACTAAAATAAATAAGGTTATCAATATTTGTCACAATATCATTGGATCATTCCATAATTTTTTCAGAATTTAAAAATATGTAAAAGTATTTTTAAACATTTTAAACAAATCAAATAAGTACAAAATTCATAAAAAATACCAAAACATAAAATTAAATTGTGAAAAAATAAAAATCAGAAAGAGAATAATCAAAAATATTTTTCATAATTTTTTCAGATTTTTTGGACTAAAAATGAATTTTCTATGATTTTTTGAAATTTAAAACAATTAAAATATAAAAATCAGAAAAAGAAAATAAAAGTAAAAGATGTGAACCATTGGATGAGAGTCAAAACGCGTTAGTAATCAAATCCAAGGGATCTGACGCGCTGTGCATATCACGGTCTTTAATGAATAATGTACAAAATCATTAATAAAATCAGAATTTGAAAATAAAAAATGGCACGCCTTCATTGGTTAGAAAATGACACGTTGGTCACTTTAACCTCCAGCCATCATAAATTGCAGGTCTCTCAAACTGTAAAATTAGAAGCTCAGACCTATGCCATTCGCTTCATCTCTTCTAGACGAAGAAAACCACACCCTCGCACCAAATTTATATAAATTGTAACTCAAGCAATTTGGAAAGAAAGTTTTGAAAAGGGATTTGAAAAATCATGGTCAAAACGTGTTTCCAGTAAGAAGTAAGTGTTGCGACTAGAACCAGGGTAATGAGAGCAACACGATGATATCAATGTTATGAAGAATTGATAAAGGAATCTACCTATTGAAGTTGAGTTGCAGAGCTCTGAAACTGGACTTCTATGGAGCAATATAGGGCACGATTCTTGAATGTAATTATATTGTTAGATTCAGGGAAGATCAAGGAAGGTGAATTGATGAAAAAAATGGATTGAAAAGGGCTTAAGAATAGAATTCGAAGTAGCTGAATTCTGAGTTGTGAAGCAAGTTTGGCAGGGTGATTCTGGCTACCTAAGCTTGGGAAATTGAATGGGGAATGACCCTCTATTTATAGGGAATCAAATGGAATGTTCAAGCGTGTGAAATGATGAAGTTTGGAGGGAAATCGTGTGAACCTAATGCACGAGCAAAGTGTGATCTGATTTGCATCAAAACTCATCCAATCCTTGCGTTTCAAGGCTCTAATCCACTTTGGCAACTTGGTTAAACATGTTTAGATCACAAACACGTGCTAATTTGATGTTTAGAGGCCAAAACATGAATTTCAAATTCTGACTTATGGAGAAACTTCTGTTCCAAGTTACCAAATTCAATCCAATGGAATTTTCTCCTCAAGGGGTCTTAGGGCAAGATTCTTGATGCTTTGGAAATATGAGGTTACAAGCTTTGCAATGGAAAAGAATGGAATCAAAAGGATGCTTGAGCTGAAAGTTACATGGAGTCAAAGTTGAAGAAAAATAGTTGACTTTCCATACTTAGAAATATTTCAAATTCCTCTTTAAAAATGACCTATAATCCTTTGCATCCAAACATGGCCTTCCACTTAGATTTTTCTCTTGATCAAAAAAGATGGAATGAAGTAGATCTATTGAAAGACATTTTGAAATTTGAACCACTCAAAATCTCCAAATATTGAGCAAGTTATGCCTTATTGAAGTTGGCTAAAAATCATGAAATGACCTATAATCTTTTGCATTCTTAAGGCAACTTCCATCCATTTTCTCACTTTGCACATAAAAGAAGGCATGAATTACACATATTTAGGATCATCATGAAAAAAATAATGGGCCCAAGGTGATAAAAATTGACCAAGTTATGACCATTTGAAGTCACATATGGAAAATTGGGGATTCATCTGGGTGACATGTAATCTTTCTTCTTCACCAAGTTCCTTCCACATGAAAACTCCTTGGAACTTTTGAAGTGATTTGTTAGTAACTCTTTGAATAGAAGAATGTTTTTGGAATCACGCAAAAATACAAAAATATGAGCAAGATATGCCCCTTTGAAGTCCAAAACCCTAGCCTCTAAATCAAGAGAATGCTTTGAGGAACTTTGCCAAGTTTGAACAAACTGTTTGTGCCAATATACTTCCTTTGTGAATAGAAATTGTTGAGGGTAATGATGAGGACTCATAGCCACCAAAGCCACTTCCATACCAATTCTTTCCAAACAACTTCAATGGTGAGGTTTGAATTTCTCAAGCTATTGACTAGGGCATGGAAATAAACTCATGAACCCATGATGGAACTTGCTAGACCTCATTGCCTTTACCTACATTATTAACAAGTAAGACAAACCAATATTGTATTTTGTCAATTAGAGAGAAAATCAAAGCAAAGTATTTATGATCACAAAATAAAATAAGTCAAGGTGCCTGGTAACTCCTCAAAGAGAAAAGCTAAAGATAGGTAGAAGAACAAAAGCCCCTAATGTGATCTTGTTGTGATTGAAATAATATGGTATGATGAAGGTATCTTAGGGGCAAAAATTGTGGTATAACAACTACCCTTATTTAAGTTTCTTCTACCCGGAGATACGAAGGTTAAAAATATTCGTGTCGACGTGATCGAAGATACTTAAATACAAAACAAACCCTATTTTTGGCCCTAAGATGCCATGCAAATGTTTATGCATATGAATGCATATGATCATAATCAAAGAGGAGGATAACAAGCATCGATGTTCACTGCCGATGTCTACCAACGTTCACTGAAGATATCAAGATAAAATATAACATATCACCTCCGTTCACTGCCGATGTATTACCAACGCTCATTGAAGGTAGAAAGAGATAACAAACACTGACATTCACTGCCGATGAACTATCAACGTTCACTGAAGATAGAAAAAAGATAACTAAGACTGATGTTCACTGCCGATGAACTATCAACGTTCACTGAAGGTAGTAAAAAGAGAACAAACACCGACGTTCATTGTCGATGAACTATCAACGTTCACTGAAGATAGCAAAAAGATAACAAACACCGACATTCACTACCGATGAACTATCAACATTCACTGAAGATAGCAAGAGAAAATATATCATATCACCACTGTTCACTGATGATGTATTACCAACGCTCACTGAAGGTAGAAATATATAACAAAAAGATAACAAAAACCGACGTTCACTGCCGATGTACTACCAACATTCACTGAAGGTAGCAAAAAGAGAAAATATATCATATCACTGACGTTCACTGCCGATGAACTATCAACGTTCACTGAAGATAGAAAGAGATAACAAACACTGAAGTTCATTGCCGATGTACTATCAATGTTCACTGAAGATAGCAAAGAGATAACAAACATCGATGTTCACTGCCGATGTACTACCAACGTTCACTGAAGGTAGCAAAAAGATAATATATCAAGTTTCCCCAAGATTCTGGTGTTTTTTCCTAGAACGGGTCGTAACTTCTTCTTTAACCAAGGCACTCTGCCTGGAAAGGGTAACATGTAAGTTGTCTCAAATAAAGAGACTTCCACTTATTGTCAAGGGGAATTGCAAAGAGAAATGACCTTCTGGGGATAGAAATATGACTTCTCAGGGAAATGCCACGATATTCCTGCTGAGGAGATAAAGTCTTCCTGTGCAAAATAAATGCACAAACCAAAACTCAAAGTTCTCATAAATCCAAAGTAAATAGTATTGTCATGCAACCACAAATCCAATTTAGAAATACACCAGAGCAAGACGGACAAAGAAGATACATCCTTTGAGAAATAAGCTCAAGAGCGAAAACAAAATTCAACTAATCAAAGAGCGTTGCAGGAAAGTCAGAACACAGTGTTAATGAACGATGATTTTTAGTAATTCATGATGTATGTATGAATGCATGAGTCATATCATGCATATGCTGCTAAAAGGATACATGATCAGTACAATCAAACAAAACCGCCTCAGGTACGAACAACATCGGGCTAAACTTCAACCAGAGAGACCAATCCAAGAAAGGTAAAAGCAACAACGGAAACCAAACCTATTGCCTGCCCTAACTTCATTGATAAGAAACATAATCTGGATGTAGCCAAATTAAACAGACACCGGGATAGAACATCCTTCTTCCGGTTTCATCGGAGGAGTAGTTTTTCAAAAGAAACATGCCTACTGGAGATTGCAAGACCAGCCTCAAATAAAGCAGACTGGCGCCGACACAACCAAACCTCATTAGGGGATTCAAGCCTACCTCTCTTTCATTATATGCGGGAAGACTTCGCTGGGGAATCTGGGACAGAGGCTTCTGACCATGCAAACCCAAAATCAAAAGTGAACCAAGACTTGACTAAGGATAATGGGATCACAAACCAATATTGTACCTTGCACCCACTGATATCGTCTTTAACTATCTGAGAAACAACACAAAGATTGTGCACACCTGCAAAATGTCCTGAGAAAACCTCCATGAAGGGAGTAAATCTTCTTAAAACAACCGGAGTTTATTCATTCTTGGGATCACCATTCTTGTTGTCATTGTTTCATCACAAATCCCAAATTAAGTTGAAATTTAAAGATCTCTTCTTCTTTTTGAAAAATTTAATTTTTCTTTTTAATCCTTTTACTTTAAAAGTTATTATCAGTAATAAATGAAGTCTTTGCAAGCTAAGTAAAAAATAAGAACACAAAGAATTTGGGCAAAAGTTCAAATTTCATTAATAGAATGGTAGTCTGCGAATGGCGAGACTCCATAGATGATTACAAAGTTATGGAAATGGTAATACATAATGGAAAAGATACATTGAGATACAACGACCACTATACCCCTAACAACTTTTGAAATCCTGAGCAGCAGCTTTTGTTGAAGTATGGTGAGGATCCGAGAAGATTGTTGCTTCAACGATCAAGTCTTGTCTGACGTAGTTACTTGCCAAGAAAATCCCTAACTTTTGCCTAAGATGCCCTTGCGGGTTTTCAACTTAGCGGGAAATTTATTCTGTTTATGTCTCTAATTTTTGCCTAGACCGCCCTTTCGGGTTTTCAGCCTACCAAGACGCTCTTTTTTTCCTAAGCCGCCCTTTCGGGTTTTCAACTTAGCAAGTTATTCTTTTATTTCTTTAGGCGAAGTATTTCTTGACTGCGTCAACATTCATGGGATGTGGGAACTCCTCGCCATCCATAGTTTCAAGAATTAATGCACCACCAGAGAAGGCTTTCTTGACAACATACGGGCCTTCAAAATTGGGAGTCCACTTGCCCCTAGAATCAGTGTTGAAAGACATTATCTTCCTGAGCTCGAGGTCGCCTTCTCTGAATTCATGAGGTTTGACCTTTTTATCAAATGCTTTCTTCATTCTTTTTTGATATAACTTCCCATGACATAAAGCTGTCATCCTCTTCTCTTCAATCAAATTCAATTGGTCAAACCTGTTCTGGACCCATTCAGCCTCTGTCAACTTGGCTTCCATTATCACACGCAACGAGGGAATCTCTACCTCGACAGGGAGTACAGCTTCCATTCCATACACTAGGGAGAACGGGGTTGCTCCTGTTGAAGTGCGAACAAATGTTTGATATCCATGCAGAGCAAAAGGGAGTATTTCATGCCAATCCTTATAAGTGACAACCATTTTATGGATAATTCTCTTGATATTCTTATTAGCAGCTTCAACAGCCCCATTCATCTTTGGCCTGTATGGAGATGAATTATGATGAACAATCTTGAATTATTTGCATAGTTCTGTTATCATCTTGTTGTTCAGGTTCGAGCCATTGTCAGTGATGATTATGCTCGGCATACCATACCGGCATATAAGATTGTTTTTGATGAAATGCACAACCACCTGTTTTGGCATATGAAGCAACCTCTACCCATTTGGTAAAGTAGTCAATTGCTACCAAGATAAAATGGTGTCCATTCGAAGCTTTTGGTTCTATCATCCCAATCATGTCAATACCCCACATAGAGAAAGGCCATGGGGAGGAAATCACATTGAGAAGTGTCGGAGGTTCATGGATCTTATCTCCATAAATTTGGCATTTATGGCACTTCTTTGCAAATTTGTAATAATCAGATTCCATTGTCAATCAATAATAACCTACCCTTAGCATCCTTTTAGCCATTGAATGTCCATTAGCATGAGTGCCAAATGAACCTTCATAAATCTCATGCATCAACATGTCTTCTTCGTGTCTATCCACGCATCTGAGCAAGACCATGTCATAATTTCTATTTTATAACACATTTTCACTGAGGAAGAAACTGCCTGCTAGTCTTCTCAGTGTCTTTCTATCTTTCTTCGATGCACCAATCGGGTATTCCCGAGTCTGAAGAAAATGCTTGATATCATAGTACCATGGTTTTTCATCTGCTACCTCCTCTGTCGTAAACACATGAGCGGGCCTATCCAGTCGTCGAACTTTAACTCGGGGTATATCTTTCCAAGTATTCACTTGGTCCATGGAAGCCAGAGTTTCTAGAGCATCTGCCATTTGATTTTCATCTCTAGGAATGTGATGGAATTCAACTTTATTGAAGAAGGGTAATAATCTTCTAGCATAATCTTTGTAAGGGATCAAACCAGGGTGATGAGTGTCCCATTATCCTTTAATCTGATTTATTACCAAGGCTGAATCACCATATACATCCAGAATCTTGATTCTGAGATCAATAGCTTCCTCAAGACCCATGATGCAAGCTTCATATTCCGCCATATTATTAGTGCAATCAAACGTTAACCTTGCAGTAAAAGGAATGTGCGATCCATGAGGGGTGACAATCACAGAACCAATTCCTTTACCATAAGCATTCATAGCTCCATCAAATATCATACTCCAATGAGATTCAGGGTCAGGGCCTTCCTCAAGCAATGGTTCATCATAATATTTCACTTTCAGGAGCATCACATCCTCATCAGGGAATTCATACTCTGCAGACCGATGATCCTCCACTGGCTGGTGAGCAAGGTAATCTGCCAACAAACTACTTTTAATAGCCTTTTGAGTGCGATATTGGATATCATATTCAGATAACAACATCTGTCAGTGGGCAATTCTTCCAGTAAGAGCAGGCTTTTCAAAAACATACTTGATCGGATCCATTTTGGAGATCAACCAAGTGGTGTGATTCAACATATACTGCCGCAAACGCTTTGCCTCCCAGGCCAAAGCACAACACATTTTTTCTAGCGTAGAATACCGCGAATCAAAATCAGTGAACTTCTTGCTGAGATAATAAATGGCGAACTCTTTCTTTCCCGTTTCATCCTGTTGTCCCAGAATACAACCCATGGATTTATCTAACACTGTTAGATACATAATCAACGATTTTCGTTCTACGGGAGGGAGCAAAATAGGAGGTTCAAGCATATATTATTTAATACTTTCAAATGCCCTTTGGAAATCATCCGTCCACACACAACCTTGATCTTTCTTTAACAACTTAAAGATCGGTTCATACATTGCAGTCATGTGGGAAATAAATCTGGAGATATAATTCAAACGCCCGAGGAAACCCCTGACTTGCTTTTCATTTCTTGGTGCTGGAATTTCTTCAATTGCTTTGACTTTATCATGGTCAGCTTCAATTCCTTTTTGGCTAACAATGAAACCCAACAATTTCCCCGATCTAACTCCGAAGGTGCATTTATTTGGATTCAAGAGGAGATAATACTTCCTCAAATGCTGAAACAACTTCAACAAATCTTCTATATGACCTTCTTCAATTTGGGATTTGGAAATCATGTCATCAACATATACCTCAATTTCTTTGTGCATCTTATCATGGAATAGGGTTGTCATAGCCCTCTGGTACGTTGCACCAGCGTTCTTCAACCCGAAGGGCATCACTCTGTAACAGAATGTTCCTAAGGGTGTGATAAACGTTGTTTTTTCCATGTCCTCTGGAGCCATTCTTATTTGATTATACCCGGAAAATCCGTCCATGAATGAGAATAGTTTGAATTTTGATGTGCTATCCACTAACATGTCAATGTGAGGCAATGGAAAATCATCTTTTGGACTAGCTTTATTTAGATCTCTGTAATCTACGCACATGCGGACTTTTACGTCTTTTTTCAGTACTGGGACAATATTGGCAATCCATTGAGGATACACTGACGTCACAAGAAAACCAGCATTAATATGCTTTAGGACCTCTTCTTTGATCTTTACTGCCATATCCGGGTGGGTTCTTCTCAACTTTTGTTTAACTGGCGGACACTCTGGCTTCAATGGAAAACGATGCTCGACAATGTCTGTATCTAGACCAGGCATATCTTGATAAGACCAAGCAAAAATATCCACATACTCTTTCAACAACACAATCAACATGCTCTTTACATCAGGATGCAACGATGCTCCAATCTTAACTTCCTTCGGATCTTCTTCTGAACCCAAATTAATCACTTCCAAAGGCTCCTTATAGAGCTGAATGGTATTTTCCTCATGCTCAAGCAACCGTGAGACCTCTTCTGGAATCTCATCATAATCTGCTTCTTCAGCCCCAAACACAGGACATTCAAAGTTGGGAGAGGGTGCAGGGTCATTGTATTCAACGGGTTTTTTTTAATTAATCTCCACATGTGATTTATGATTGCTTTTAGAAACTGACACATATAACAAGTGATCATGCAGATTAATTTTCAGTTATTATTTATTTTTGAAAGTTTTTTTTTATTACCATTTCCCAGAAAAAAGTAGAAAATAAAAGACATAATTTGGAAGCAAAGACAACTTCTATTAATGAACTTAACAGTTATAGCAACCAGATAAGCCCTACAACATTAATACTTCCACCTTGGGCAGAGTGAAATCTTTTCAAAAAAAAATAAACAGATTAACAAAACAAATTACTTTGAAACATGTATGCAAGAAGGAACTTCAATGGTGACCCAGTTCTGAACTCGGACTCCATGTGTCACATAATTCGGTACTTCTTGCTCTGCTTCATCCTCTTCAACAACATTAATTCCAGAACCAATTGGATGGAGATAGCCTCTGCTGTGGAAAACATCATGATAACTGTTCACAGAAGAATTTAACTTCAGACTTTTTCCTTTTCCATTCCTCGAAGAGAAACCCAAACCAGCTCTGTTTTTGTTCACGGGTGGATCCACAAGTCGTCCCCAAACTGCATTATGACCATTGCGCACGACCTGTTGCGCGTCCTTCAGGGAAACCACAAAATTCTCATTTCTCCTTATGTTGTCAATGGATAGGGCTTGGAATTGGGTTGCAACAGCAACCTCATCCACTTCTACAATACTGAAAGAGGATAGATGGGATATCAACAGCGCTTGCTCCCCGTTTATGATCACTACCTTCCCTTCACGCACAAATTTTAGTTTCTGATGCAGAGTTGAAGTGACAGCCCCTGCTTCGTGTATCCATGGTCGTCCTAGCAAACAACTATACGCGGGAATAATGTCCATTACCTGGAAAGTTATCAAGAACAAGTGTGGTCCTATATGGATGGGCAAGTCCATTTCACCGATGACATATTTCCTTGACCCATCGAAAGCCTTCACAATGATGCCACTCGGGTGCATAGGTGTTCCCTGATACTTTAACTTCATGAGAGTACTTCTCAGTATAAAATTCAACGGGGATTCGTTATCAATTAGCACATTGGATAGTGAATCATTCTTGCAATTCATAGATATGTGGAGGGCCAAGTTGTGATTCCTCCCTTCATCTGGTAACTCATCATTGCAAAAACTCAAGTTGTTACATGACGTAATGTTTCCAATCACGTTGCTGAATTGATCCAACGGCATGTCATTCTCTACAAAAGCTTACTCTAGTACTCTCATCAGTAATTCTCTATGAGCGGAGGAATTCATCAATAAAGCTAGGATGGATATCTTTGAAGGAGTCTGCAATAGCTGGTCCACAATTTTGTAGTCGCTCATTTTAATTATTTTCAAGATATCATCCACTTCTTTCTCAAATGTAGCTCCACTAGTCTCTCCTGTAACCTTCTTAGGCTCATCGTTCTCAACAATTTTATTTCCAGCAACAACATCTTTTCAAATAACCGGCACAAAGACACAACCACTACGGGTCACCCTGCTATTATCAGCTATATTTCCAACATATGGCATTGGTTGGATGGGAACTTCCACCCCATCTTCCAAGATTGTAGCATTGTATTTGTAAGGCTTAGCCTTATCTGATTTATAGGGAACAGGTCCTGGCAGACTAATTACCAATGGGGTAACAGCTGGTTTGCCATGGTACTCCACCTCAAGGTGAGCGGGTGCACCAAAATAAGGTACAATGACATTTACACCTTTCTTGACACAATCAGCTTTCAACAGATGACTTCCAGCAAATAAATCTTCGTCTGAAGAGAAATACTCATCCACGGAGGCATATTCTTCCTCTGAATCTTCTCCCATCAAACAAACTTCAACCATATCAACCTCGTGATAATCATCTCTCTGACCTGTAATCTTGATAGTCCCATTTTCTAACAGCAATTGAACACCCTCTCTCACAATAGAACATCCTCGGGGGTTTCGACAGCAAACTACACATGATCCATATGGTGTTCTACCTGACCAGCAGTACGGCAGAAGGTAGCATGCAACTGTACGAGATCTTCATCCATCGTCTCCTGTAAATCAGCCTTTATCTTCTCGCAACCCTGTGTATTTGTACTGCAAAAAGCACAACCGGCATGGTCATGCGTATAATAACCGAATTCAGAGAGGTCTGCGTGCATCTTCACTAAATCCCCTCTAACCAGATTAATGTCAAAAATCTGGAAGTCACCTGGACAACCGGTCACCATATTCACAACATTCACTCCCCCGTGTTTGGGCAGAGGATTTTCTTTCACATTAGGTCCCATGTCTTTGAAAGATAGAATTCCAGACTTCACTAACTTTTGCACTTCATCTTTAAAGGATAACAATTTTCAACGCTATGCCCTGGTGCTCCCCGATGAAAAGCACACGTCTGGTCCGCTTTGTAATACCAAGGCAGTGGTGATGGTACAACGGGAGGTGGTCGTATCTGGACCAACTTCTTCTAAATCAATGCTGGTAGTAGCTCTGCATAGCTCATGGGGATAGAGTCATAGTTCTCCCTTCTCTGATTATTCCCTTGGTTCCCCTGCTGGTACTGTCTTTGGTAAGCAATGGTAGTTGGAGCAGCATTCATAACGGGAGTCACTGAAGCAACTTGTTGGTGATGCTGATAATTCCTTCTAGGAGCGTTTCCCTCCTCTCTTGTATAACAGCATTGGTATCCCCTTCTTTCTTCTTTGTAAACCTATAAACTGGCTTCTTCACACTTCCGAATCCTTCACCCTTTGTCAAACGGCCTTCTCTTACTGCCTCTTCTAGGCGGACGCCCATTCCTACCATCTCTGTAAAATCACTCGGGGAACTTGCTACCATTCTTTCGTAGTAGAAAGCACTCAGCGTCTTCAGAAAAATTTTAGTCATTTCCTTCTCCTCCATAGGAGGAATCACTTGTGCAGCCACTTCGCGCCATCTCTGCGCATACTCTTTGAATGATTCCCTGTCTTTTTGAACCATGGCCCTAAGCTGGTCACGGTCAGGCGCCATGTCCATATTGTACTTGTATTGTTTTATAAATGCTTCTCCCAAATCATTAAAAGTATGGATGTTGGCACTGTTTAAACTCATGTACCATTTCATCGCTGCGCCGGTCAGACTATCCTGGAAAAAGTGAATCAGCAGGCGCTGATCATCGGTGTGGGTAGACATTCTCCTTACATACATCACTAAGTGAGCACGAGGGAAAGTGTTTCCCTTGTACATCTCAAACTCTGGGACCTTGAACTTAGCAGACACTTTAACATTCGGGACCAAACACAACTCATTCATATTCTGCCCAAATAACTCTTTTCCCCTAAGAGCCTTCATCTCTCTTTGCATTCTATCAAAATGCTCTTAGAAATCATCCATTCTATCATAAAGACCCAAGTCTTCACTCGGCAGAGGGAAATGACGACACACATCTTCATTAACAAACGGAACTAGATTCACCGAAGGAGGTGCAGCAGGAACAGTATGCACCACAGGAGGTGCTGGAGTAACAACATTTGGAACCACTGGAGCATCTTGGGGGCCTAAATTGAATCTTTCAGGTGCAAAATTCTCTGGCATTCCCCACAGGTAACCCCGAGGCATGCGGTTTTGAACAATAGTCGGAGTAGCGGATACTGGAACAGTAGGAACTTCAGCATTTGCCCTTGTTGGTTGAGGTTGAACACTCGGTGGCTGATTCTGAGCAACCACCAGAGCTTCCATCAGAGTAGTCTAATTGGCCAAGCCTGCCTTTCAAGAAGAAACTTCTTCGCGCAGCTCGCGATTCTCCTGTTCTAAGTTGTCCATCTTCTTTTTGAAATTAGCCCGAGTGTTGTAGTGATGAGTTAGCTTGCTGAATGAAGTAAAGAAGCTAGGTAAGGCACCTGGATATGCATAACAAATGCAAGAAACATGTGCAATATGATGCATGACATGCAATGCATATGATTATTATTATTTATTTCATTTAATATTTCAAGGGATTTAAGATTTACAAATATATTGCAAACATCAAAATAATAACGCATTTGAAATACTGAAAACTTTTATTATAATAACTTCGAAATGGGTTACAAGTTTCAATGATCCCAAGTATAAGATGAAAATACAATCTAAAATCCCGAGAAAAGGAAATGATAGAGATCAATCTGTACGATGTCACTTCCCTGTGAGCTTGGCAATCTGAGCTCTCAACCTCTGGTTTTCTTCCACACGTCTGATGGCAACCTCCTTCCAATCATCTGAATCAGGAAGTGAACAAACAACACCTATTTAAGGCTTAGGGGAAAATAAATCCCCTTGCCTCTCTATAGACTCCATAGCTCGACTCTCAAGGATCTCGATCAAATCATGTTTCTCCTTCAAGTCTGCTCTATAGGAACTCTCTAAAGTCTGGAACTTGTACTTCCAAGCATCCCTTTCCTGTTGCATCCTAACCAAAGCGAGTTGTAGCTCTTCTAGATCATCTAATAAGGAAGGAGTGGTCTTCACAAATAGATCAGGCATGGGTGTCTCTCGAGTATACAGCATCTTCAACTGGATGGCTCTCGATCGGACCCACTGAAGATATGGCTCCAAAGAAGCAGCGCACCTAGATCCCAAATACTTCCTACTCTTCTTATGAATGTGATGCCAGGCCTTCGCAATCTGCTCCCTAGCTTCCCTGCGGTCTTCTCCTTCCTTTAGAAAGAAACTACTCAAATGAATGTTGTTTGGTTTATCCCTCATCGGAAACCAAGCTGTCACCGTGCAAGAACAGGGTTATAGTTAATTCCTCCCTTTGTACCAAGAAGAGGTACATTGGGGAAACTACCACAACTGTCAATAATCTCTACATCCTGATAAGCTCGATGGTACCAATCAATATCCGAGTGAGTAAGTGCCATGATCTTAGGAGCCCAACGAGGTTCCTTCTTGACATCCCAAAAGGCATCAGACTAAGGCATATGAGAGATGAACCACCGGTACAACAAAGGCGTGCAACAGATAATCATTCCCCCATGATGAGAACTCTGAAGATGAACAGAGTAATAAGCATCACGCAACAGTGTAGGAATGGGGTTTCCAATCATGAAGATCCTAATGACATTAATGTCGACGAACTTGTCCACATTAGGAAATAAGAATAATCCATGGGCAAGTAAAACAAAGATGGCCTCAAAAGCAACCGTACTCTTCATTCTGGCCAAGTAACGAGCTTTCTCCAATAATAACTGGGATGGTAATCCTCTAATCCCTCCTTTGGTAGTCATATGGGCTTCCACTTCAGACTTCCCCAGATGAATTAAAGCAGCAATCTCATGTGGTTTTGGCTCACCCTCCAAACCAGTAAAAGGAACACAATTGGTAACGGGTAAATCCAATAGATAGGAATACTCATCCAGTGTAGGCATCAACTGATAATCAGGAAAAGTAAAGCAGTGATACACCGGATCATAGAACTGGACCAAGGTCGAGAGAATTCCCTCCTTCATCTTCAACTTCATGAGAGGAATAATGGATCCATACTTCTTCTGAAAGTCTGCCGGACACTCAATCTCTGGAATTAGACTGACCAACTCATCTATCTTGGGATCCTTGAAACTGTATTTCCCGGTCTTTCTCTTTCCCGAATCCATGGTCAACAGTACTTGAGATGTTCACAAATAGTCAACCTTTAAATCCCTTGAAATATTATTTTCTTCAAAAGATGCTTATGAGCGCATGGATGCATGATGCAGAAATCACACACAAGATCACACATATAGGGTTCATAGGTTCATCGTCACGAGAATGAGGTCGAAGGTACTACCCATAAGGTGTTGTCTAAAAAGTTATCACCTGCCGAACAAGGTTCTAAAGGTTCCCAGAGTCTACATACTTCCTTTGGATATTACCAACTTCCCGATTAACTCGGTAATTAGTAATATTCTTAAGAAAGACTCGTCCAAGCGTAGTATCGCGTGACAACTATTTTCGGATTACTCCGTCATAGCTTCCGCACTACACCTAAAAGGCCAAGATGGGTTTGGTATTCTACGTTCCTCAATTTCAGCAGGCTCCCAGGTCGAAGCAGTACATCTTCCCGATTACTCGGTAAATGACACAACAGTCGAAGGGGCCTCCATTGAGTGGGGGATCTCATGCCTCCTTTTTTGGGATTACTCCCCCAAAGTTAACATGACTATACCGCCCGTCCTATCTTAAAGTTTGCCCAAGTCCGGGTGTAGGACTTATGAGTAATCACCAAGCACCCTGAAAACCAGGGAAATCCAAACAAACATATATACAAAATATAACACATAAACAACAATAGCACATATACAGATATAAACAAAGATATGCTTAACCCACTTAGGGATGGACCAGCAAGAGGTCAATCTTTCCCCAGTGAAGTCACCATTTTTCTGTAGCGGTAGAAATGTTCAAGACTAAGCCATTGGATTGACTAGACTTTATACAAATAAAAATAAAAATCGCCACCGTGCTTTATTGTTTCCAAAGGAATGGGAAAAGAACGAATAACCCAAAAAGGGGGAAAGATTCAAGGTAAGGGGGTTGGTTATGCAAAGGGAAGGAATTAGCACCCTAAACATCTACGGTACTCCGCAGGAGCCTCTTTGAAAAATCTGTATGCTTTGGCTATATAAAATGTGTTGTATATAAAATGAATGGTGGAGGTGAGAAAAGAAATATTTTTTATGATTTTTGCACCCACCACGGTTGCGAACCTTTAGTTCTTATGCACCGCCTTTCATGCAATAGGGGATCAGGGTACACGTAGTTCCTCTTTAAAAATCTTGAAACACAAGTGTGTTGGTTAATTTTAAGAGATAAGACATCATTGTCATTGTCCCTGTGGAAAACATACTTACTACCCACAATCATGAGAAAGGAGAATTTGCATCATCTCAAAGTGGAGGATATGGCCTGGATTTTAAAATCAACAATGCCTCACTCAACACCCAAGTGGAAAATATATCTCTTCACTACATATTGTAGAAGTATAGTTGTTTGCATTACTACAAGGATTGACAAGAGTCTAACCTTTTGAGAAAAAATTTAAAGATAAAAACCAAAGTGGCAAAATGGTTTGAAATGAGATTGATTGATTTTTAGTCTTCTCACAAAAAAGTGTCAAAGTATTATTAAATTGATTAAAGTTTATTGATGAAAATGTTTTTTTTAAATGCATGGACCTAAGTTCATGTTTATTATGAAAGTGTTTCAAGTTTAGAAATAAGAAGAGTTTAAACAGGAGGGAGAAGATTTTTGAAATTAAAGAAGATGGGAGGAGTAGAAGAGCTTATCCTAAAGCATAAGGTAAAAGCTAAGGATAAGGACCATCTAACCAACAAGAAGCCAAAGTTTGACATTATGAGTCAATAAAGAATTCCAATTCTTTGGATTGAAACCAAGCAAGCAAAGATACTAGACCTCTTCAAGTGTATTAAGTCTTCACAAAAATTGGGCAGAGTAATGGCTGTATACTGGTGAATTCAAGATTACAAACAGAGGATGTAATCACAAAAACCTGCACACAAAAAAACAAACAAGCAACCCAATGTCTTGAGGTAAACCTCAAGAACTCCAGACAAAATAATCAGATAAGATCACAAGGTTTCCAAGATAGGCCAAGGTTTCTAATTCTAAGTCCAAGAAAAGTCCACTTCTCCACCATGCCAAGGATATTAACCAAATATTCCAAGTGCCATTAAGAGTTTTTTAGGGTTTGAGTTAGTTATTAAGTATTTTGAGAAAGGAAAAGAAAAGCTCAAGTGAGCAAAGTAAAAATGACAAGAAAATAAATGCTCAAATGAGCAAAGATAAAAATGACATGAAATAAAAAATTATAAAATTAAATAGTACATAAAGCATGAAAATAATAATGAAAGCATAAGATAAAACAAGTCAATAATTAGTGGTTAGTTGGATGATCATCTTGAAACTTGCATTTTAAACTCATTAGAGGATTGGTAGAACCAAAGCCTCCACACAACAAGTTACATTTTCTTTTTGTCAAGTATATCATCCATTTGGAATTCTCATAAGTACCATTTAATGATCAACGATGTTTAAGTGATCCGCGTTGACCAAAAGTGTTGGAGATCCATTCGAGGATTGGTAGAACCAAAGCCTCCACATAATGAATCTCAAAGTTATTGGATCAAAGAGATCAAATTAACATACTTGGGCTTGCAATCATAAGTTTGGGCCACGAATGATCATTTATTTGAATCGGGACAAAATTTAGCGCTATGTTAAGCAATCGTAAGTGGACTTATATAGAAGTCGCACCTATTTTGAGGCCGGCCAATAGAAATCTATGCACCATTTGATTTGAGACATGATATAGAGATCATGTTCTAACAACATTTAGTGCAATTAGAAAGGGAAGAGACGAAGAGGAATTATGGTAAATAGAAAAACCACATTTGAATTAATATTTAATCAAACTATTATTAAAATCATTCATCCATTTTTTGTGGAGTTAAACTCAACACCATGGATCCATTGATGTTAATAAAGCTATGATCAAAAAATCAACCCAAGACAGCCAGAAAATAATCACAAAATAATAATATATTTAATATATACATTAAAAGGTTTAAATGTGTTAAAAAAAGGAAATAATGAGGGAAATACCAATTATATTCAAATTAATCAAGAAATGAAAACTAAGACCGTAGAAAAATCAGAAAAGGGGCCAAGTAATTTTACAAATTTTTTGAGAATTTTTAAAAGTCAGAAACTATTTTTTTTAAATTAAAATAAATGAGTGAAATAAACAAAAATGGTAAAAAAATAGTAAAGTCAGAAACAAAAATAAAATAAGGTCACCAATATTTGTCACAATATCGTTGGATCATTCCATAATTTTTTTAGAATTTAAAAATGTGTAAAAGTATTTTTAAACATTTTTAACAAATCAAATAAGTGTAAAATTCATAAAAAATACCAAAATACAAAAATAAATTGTAAAAAAAAAAATCAGAAAGAGAATAATCAAAAATATTTTTCATAATTTTTTCAGATTTTTTGGACTAAAAATGAATTTTCTATGATTTTTTGAAATTTAAAACAATTAAAATATAAAAATCAGAAAAAGAAAATAAAAGAAAAATATGTGGACCATTGGATGAGAGTCAAAACCCGTTAGTAATCAAATCCAAAGGATCTGGCGCGCTGTGCATATCATGGTCTTTACTGAATAAAGCACTGAATCAAATGTAAAATCGGAAATTCAAAAAAGACAAATGGCACGCTTTCATTGGTTAGAAGATGACACATTGGTCATCTTCAACCTCCAGCCTCACAAATTGCAGGTCTCTCAAACTGTAAAATCAGAAGCTCAGACCTATGTCATTCGCTTCGTCTTTTCAAGACGAAGACAAACACACCTTCGCGCCCAATTTATATAAACTGTAACTCAAGCAATTTGGAAAGAAAGTTTTGAAAGGGGATTTGAAAATTCAGGGTCAAAACGTGTTTCCAGTAAGAAGTAATTGTTACGACTAGAACCAGGGCAATGAGAGCAACACAATGATACCAATGTTTTGAAGAATTGATGAAGGAATCTACCTATTGAAGTTGAGTTGCAGAGCTCTGAAACTGGACTTCTATGGAGCAATGTAGGGCACGATTCTTGAATGTAATTATATGGTTAGGTTCAGGGAAGATCAAGGAAGGTGAATTGATGGAGAAAATGGATTGAGAATATGATTCGAAGTAGCTGGATTTTGAGTTGTAAAGCAAGTTTGGCAGGGTGATTCTGGCTATCTAAGCTTGGGAAATTGAATGGGGGATGACCCTCTATTTATAGGAAATCAAATGGAATGCTCAAGCGTGTGGAATGATGCAAATTGGAGGGAAATCGTGTGAACCTGATACACGAGCAAAGTGTGATCTGATTTGCATCAAAACTCATCAAATCCTTGCGTTTCAAGGCTCTAATCCACTTTGGAAACTTGGTTAAACATGTTTAGATCACAAACGCATTCAAATTTGATGTTTAAAGTCCAAAACATGGATTTCAAATTCTGACTTATGGTGAAACTTCAGTTTCAAGTTACCAAGTTCATTCCAATGGCATTTCCACCTCAAGGAGTCTTAGGGAAAAATTCTTGATGCTTTGGAAAGATGAGGTAACAATCTTTGCAATGGAAAAATAATGGAATCAAATGGATGCTTGAGCTGAAAGTTACATGGAGTCAAAGTTGAAGAAAAAGAGTTGACTTTCCATACGTAGAAATATTTCAAATTCTTCATAAAAAAAGACCTATAATCTCTTGCATCCAAACATGGCCTTGCACCTAGAATTTGCTCTTGATCAAAAAAGATGGAATGAAGTAGACCTCTTGAATGACATTTTCCTCTTTGAACCAATCAAAATATCCAAAAATTGAGCAAGTTATGACTTGTTGAAGTTGGCCAAAAATCATGAAATGACCTATAATCTTTTGCATTCTCAAGGCAACATCCATCCATTTTCTCACTTTGCTCATAAAAGAAGGAATGGATTACACATATTTAGGATCATCATGAAAAAATAATGGGCCCAAGGTGATAAAAATTGACCAAGTTATGACCATTTGAAGTCACATGTGGAAAATTCAGGATTCATCTGGGTGACTTGTAATCTTTCTTCTTCACTAAGTTCCTTCCACATGAAAACTCTTTGGAACTTTTGAAGTGATTTATTGGTAACTCTTTGAAGAGAAGAATTCTTTTGGAATCACTCAAAAATATCAAAAGATGAGCAAGATATGCCCCTCTGAAGTCCAAAACCCTAGCTTCTAGATCAAGAGAAAGCCTTGTGGAACCTTACCAAGTTTGAACAAACTTTTTGTGCCCATATTCTTCCTTTGTGAATAGAATTTGTTGAGTATGGGGATGAGGACTCATGGCCACCAAAACTACTTCCATACCAACTTCAAAACAACTTCATTAGTGAGGTTTGAATCTCTCAAGCTTTGACTAGGGCATGGAAATAAACTCATGAACCCATGATACAACTTGCTAATCCTCATTGCCTCTACCTACATTATTAACAAGTAAGACAAACCAATATTGTATTTGTCAATTTAGAGCACAATATCAAAGCAAAATATCCATGTTCACCAAAGAAAATAAGTCAAGGTTCTTGGTAATTCCTCAGAAGAGCAAGGCTAAAGATAAGGATAAGAACCAAAAGCTCTAAGGTGATCTTGTGGTGATTAAAACAAAATGGTATGATGAAGGGATCTTAGGGGAAAAAATTGGGGTACAACACAATGCATATGACTATTTTTACTTTATTTAATATTTCAAGGGATTTAACGTTTATAGACATATTGCAAACATCAAAGTAATAAAGCTTTTTGAAATACTGGAAAAAAATTTTATTATAATAACTTCAAAATGTATTACAAGTTTCAATGATCCCGAGTACAAGATGAAAATACAATATAAAAATCCTGAGAAAAAGAATTGATGGAGATCAATCTGTACGCTGGCGCTTCCCTATGAGCCTGGTAATCTGAGTTCTCAACCTCTGATTTTCTTCCACATGTCTGATGGCAATCTCCTTCCAATCATCCGAAGCAGGAAATGAGTAATCAGCACCTGTTAGAGGCTTAGGAGAAAATAAATCCCCTGGCCTCTTCATAGACTCCACTGCACGACTCTCAAGAATCTCGATCAAATCATCTTTCTCCCTTAAGTATGCTTTATAGGAACTCTCCAAAGTCTGGAACTTGTTCTTCCAAGCATCCATTTCTTGTTGCATCCTAACCAAAGCAAGTTGCAGCTCCTCTAGATCATCTAATAAGGGAGGAGTAGTCTTCACAAATAGATCAGGCATAGGTGTCTTCCGAGTATACGGCATCTTCAACTGAATGGCTCTCGATCGGACCCACTGAAGATATGGCTCCAAAGAAACAACACCTCTAGGTCCCAAATCATTCCTACTTTTCTTATGAATGTGACGCCAGGCCTTCGCAATCTATTCCCTAGCTTCCCCATGGTCTTATCCTTCCTTTAGAAAGAAACTACTCAAATGAATGTTGTTTGGTTTATCCCTCATCGGAAACCAAGCTGTCACCGTGCAAGAACAGGGTTATAGTTAATTCCTCCCTTTGTACCAAGAAGAGGTACATTGGGGAAACTACCACAACTGTCAATAATCTCTACATCCTGATAAGCTCGATGGTACCAATCAATATCCGAGTGAGTAAGTGCCATGATCTTAGGAGCCCAACGCGGTTCCTTCTTGACATCCCAAAAGGCATCAGACTAAGGCATATGAGAGATGAACCACCGGTACAACAAAGGCGTGCAACAGATAATCATTCCCCCATGATAAGAACTCTGAAGATGAACAGAGTAATAAGCATCACGCAACAGTGTAGGAATGGGGTTTCCAATCATGAAGATCCTAATGACATTAATGTCGACGAACTTGTCCACATTAGGAAATAAGAATAATCCATGGGCAAGTAAAACAAAGATGGCCTCAAAAGCAATCGTACTCTTCATACTGGAAAAGTAACGAGCTTTCTCCAATAAGAACTGAGATGGTAATCCTTTAATCCCTCCATTGGTAGTCATATGGGCTTCCACCTCAGACTTCCCCAGATGAATCAAAGCAGCAATCTCATGTGGTTTTGGCTCACCCTCCAAACCAGTAAAAGGAACACGATCGGTAAAAGGTAAATCCAATAGATAAGAATACTCCTCCAATGTAGGCATCAAATGATAATCGGGAAAAGTAAAGCAGTGATACACCAGATCATAAAATTGGACCAAGGTCGAGAGAATACCCTCCTTCATCTTCAGCTTCATGAGAGAAATAATGGATCCATACTTCTTCCAAAAGTCTGCAGAACACTCGATCTCTGGAATTAGACTGACCAACTCATCTATCTTGGGATCCTTGAAACTGTATTTCCCAGTCTTTCTCTTTCTAGAATCCATGGTTAATAGTACCTGAGATATTCACAAATAGTCAACCTTTAAATCCCTTGAAATCTTGTTTTCTTCAAAAGATGTTTATGAGTGCGTGGATGCATGATGCAAAAATCACACACAAGATCACACATATAGGGTTCATAGGTTCAACTTCACGAGCATGAGGTCAAATTTACTACCCATAAGGTGTTGGTCTAAAAATTTTTCACCTGCCAAAAAAGGTTTTAGAGGTTCCTAGAATCTACATCCTTCCTTCAGATATTACCAACTTCCTGATTAACACGGTAATTAATAATATTCTCAAGAAAGACTCGTCCGAGCATAGTATCGCGTGACAACTATTTCCGGATTACTCCGTCATAGCTTATGCACTACACCTAAAAGGCCAAGATGGGTTTGGTATTCTACGGTCCTCAGTTTCAGCAGGCTCCCAGGTTGAAAGCAGTACGTCTTCATAATTACTCGGTAAACGACACTACATTCAAAGGGGACTCCACTGAGTGGGGGATCTCATGCCTCCTTTTTTGGGATTACTCCCTCAAAGTTAACATGACTTAACCGCCCGTCCTATCTTAAAGTTTGCCCAAGTCCGGGTGTAGGACTTATGAGTAATCACCAAGCACCCTGAAAACTAGGAAAATCCAAACAAACATATATACAAAATATAACACATAAACACCAATAGCACATATACATATATAAACAAAGATAGGCTTAACCCACTTAGGGATGGACCAGCAAGAGGTCAATATTTCCCCAGTGAATTCGCCATTTTTCTGTAGCGGTAGAAATGTTCAAGACTAAGCCATTGGATTGACTAGACTTTATACAAATAAAAATAATAATAATCGCCACGGTGCTTTATTATTTCCAAAGGAATGGGAAAAGAGCGAATAACCCAAAAAAGGGGGAAAGATTCAAGGTAAGGGGGTTGGTTATTCAAAGGGAAGGTATTAGCACCCTAAACATCTACGGTACTCCGCAAGAACCTCTTTGTAAAATTTGTATATTTTGGCTATAAAAAGGTGTTATATATAAAATGGATGGTGGAGGTAAGAAAATAAATAGATTTTTTATGATTTTTGCACCCGCCGCGGTTGCGAACCTTTAGTGTCTACGTACCCCCTTTCATGCAATAGGGGATCAGGGTACACGTAGTTCCTCTTTAAAAAGTTTGAAACACAAGTGTGTTGGTTAATTTTAAGAAATAAGACATCATCGTCATTGTCCGTGCGGAAAAACATACTTACTACCCACAATCATGAGAAAGAAGAACTTGCATCATCTCAAAGTGGAGGATAAGGCTTGGATTTTAAAATCAACAATGCCTCACTCAACACCCAAGTGGAAAATATCTCACTTCACTACATATTGTAGAAGTATAGTTGTTTGCATCACTACAAGGATTGACAAGAGTTTAACCTTTTGAGAAAAGTTTAAAGATAAAAGCCAAAGTGGCAAAATGGTTTGAAATGAGATTGATTGACTTTTAGTCTTCTCACAAAAAATGTCAAGGTATTATTAAATAGATTGAAGTTTATTTATGAAGAGATTTTGAAAATCCATGGACCTAGGTCCAAGTTTATTATGAAAGTGAATCAAGTTTAGAGACAAGAAGAGTTTTCAAAAGGAGGGAGATGTTTTTTTGAAATTAAAGAAGATGGGAGGAGAAGAAGAGACTATCCTAAAGCATAAGGTAAAAGCTAAGGATAAGAACCATCTAACCAACAAGAAGCCAAAACTTGACATTATGAGCCAAGATAAAATTCTCATTCTTTGGATTGAAACCAAGCAAGCAAAGATACTAGACCTCTTCAAATGTATTAAGTTTTCACAAAAATTAGGCAGAGTAACAACTGTATACGGGTGAATTCCATATTACAAACAAAGGATGTAATCACAAAAAACCTGCACACAAAAACAAACAAGCAACCCAATGACTTGAGGTAAACCTCAAGAGCTCCAGACAAAATAATCAGATAAGATCACAAAGTCTCCAAGATAGGCCAAGGTTTCTAATCCAAAGTCCAAGAAAAAGTCCATTGCTCCTTAATGCCAAGGATATCAACCAAATAGTCCAAGTACTATTAAGAGTTTTTTAGGGTTTATGTTGATTATTAAGTATCTTAAGAAAAGAAAAAGAAAATCTCAAATGAGCAAAGTAAAACTGGCAAGAAAATAAATGCTCAAATGAGCAAAGATGGAAATGGCATGAAATATAAATGCTAAAAAATAAATAGTACATAAACCATAAAAATAATAAAAGCATAAAATAAACAAGTCAATAATTAGTGGTTAGTTGGATGACCATCTTGAAACTTGCATTTGGAACTCATTAGAGGATTGGTAGAACCAAAGCCTCCACACAACAAGTTACATTTGCTTTTTGTCAAGTATATCATCCACTTGGGATTCTCATAAGTATCATTTAATGATCAACAATGTTTAAGTGATCCGCATTGACCAAAGGTGTTGTAGATCCACTAGAGCATTGGTAGAACCAAAGCCTCCACACAATGAATCTCAAGGTTATTGGATCAAAGAGATCAAATTAACATACTTGGGCTTGCAATCATAAGTTTGGGCCACGAATGATCATTTATTCGAATCGGGACAAAATTTAGCGCTATGTTAAGCAATCGTAAGTGGACTTATATAGAAGTCGCACCTATTTTGAGGCAGGTCAATAGCAATTTATGCACCATTTGTTTTGAGACATGATATAGAGATTATTCTCCAACAACATTTAGTACAATGAGAAGGGGATAAGATGAAGGGGATTTAGGGAAAAAAGATAAACCACATTTGAATTAATTATTAATCAAACTATTATTAAAAACATTCATCCATTTTTTGTGGAGTCAAACTCAACACCATGGATCCAATGATGTTAATAAAGCCATGATCAAACAATCAACCCAAGACAGCCAGAAAATAATCACAAAATAATAATATAATTAATATATAAATGAAAGGGTTTAAAAATGTAAAAAAAAAGGAAAATAATGAGGAAAATATCAATTATATTCAAATTAATCAAGAAATAAAAAATAAGACCATAGAAAAATCAGAAAAGAGGCCAAGTAATTTTATGAAATATTTGGGAATTTTTAAAAGTCAGAAACTATTTTTAAAAATTAAAATAAATGGGCAAAATAAAAAAAAATAAAAATTAGTAAAGTCAAAAACAAAAATAAAATAAGGTCACCAATATTTGTCACAATATCATTGGATCATTCCATAATTTTGTCAGAATATAAAAATGTGTAAAAGTAATTTTAAACATTTTAAATAAATCAAATAAGTACAAAATTCATAAAAAATACCAAAACACAAAATTAAATTGTGAAAAAATAAAAATCAGAAAGAGAATAATCAAAAATATTTTTCATAATTTTTTCATATTTTTTGGACTAAAAATGAATTTTCTATGATTTTTTGAAATTTAAAACAATTAAAATATAAAAATCAGAAAAAGAAAATAAAAGTAAAAGATGTGGACCATTAGATGAGAGTCAAAACGCGTTAGTAATCAAATCCAAGGGATCTGGCGCGCTATGGATATCATGGTTTTTAATGAATAATGTACAGAATCATTAATAAAATCAGAATTTGAAAATAACAAATGGCACACCTTCATTGGTTAGAAGATGACACGTTGGTCATCTTCAACCTCCAACCATCACGAATTGCAGGTCTCTCAAACTGTAAAATTAGAAGCTCGGACCTATGCCATTCACTTCGTCTCTTCAAGATGAAGACAACCACACCCTCGCGCCAAATTTATATAAATTGTAATTCAAGCAATTTAGAAAGAATGTTTTGAAAGGGGATTTGAAAAATCATGGTCAAAACATGTTTCTAGTAAGAAGTAAGTGTTGCGACTAGAACTAGGGTAATGAGAGCAACACGATGATAACAAAGTTTTTAAGAATTGATGAAGGAATATACCTATTGAAGTTTAGTTGCAGAGCTCTGAAACTGGATTTCTATGGAGCAATATAGGTTAGCTTCAGGGAAGATCAAGGAAGGTGAAATGATGAAAAAATGGATTGAAAAGGGCTTCAGAATAGAATTCGAAGTAGCCGAATTCTGAGTTATGAAGCAAGTTTGGCAGGGTGATTCTGGCTATCTAAGCTTTGAAAATTGAATGGGGAATGACCCTCTATTTATAGGGAATCAAATGGAATGTTCAAGCGTGTGAAATGTTGAAGTTTGGAGGGAAATCATGTGAACCTGATGCACGAGCAAAGTGTGATCTGATTTGCAACAAAACTCATCCAATCCTTGTGTTTCAAGGCTCTAATTCACTTTGGAAACTTGGTTAAACATGTTTAGATCACAAACACGTGCTAATTTGATGTTTCGAGGCTAAAACATGAATTTCAAATTCTGATTTATGGAGAAACTTCATTTCCAAGATACCAAATTCAATCCAATGGCATTTTCTCCTCAAGGGGTCTTAGGGCAATATTCTTGATGCTTTGGAAAGATGAGGTTACAAGCTTTTCAATGGAAAAAGAATGGAATCAAATGGATGCTTGAGCTGAAAGTTACATGGAGTAAAAGTTGAAGAAAATAGTTGACTTTCCATAGAAATATTTCAAATTCCTCTTTAAAAATGACCTATAATCCTTTGCATCCAAACATGGCCTTCCACTTAGAATTTCCTCTTGATCAAAAAAGATGGAATTAAGTAGATCTCTTGAATGACATTTTTCAATTTGAACCACTCAAAATCTCAAAAAAATTGAGCAAGTTATGCCTTATTGAAGTTGGCCAAAAATCATGAAATGACCTATAATTTTTTGCATTCTTATTGAAACTTCCCTCCATTTTCTCACTTTGCACATAAAGGAAGGCAAGAAGTACACATCTTTAGGATCATCATGAAAAAATAATGGGCCCAAGGTGATAAAAATTTACCAAGTGATGACCATTTTAAGTCACATATGGAAAATTGGGGATTCATCTGGGTAACTTGTAATCTTTCTTCTTCACCAAGTTCCTTCCACATGAAAACTCCTTGGAACTTTTGAAGTGATTTGTTGGTAACTCTTTGAAGAGAAGAATGTTTTTGGAATCACTAAATAATACCAAAAGATGAGAAATATATGCCCCTTTGAAGTCCAAAACCCTAGCCTCTAAATCAAGAGAATGCTTTGAGGAACTTTGCCAAGTTTGAACAAACTTTTTGTGCCAATATCCTTCCTTTGTGAATATAAATTGTTGAGGGTAATGATGAAGACTCATAGCCACCAAAGCCACTTCCATACCAATTCTTCCCAAACAACTTCAATGGTGAGGTTTGAATTTTTCAAGCTATTGACTAGGGCATGGAATTAAAATCATAAACCCATGATGCAAATTGCTAGACCTCATTGCCTTTACGTACACTATTAACAAGTAAGACAAACCAATAATGTATTTTTTTCAATTAGAGAGAAAATCAAAGTAAAGTATTTATGATCGCAAAAGAAAACAAGTCAAGGTGCCTGGTAACTCCTCAAAGAGCAAAGCTAAAGATAGGTAGAAGAACCAAAAGCCCCTAATGTGATCTTGTTGTTATTGAAATAATATGGTATGATGAAGGGATCTTAGGGGGGAAATTGGGGTATAACAGTGGCAACTTTAAATTTCGCAATTTATCGCTTTTATATAACATGCTAGTAATTAGGGTTTGTTTGGAAAGACTAAAACCAATATTTAGAAAACCCTAATTCAAGACAAAAAAAAGCATGAAAACAATACACTTGCACACAAGCACCCCTAGGGTTATTCCACTTGGTTGCCTTATACAAAAGGGCCATATTATGCATGTGAGGTATCTTAGCAAAAACAAGCAAATACAAGATCATAGTCCCTCGATGACGCTATCTAAGTTGCCTTACAAATGATCTTAGTCCCTAAAAAATAATGCTAAGATACCTTGCAACATTTCTAATCATGGTTATACGATGACCCACGCTCATCCCGTTTACATCCAAAGATAGGGTTGTTTACCAAATCAATGTTAAGACAACAATGTCAAAGGAAAAGAAAATGAACAAGAAAGACATTTGAGTAGGTAGATTGCTCCAAATTACTTGCTCACTTTCAAAACAAAACATCTTATAAACTTGAAAACATTTTCAAAAGATCAACATCTTTGTATATATTCTTACGAACGAGAATCATTACAAAGTTTTCCTAAACAATGGCCTCTTTACAAAATAATTTCAAAAACCACACAAAGCACAATTTCAAACAAAAGCAAGTGATCTAGCAAGTAACTAAGAGCCCATGGAAAACCATGGATGAAAAGGGTGCTAATACCTTCCCTTTTCATAATCTACCCCCCGAACTCAAGAAATAATCTCAAAGGTCTTTCCTGTGCTTTTTCACCTTTCCTTTTGGATAAAAGAAAATTCGGTGGCGACTCTTGCTAACCGTAACATTTGTGATCAAACTCAAACACCCAAGTCATTTCTCCCACCGTATCATAACTTCCATGCGAAGAAATACTATCTGAATCAACCTTGTGAAAGTACTTCCTCAACTTAAGGATTTAGCATCAAGGGTGCCCAATGATTCTTTGTTCACCAAGAATTATGGTCGAATCATCAACTTGGTTATCTCAAACTTTGAAGAAGACATGGTACATGTGCTTTTTCAATTCTTTGATCCTAAGCACTGTTGCTTTACATTTCCTGATTACCAATTAGTGCCTACTATAGAAGAATTTTCTCAACTATTAGGAATGTCTATTCTTGATCAAATACCCTTCATTAGTATTAAGAAATACCCGAGACCTGAGGAGATTGCTCAAGTTTTACATTGGCAACGGTCCGACATTGTGGCAAATTGGGAAACAAGAAGTGGTGTTAAAGGGTTTCTAGCCAAGTTTCTGGTTGAGAAGGCTCAACAATTTTGGGAGGCTCTGGATTTGAAAGCTTTTGAAGAAGTGTTAGCTCTTCTAATCTATGGGATGGTATTGTTTCCTAACCCGGACCAACTCATAGATGTGAATACGGTAAAAAAAATTCTATCTCGTAACCCGGTGCCTACCTTGCTTGGAGATATCTTGCATTCTCTTCACACTCGCACCATGAAGAGAAGGGGAATTCTTATGTGTTGCACTCCTTTGTTGGCTAGGTGGTTTATTTCGCACCTACCTCAATCTGTTTGAAGAATGAGCATGGCATGAGATGGTCTAATAGGTTGATGTCACTCACGCATTCGAATATTCATTGGTGTTCTCGATCTTTGGAGGATGTTATCATCATTGACCATTTTGGGGAATTCCATAATGTCCCTCTCCTTGGCATTAGGGGAGGAATCACCTATAATCCTTGTCTGGCTTTGCGACAGTTTGGGTATGCTAGGAGGGATGGTCCTCATGATACACCTGTCCAAGGAATTGCATTTGATTGTGATAATGATGTCCAAGGTTATCATCAGAGATTTATACGAGCTTAGGGCATGGTGAACAAAGTTGATAGCAAGACATTGGGGTATAAGAACTCCATTCCTTTGGATCCTTATCTCAAGTGGGTGTGAGCTCGCGCTCAAAACCTCATGATGCCTTATGAGGCCATTCTACCTATCATCATGGGGCCTATTGTCGAGGGAGATGTTCCTTAGACTATTCTTCATCCTGACATGCCTACTTCTCTTGAAGCATTGCAAAGATTGTGGATTCAACTCAAAGGGGAGCGAGATACCTTTGAAGCCAAGTTCTACACAGGCGAGAGTGAAGTGTTGGACCTCACAAGGCAACTTCATGAGGAGCGGAACTTGAATGCCTACGTCACTCTAAAAAGGAATATCCCATGGGATACTTGAGCCATTTTATTATATTTAGTTCATTTTGTTTCTTTTTTCTTATTGTAAGCCCAAGAGGCATCTAGTGACCATTTGAACTTATTAATGAAATTACTATTTGCTCCCTCTTTGTCTAAACAAATTTGAATCTTAGAAGTCCTTGAAATCATTTGCATACGCATTTCATGCATCATAACATAAGCAGGTTTTCAGACACAGGTTTCCTCATCTTTCTGCTGTTTATTTCAGTAAGATGGATCTCGAGCAGACCGTGAAAGACTTACAGACATAGAATTATCAGTTTCAAGAAACCTTTCTCACCTTGGCCAAAGGACAACAAGATCTGATATCACTTCTAATGGCCAAAAAGAAGACCAAGAAGAATGAATTGATCAACATGGGGAAAAGCTTTAAAGGCACCGTCTGTCAAGTGCAAGTGATTGAAGAGTCATCCAAAGAGGATAAAAACTAGGATGAAGATGCAAGGAGCACCCGTGTTGGGGGTGCAAACAATCAAGCTTCTGAGGATGAAGATTACTTTGATGAACAGTATCCACCGACTGAGGATAAGTACAATAAACTGGAAGATAGGTTGAAAGCTGTGGAAATTCAAGTTGTACCTGGCTTGGATTTTGGTGAGTTGGGCGTAGTTCCTGGGGTTGTCATCCCCCACAAGTTCAAAATTCCAATCTTTGCTAAGTACAAAGGAGTTTCATGCCCAAAACTTCACTTGAGGTCCTACGTCCGCAAGATACAACCGCATACCACTGACAAGAAGCTGTGGGTACACTTCTTTCAAGAGAGTCTGTCTATGACTCACTTAGAATGGTTTTACCAGTTGGAGGGTTCCAATATTCATACTTGGGAAGATCTGGCGACCGCTTTCTACCGTCAATATCAGTACAATGCTGATTTGGCGCCAACTAGGGTTCAGTTACAAGGAATGACAATGGGTTCCAATGAAGGTTTTAAAGAGTATGCGTAGAAATGGAGAGACCTTGCTAGTAGAGTACAACCATTATTGACTGATAGGGAGCTGGTGGATATGTTCGTGGGAACATTAAGTGGACCATTTTTCAATTTTTTTAATTGGGAGCTCATCATCTAGTTTCACTGAGTTAATCTTGACTGGTGAAAGGGTCAAGAGAGGTATTAAAAGTGGAAAAATTTCCCATGGACTCTGCCTCTACATCAAATATTATGAAGAAGCCCTTTACTGCCAAAAAGGAAACTAATGTTGTATGCGGGTCAAGGGGCCATGTCAAGAAAGACCATCGTTAATCTGTAGATGTTGTTTTATTCTCCAATCCACCCTCTACTAAAAGACAACCACAACAAGCCAACCATCAAAGACCCGAGGTTCTAAGAAGACAATTCACAAGGATTAACATGTCACTGTCCTAAGCCTTGCAATAACTGTTGAAGGCCAACTTGGTAAGATTACATGATCAACCATCAAATCCCAATGTTTCATCTCCAAAATACAATCGTAACATTAAATGCGCTTATCACTCCAATAGCCCCGGGCATGATATTGATCAGTTTTGGCCTCTGAAATGCAAGATTCAAGACCTCGTCGACAACAAGACCATTGAGTTTGATCCACCTATAACTCCTAATTTAATAATTGCACCAATGCCAAATCATGGCAAATGTGTCAACACAATTGAAGACACTGCTTTTGTTTCCTCTGTTTTAACTACTCCATTGACCATTATTAAAGAAAATCTGTTGAAAGTCGGGGTTTTCCCTGGTTTTTTAAAAGGCTGTATTGTTGTGCTCTACAAAAGAATGGATGAAAATGGCTGAAAGAAGGTGCTCAACATCTGATACATAGTCATGAGATCCTGTTTGAAAGAACCCCGAACATAAAAGGTTTGACTGATAAAGTTGAAGATGTTTCCATCATCACAATATTCAACAAGCCTATTGGAATCTCCTCAAAAGGTCCTATTAGGATTTCCAACGAACCAACAATTACTCCATTGATAATTACGTCTCCTGGGATAATTCCTAATTCTTTCGATAAGGCAGTCCCTTGGAATTATGACACTGAAGTATACTATCGTGGAATTAAGTAAGACCCATGGATTGATGACATTACCAACATTGCTGGCTCTAGCAAGGTGACAAGGACAAGGAGAATCTTATCTCCTAACATTTCACCTCCAACCACCACAACTACACATGTTCTAATTACTGTTGACAAACCTAGTAATGATGCTAGAAGCAAAGAAAAAGTAATTGAGCCTGCTGGGGTAGAGGCGCCTGCCAAAGACATTACTACTGAGAAACCATCCACTCAAGGAATGGAGGAAATCTTGAAGATCATAAAGAAGAGTGATTTTAAGATAGTAAAGCAGTTGGGGAAAACCCCCTCCAAGATCTCTATGATGCCTCTGTTACTTTGTTCTAATGCTCATGCTCAGGCCTTGATCAAATTTTTGAAGAAAGCACATGTTCCTCAATTGACAACAGTCGATCAAATTGTGTGGCGAGCTTGACTGCCGATAATGGATTGGCGTTCTCTGAGGCTGACTTGACTCCAGTCAGAAGAAATCACAACAAGGCTTTGCATGTCTCTATTGAATGCAAAGGAACCACTCTAGCCCATGTATTAATGGATACTAGATCCTCTCTAAATGTCTTACCCAATGGTGCTCTAGATCGGTTTGATTGTGATGGTTTGATGTTGAATCCAAGTGACATAGTAGTAAGGGCTTTTGATGGATCCAAAAGGATGGTACATGGAGAGGTTTACCACCCCATTAAAGTTGGTTCATAAACTTTCAATTTTACTTTCTATGTGATGGACATCCGTCTCGCTTACTCTTGTTTACTTGGGCGCCCTTGGATACGTGGGGCAGGAGCAGTGACGTCCACCCTTCACCAAAAGTTGAAATATCCAGTCGAGGGAAAGATTATTACTGTCTGTAGTGAAGAAGAATTCATGGTTAGCCATCTGAATTCGTTTAAACATGTTGAGATGGATGGAGAGTTCATAGAAACTCCTTGTCAAGCCTTCGAAGTGGTCTCTCACATGGTTGCTACTGCCAAGGCTATCCCTGATGTTCCAAAAGCTGTTAAAGATATGCCAAGGATGGATTCCCTCAAATACGCTCGTGTTATGGTTGAAGATGGAAGTTATACTATTTGGGGACTACTCCCTGACATTCCTTTCAAAGCAGACAAGTTTGGGTTGGGTTTTGCTGCCAAAGCTCAAAAGGAGGTCAGACGTGCTCGCATAGGAAAACCACCTCTTCGCATTAATAATCATGAAGTGAATGCTATTTAAGACTCTGAGGATGACTATAACTTTGATGAATGGATATATCCGATTGCCGGAGAAGATCTCAAAAACTGGTGTGACAAGGATCTCATTCCCATATCCTTTAACGAGGAGTAATTACTATTTACTATTTTGTCAACTCAAGAATTTTTGTCTGTAATTTTAAATCCAAACAATGACTTTAAGCCATGTGCCTTGCCCGGGGGCACCATGGTCAATTTGTTAAGGGTTTGTTCATTTCCATATGCCATATGATCATTTAATGAAAAAAAACATTGGACTCTTTGCATTCAATTTTTGCGCTCATTGTCTTTCTTTTTCTTTATTGCATTTTTAAAAATAGCCATGTATCTTACATACACACACACATTTGCAGATCCACATCCACTCCGATCTCATTGCCAACGACTCTGTTATTGCCAGCTATGACTTTGAACATCCAATCTACCAAGTCGAAGACGAAGGCGAAGAAGATTGTGAAATACCCGGGGAACTAGCCAGACTTCTGATGCAAGAGGAGAAGGTCATTCAAACACATGAAGAGCCAGTTGAAGTGATCAACCTAGGTACTAAGACAGACAAGAAAGAAGTCAAGATCGGCGCCAACTTAGAAGACGTTGTCAAAGGTAGATTGGTCCAGATGTTACATGACTACGTGGAAGTGTTTGCTTGGTCGTATAAAGATATGTCGGGGCTGGATACTGACATTGTAGTTCATCGTCTACCAACAACGGAATATTGTCCTCCAGTCAAGCAAAAAGCGCGTCGTATGAGGCCAGACATGTCTGAAAAGATCAAAGATGAGGTAATAAAGCAATTCAATGTAGGTTTTCAGGTAGTGACATCATATCCCCAATGGGTGGAAAATGTGGTTCCATGCTAAAGAAGGATGGTAAGGTCCGTATGTGTGTAGATTATAGGGATTTGAATAGGGCAAGCCCCAAAGATGATTTCCCATTACTGCATATTGACGTCTTGGTCGACAATACGGCTCAACACAAAGTTTTATCCTTCATGGATGGCTTCTCTGGCTACAATCAAATCAATATGGCTCCCGAGGACATGGAGAAGACCACCTTTGTCACACAATGAGGCACTTTCTGCTAAAAAGTCATGCCTTTCAGTTTGAAGAATTCAGGGGCAACCTATCGATGAGCTATGGTAGCCATGTTTCACGATATGATACATCATGAGATAGAAGTCTATGTGGATGATATGATTGCAAGGTTGCAAACTGAGGAAGAACACCTGGATCACTTACACAAGCTATTTGAAAGGCTGAAGAAATACAAACTGAGGTTAAACCCCAACAAGTGGACCTTTAGGGTAAGGTCTGGAAAACTCCTAGGATTTGTCATCATTGGTAAAGGTATTGAGGTCGATCCTGCAAAGGTCAAAGCTACCCAAGAAATACCAGCTCCTCGTATCGAGAAGGAGGTTAGAGGTTTCTTGGGTCGACTTAACTACATCGCCCGCTTCATATCTCACCTAACTGCTACTTGTGAGCCGATCTTCAAACTGTTGAAGAAAGATCAAGTAGTCACATGGAATGATGACTGCTAAGCTGCCTCCGACAAGATCAAGGAATATTTACAAGAACCCCCTCTCCCGATGCCTTCAGTTGAAGGAAGACCTCTGATCATGTACTTGACTGCATTAGAGAATTCAATGGGGTGTGTGTTGGGCCAACATGACGAGTCTGGTCGAAAAAATGGCATGCAATATACTACTTGAGTAAAAAATTTACCGACTGTGAAACAAGATATTCATTGCTCGATAAAACTTGATGTGCTATGGCATGGGCTGCTCGCCGGCTAAGACAGTATATGTTGAATCACACTAATTTATTGATTTCTAAGATAGACCTTATCAAGTATATCTTCGAGAAGCCAGCTCTCTTCGGACGAATAGCTAGATGGCAAATGATTCTAACTGAATATGACATCCAATATACAATACAAAAAGCAATCAAAGGAAGTGTACTGACAGATCATTTGGCACATCAAGCTGTTGACGAATACCAATCCATGAACTTTGAATTCCCGGATGAGAATATCATGCTAGTAACCGACTGCGAAAAGCCAGGACCGTATGACGGACCTGAATAAGGATCCCGATGGAATATGGTTTTTGATGGATCTTCCAACACTATGGGTAACAAAATTGGTGCTATAATTATTTCTCCCGAAGGTTTCCATACATCTTTCACCTCTAGGCTTTGCTTCGACTGTACCAACAACATGGCTGAAAATGAGGCATGCATCTTGGGTCTAAAGGCTACTATCGACCTAAGAATCAAGTTCTTAGACGTATTCAGAGATTCATCCCTAATAATCAATCAAGTTAAGGGAGAGTGGGACACCAAACATCCTAATATGATTCCTTACAAAGAGCTTGTGTTAAACTTGACCCCATACTTTGAGGAGGTCACCTTTGAACACTTCCCAAGGGAAGAAAATCAGTTGGCAGATGCCTTGGCAACAATTTCATCCATGTTCAAGGTCAAATGGGACAATGAAGCTCCTAGGATTACAATTGAAAGATTTGATGAACCTGCGCACTGTTATGAGCTTGTGAAACAAACAGCCGAACTGTCATCTGATATAAAAATCAATGAAGTCGCCATTGAACGTCTTTTATCTCGCAAGAAGGGAAAGGTAAACATCGAGAAAACCTAATAAGGGTGAAATCACGATCAAACGACCGAGAGATCGGTAAGGGAGTATGTTACGCTTGGGGAAGGTATTAGCACCCACACACCCATAGTACTCTACGGTATCCACTCTTGTTGTTCTAATCTAAAGGGTGTGTAAAAATCTATATCTAAGCTGTACAGGAAAAAGGAAGATGCAAGGAGGGAATGCATGCAAAAAGAGAAGATAAAATAATGTAGGGAAAATAAAAGTTGTGATCGCCTGGGCCCTACCCCAATGCCTACGTTTCCCTTTTAAGGAATCAGAGCAGCCGTTGTTCAGCTCATATATTTTGGTTGGTTTGTGTTTTTTAGTTAAGAAAGAAACAACAATTAAGATGGCAAAACATCAGATGAAACAATAAAACATCAACAACAATGATAAATCAATGAAAAAGGATGACAAGACATCACATGGTAACACAAACCCAGATAATATGATAAAGCGTCAACATGATAATAAAATATCAGACAAGATGATGAAACATTACACCTAACAATGATATCGAAAATCAAAGTAGGATGACAAACACATGCGATGGCGAAACATCGGCAACAAACATACGCTATGGTGAAACATCGGCTAGAAGATGGAAATGTAACATGGCAAAGATGGCGGGACATCAACAAACCAAATGATAAAATATCACACTTAACTATGATATTTAGAATCAAAGTAGGATAACAAACATGTGCACGATGGCGAAACATCGGCAACAAAAAAACGCGATGGAGAAACAACGGAAAAAGGATAGCAAGATAGCATGGCAAAGATGGTGAAACATCAATAAACCAGATGATAAAACATCACACCTACTATGATATTGAGAATCAAAGTAGGATATCAAACATGTGCAATGGCGAAACATTGGCTTCAAACAAATATGTGATGGTGAAACATCAGCTAAAAGATAATAGGATATCATGGCAAAGAGCGCGAAACATCAATAAACCACATGATAAAACATCACACCTACTATGATATTGAGAATCAAAGTAGGATATCAAACATGTGCGGTGGAAAAACATTGGCTTCAAACAAAAATGCGATGGAGAAACATTGGCTAAAAGATAACAGGATATCATTGCAAAGAGGGAGAAACATCAATAAACCACATGATAAAACATCATACCTATTATGATATTAAGAATCGAAGTAGGATAACAAACATGTGTGATGGTGAGACATCGGCTTCTAACAAATATGTCATGGCAAAACATCAAGAAACCAGATGATAAAACTTCACACCTAACAATGATATTGAGAATCAAAGTAGGATAACAAACACATGCATTGGCGAAACATCGGCGAAAAATAACATAATATCATGGCAAGGATGGCAGAACATCAGTTTGACAAGGTTTAAAACAAAGCAGGAAGGTGCACAAGCAATTAAGATTGGTTTGTATTTTTTACCTTGAAGAAGGGTTTAAATTCATTAGAGACCTCTTATGATTTTCAAAGAAGAAGTTTTAGTTTTAAGATGCAATATGCAAAGAAAGGAAGAATAACTAAGGAAGACTATCCTAATCTCCAGCCCTAATGTTATCATAAAATGGTTGGCCCTAAGGTTGTGGATGAAAAAGGGAAGTTTCTACCCTATTTTAGCATGTATGGATTCCTATCCTAAGGTCTAACTCGAGGACTAAACCTACACGAGCAATCCTAAGGGAACATGGTAAAAACCAAACAAGTAAACAATCAAGTGTTTAAACATGAGTAGCAAGCAAGGTACATATGCAGTATCGCCTTAAACAGGTGTGATACGGTGGGAGAACTGACTTGGTTATTTTGCATTTTATCGCAAATATTGCGGTTAGCAAGAGTCGCCACCGACTTTTCTTTTATCCAAAAGGAAAGGTGAAAAAGCACAGGAAAGACCTTTGAGATTGTTTCTTGAGTTCGGGGGGTAGATTATAGAAAGGGAATGTATTAGTACCCTTTTCATCCATGGTTTTCCATGGGCTCTTAGTTACTTGCTAGATCATTTGCTTTTGTTTTAAAATGTGCTTTGTATGGTTTTTTGAAAGTATTTTGAAAAGGCGCCAGCGTTTAGGCAAACTTTATAATGATTCTCGTTTGTAAGAATGTATATAAAGTGTTGATCTTTTGAAAATGTTTTCAAGTTTGAAAGATGTTTTTTGAAAGTGTTGGTGTTTGTTTTGAAAATAGCAAGGATGTTTTTGGTTTTGAATGTGAGCAAGCAACTAGGAATGTTCTACCTACTCAAAAGTATTTCATGTTTATTTCCTTTTTCCTTTGACATTATTATCTTACCATTGATTTGGTAAGTAACCCTATCTTTGGATGTAAACGGGACGGGCATGGGTCATCGTATAACCATGATTAGAAATGTTGTAAGGTATCTTAGCATCTTTCTTTAGGGACTAAGATCATTTTGAAAAGGCAACATAGATAGCGTCATCGAGGGACTATGATCTTGTATTTTTGCTTTTTTTTTGCTAAGATACCTCACATGCATAATATGACCATTTTTATAAGGCAACCAAGTGGATTTTACCCTAGGGGTGCTTGTGTGCAAGTGTATTGATTTTCATGCTTTGTTTAGTCTTTGATTAGGGTTTGCTACTTGTTGATTTTATCTTCTCATACAAACCCTAATTACTAGTATTTATATAAAGCGATAAATTGTGAATAGTAAAATTACTACGCTATTACATCATTAAGGGAGGGGGTGTAGAAATTTAAAAATGGGGATTGCAAGAAAATTAAACCTAATTATCTATTACAACCATATTGAATATTATACAAAATTGAAAATAAAATGCAAGAATATAAATGGAAAAAGAAATGATTTTTGTTGTTTATATGAAAGGGTTTTTTTTGTCTTGGCCTAATTAAAGAAAATCATTAATTAAAATTAAATAAAATTAACTTAAACTAATTAAGAAAAGAAATTAATTTGAAAAGGATTTTTAGGGTTTTTTATAAAAAGGTTTTAAATTAATGAAAACAAAATGAAGATTAATTAATTAAAATAACCTAAGTTCTAAATTAATTTTAACTAAGAAAATAAAATAATATATTAATTTATCCTAAGCCTAAAAATTAATTTTTTAAGAAAAAAAGAAATTAATTTGTTTAAGAGAATGTTTTTTTAGTCTTTTTGTTTTATGGAAAAAATTAAAATATATAAGTATAAATAATAAATATAAATAAATTTGGATTTTTTTATGACTTATGAAAATAATAATAGTAATAATAATAATAATAATAATAATAATATTATTATTAATAATAATAAAAATAATAATAATAGTAATAACAAAAAAAAATAAAATAAAAATAAAAAATATAAAGAAAAGTCAGGGGGATGGATCAGTAATGCAGGAGGTGCGCGCTTTAACCACTGGGGTGGTGATACATCCGTTAACTTGTGTGAAAGGATAAATACATAATACAAAATGCGCCCTGATTACACTTCATCTTCAACCTCCAGCCAAAGGACCTGTATCTTCTTCATCTCTCAACAAAAATGAGAAGTTCAAACATGAAAGTTGTGGCATTTCTTCCCACGAATCCAACCATATAAATAAATTAAGCTAACAGTCAAAGATGAATGAGAATTTTTCTGGCCCTAATTTAAAACTTAAAAGTTTCAGAAAACTTCAACTCTAAAATTCTCTAAGCTCAGGTCATATAAATGCAAACTATGGATATGTACAGCTTCGTGGCAATGGTATCTATATTTTATCTTCACAAATCAAAATCAAATGATGCATGTATGAAGAAATCGAAGTTTGAAAACATACCTCTTGCAGCTAGAGTTGTGTATGGAGTTTGAGTAACCTTTGTGATGGCCTGATGATTTCTGTAGCTTGCCTGGAGAGTTTTGGCTCAAAATTTTCAAGTGGGACAGTTTTGTGCAGCAAGGGTCTTTTTGAGAGTTCTTGTGGGCTTGAAATCGTGTGTTATGTTGCAATATACTTATGTATAAGTAAGGAAAAGGTTAGAGTACTTGAGGAGGTCAGAAGCACAAGATGTAGAGTTATAGCTATGTTACTTGATTTTAAAGAAAAGTGAAAACATGGTTTCAAGGCATAGTACAAGCATGACCTGAGTTTATGGGAGGCTCTAGACATGTTGCTTTTGCCTTTGACATTTCTTGTGATCAGAAGGAACAAGTGCAAAACTCTATGCATTGACTTTGTGATTAAAGCTTCTTTACAAGAATGGAATGGTTAATTTATTCCAAAAATGGAAGTGCAACTTGGATAATGATTTAAATACTTGGACAATGGCTCATATGTTGTGTAAACATTTAAGCTTGGATTTGAATTCTTGTTCATCATGAAATGGTTTGTAATTCAAGTTTGAAAACCCTAACTTCATCTCTTCTATTCTCCTTGCTCACAAATGATCTCAAGGAGTTCTTGAACATTTTGGAAATCTTGTAATGTTCTCTACAACTCCTCTTTGAATCACTTTTGAAAATTCCCTTTGGAACTATATGAAAAAGTTCCATGAAGTTAGGTCAAAATCCTGACCAAAACTATGGCAAAATTTTACTACGTGTTCAATTTCAAGACCATGACTTTATGAATTAATAACTTGAGATCCAAGCATTTTTAGAAGAATTTGAGTAAAGAAATGTTGTAGATATCATGGATATCTACAAATTTTATGTTGAAAGTTTCTTTTGAATCCTCTTGCATCATGGTGAAAAATTTACTCAAAGTTGTGAAAAACCATGAAGTTTTAAACACTTAGAAAAATTTCTAAGTTAGAAAACTTTAACTTTTCAAAATGCAATCTTGACTTTTTGATTTCTTGATGAATAAGTTTCATATTTTGACATGTTTTGATGAATTGTTATCTTTGACATTGGATTTTGACCAAAAAGTCAAAGTTTGACTTTTCAGTGTACAGTTGACTGAGAATTCATTATCAATCCAATTGATCTTGAGCAATGTTTTAAGTCATGCCATTAGGTCAAAAATATGCATTTGAACTCTTGAAACCATGCTTAAAACCAATTGACCATTTGCTAGGTCAAAAATCAGAAATTGCCCTTTCTCAGTCAAAACCCTAATTTTGACCATTTTGCCCTTTTGATGATTTGATCAAATTTCTGGAGGAATTATGGTCCAAACTTGATCAAATGATACATATGAGTTTATAATATTGACGTGGATCAAAAATTATGAAGTTTGACTGCAAATTGGCCATAGTTGACTTTTTCTCCAATACAGCTAATTTTTAAGTCAACTGCTCAATTGACTGAGCACAAGTGTGATTCAGGGCTTGAAACTTGACATGAGTAATCTTGGGGGTCCATAATGATCCATGAAATTTATATGAAGCATTGAAAGTTCAATTATCCTTGTGCAATCTCAAACCCTAATTTTGGTCATCAGTGCTTAAGGAGGTGTCTTGAGTTGATCAAACCTAATGCAATATTGAACCAAAGGAGATCTTGTGAGAGATTACTTGATAAATGAGAGGGAAAATTTTGGAGTACAACATCTTCCCATGTTCAATCTTCTTAAACCTGAAGAGTTAGATTGGCGGATCCGCCATTCGTGACTTGAAGGTGAAAGATGATTGAACACTAGAGTGCCCAAAAATTTGAACTCGGAGATGGATGGTGAATGGGCTTATAGATGCCATTTGTAGGAATGTTGGTAAACACTGGAAGAAGTATTAGCATAAATCTCTTATTGATTTATACTAAAAATTGATGTTTTACCTGCGAGAAAAAGAGTTAGTAAAATGCAGATTTCTGCATGATATTCACCAGATATGGTATTATGTTAAATGCATATGGTATGTACATGCTATGATATATGAAGGTGAGATGTATGTTTTTGTCCGGGAAAATAAATCCATGACTGCTGCTGAGGAAATTATGGGGGGTTGAGTCCCTGATTGTTGTTGGGGATGAAGAATATGCATATCTTCAAACTTTGTTGAAAGGATGCTTTCACTAGAGAATATCTCTTGAATGTCAGTTGTTATCTGGTCGGATCCAGGCTTCACAATTTGATGATGATGAAGTAGTCAACTACTATCTGGTCGGATCCAGGCTTCACAACAACTTACTGGGGGAAGAGATGAATTAACTGTTATCTAGTCGGGTTCCAGGCTTTACAGAAAATTTTCTTGAAATTGAATAGTTATCTGGTCAGATCCAGGCTTCACAACAACTTGTTGGGGACACGGAAGTTAACTGTTATCTGGTCGGATCCAGGATTTGAAGTAACTTGAAGTGGTAATTACTATCTGGTCGGGTCAAGTTTCATGGTTTTTGGAAAGTTGTACTATTATCTGGTCGAGTCCATACTTCATAGTGTCTCTCTGGGGATCATAGTTAGTTGTTATCTGGTCGGGATCTAGGTTTCACAATAAACTATTTGAAAAACTATTATCTGGTTGGGTCCAGGCTTTACATATTTCTGAGGTTGATGAGGTCAATTACTATCTGGTCGGGTCCAGGTTTCACCATAAACTGTTTGGGGATTTAGTTGTTATCTGGTCAGTTTCCAGGTTTCACAACGAATCTCTGAGGGTAATTGTTATCTGGTTGGATCCAGGCTTCACAACAACTTGCTTGAAAATATGAAATTGAACACTGATATCTAGCCGGATCCAGGTTTCACGGTAATTTGTTGGGGCAGAGGAAAACTCTACTGGGAAAAAGAAGTTAAACCTTGGTCGGGTTGAGTCCAGTTTCTTTTATATCTTTGAAGAGTTAGACTATTATCTGGTCGGGTCCGGGTTTCATAGTATCTTGAAATTGAGATCAATTATTATCTGGTCGGGTCCAAGTTTCAGTAATTCACTAGGGATAGTGGCAAACTCTACTGGAGAAGAGGAGTTTTGATAATGATTTTGTAGGAACTAAACTGCTATCTGGTCGGGCCTAGGCTTCGACAATTGAAGAAGTCAAACTATTATCTGGTCGGGTCCAGGCTTCAGTAATAACTTGAAAATTATGCTGATATCTGGTCGGGTCCAGGCTTCATAGTATCTTTTTGGAAATAGTAAAGGCTTTGTTGACGACTTTAACGGGGATCAGGGGTTGTGGCCCTATGATTTTCAATAATCTAAAAGGAAAATTCAAACTGGAGAGTGTAGACTCAGTCGGGTAGGACAGACTCAGCTTGGGGAGGATACACTCAATTGGGGAGGATATACACAGCTGGGAATAACGGGCTCTACTGGGGAGGATGGACTATGTCAGGGGAATACAAACTCGGTTGGGGAGGATGTACTCGGCTGGGAAATTTTGTGGTTCCTTGATTGTTGTTGGGGAAATAAAACCTGTTGGGGAAATAAACCCTGTTGGGGAAGTGAGTTTCTTTTAGGAAGAGATCCACGAGGCTTCAACTTGTAAAAATCGACTTAGCTGGAGAGAGAGCTGCCAAGAGATTGAGACTCTGGTCGGGGATTATCCCATGCAAAGATACTTTGTGGGCAACTCCGTTGGGGAAAGGTTTATCGTAACCGCTCTTGTGGGGATAATGATAATGAGATAACTCTGTGGGGATATTTCATATACATTAAAGAGATGCTTGCTGCTGCTTAGCGGGACACATGTGCAAAATAGTTTTAATTACGTTCATATGCATATGTTCATTCAATTTTAGTCATTGGACAAATTTGCATTCAAAACAAAGACAAAAATTTTGCACTTCAAAGTATATTTTTATTGATATTTTTCCCATGAATAGGCGTTTTTATACAGAGAGGCGAAGATCCTAGTAAGAGGAAATCATCGAAAGGAAAACAAAATTGAGAATGAAAACAAATAGCCATGTGAAATGATCTTATTTCCTTCCAACTCTACTATTGCCCCAATGTCTTTGAATGTCCCTTGCCGTTGATAGAAGTTGATTGGATTGATCTTGGACCGTTTGATCTTGAACCTTGGTGATAAAATTAAATGTGTTGATTCCACGGGACATAGCCATACGCTTTTAATCCTTAACTTTTGCCTGGACCGCCCTTTCGGGTTTTCATCTCACCAGGATACCCTTTTTTTCCTAAGTCGCCCTTTCGGGTTTTCAACTTGCCGGGTGTACAATCTTTTGTATATATCCCTTATTTTTGCCCAAACCTTTTGGTTTGTCGGGATTCCCTTATTTTTCCTAGGTGTGTCAACCTAACAGGTCTCTTATGCGTAGTATTTTTTAACTATGTCCGCATTTATAGGATGCGGGAAATCTTCACCATCCATGGTAGTCAGCATCATGGCACCGCCAAAGAAAACTCTCTTGAAAACAAATGGCCCTTCATAGGTGGGAGTCCATTTTCCTATGGGGTCGCCTTGTGGTAGAATGATGCGTTTTATCACCAAGTCACCAACTTGATATACTCGAGGCTTGATCTTTTTGTTGAAATCCTTGATCATCCATTTTTGGTACGTCTGACCATGGAAAACAGCAGCTAACGGTTTTTCGTCAATCAAGTTCAGTTGATCCAATTTCGTTTGAATCCACTTGTCTTCACCTAAGCCTGCCTCATTCATAATTCTCAGTGAGGGAATCTGAACTTCCACTGGCAAAACAGCTTCCCTGCCATAGACTAGAGAAAAGGGAGTTACCACAGTTGATGTTCTAGCTGAAGTACGGTATCCATGTAGAGCAAACGGCAACATCTCATGCCAATCCTTATAGGTTACTACCATTTTCTGCATAATCTTCTTGATATTTTTGTTGGCCGCTTCGACTGCGCCATTCATTTTTGGTCTATACAGAGAAGAATTGTGATGCTTGATCTTAAACTGAGTGCAAAGCTTAGTGATCATAGCATTGTTGAGGTTAGTCCCATTGTCGGTGATGATCCTTTCGGGGATACCATAACGGTAGATGAGGTTGTGTCTGATGAATCTGGCTACCACGTTCTTGGTGACTGAGGTAAATGAGGCGGCTTCGACCCATTTGGTAAAATAGTCGATAGCAACAAGAATGAAGCGATGTCTGTTGGAAGCGATGGGCTTGATCTCTCCAATCATGTCAACTCCCCACATTGAAAATGGCCACGGAGCGGTCATGACATTCAGAGGGATAGGAGGCACGTGGACCTTGTCAGCGTAGATTTGGCATTTGTGACAAGTTCTTGAATGTTGGTGGCAACCAGTCTCCTTCATTGACCAATAGTAACTGGCTCTTAAGATTTTCTTAGCCATTGTATGTCCACTTGAGTGAGTACCGAAGAGACCATCGTGCATGTCTTCCATGACCTCCTCCGCCTCCTCTTGTCCACACATCGGAGTAGAGTTGAATCATGGTTGTTGTTGTACCCCAAAAATTTCCCTCCCATAATCTTCAAAGTTTTGCCAAGCATCACCTCAAATGGCTCAAAGTTTACTCAAGGGCTACACAGTCAAGCACCCTCCTAAGCCAGTCAAATTAGGGTTTTGGTTCTTGCAAGGAATTTGAGGTTTTCAAGGGCTCAATCAAGTCCCATATGCTCATACACATTGTCAAGCACCTACATGTCAAGTTTCAAGGCTCACAAGGTCAAGTTGCACAGTCAAAAACCCTAATTGCTCCATAGTCAACTGCAGGGCCAAAATGGTCATTTGGCAGTCAAAAGTCAAAATGTTTGGTCAACATCTTATTTTGAAGCCACAATCATCATTTGGTCAAATCTTGACCATGATTTCACAAGAATGGCTCAAAAATCATCAAGATGTCAAAAGTTTTTATTTTGGGACAGCTAAAAAGTCAACTGTAACTTGACCAAGGCATAACTTTTTCATGGTTCATCATAAAAATCCCATCCAATGCTCATTTTGAAGGGGAGGACATTTCCTACAATTCATCTTCACATTCCAAGTCCAAGAAATGCTCTCACAAAAAGTTATCAATTTCAACATTATAGGTCATTTTCAAAAGTCAACAAAAAGGCATTTTAAGTCAAATACCATAACTTGAGATTGGTAAATCAAAATGACATGGGACCAAAGGCATTGGTTAGAGGACTTCAATACCTTTCCAAAATGTCCAAGAACATGTTCATAACTTCAAAATTGAGCAAGATATGCATTGGAGAGGTTGGGAAATTTTTGTGAAATGGCCAAAGTCAACTATCCATGAAACTTCATTTTTTGACAAAAAGGGCCCACTTTTTCCACTTGAGTCAGCTTTTCCATGTCACCCACGTGTCCCATGATTTATTTCAAGATTAAAGATTAATTTTTCTATTTTTATTTAATTTTATTTGATTTAATTCATTTTAAATCTTTAAAATTCAAATAAAAATCAAAGAAATTAATTAAGGGATATCTTTGAGTTTGAATAGCCTTAATGCATCATGAAACACATACCAATTTCGTGTACATCCTATTTCAAGCATAAAAATTCAAATTTGGAGCAAAAAAGGCAAGTTGTTCAATGGTGGTTATGGAGGAAATCAAAACTTCATTGCAAGGCTTCAAGGCTCCTTATTGTGATTGATTCTCATTCATATACACATATGCAAGCCTTCCCACCCTTATGGACGAAAAAAGGCATCCCTAAAACGGCAGAGCAAAAACTCAGAATTTGTCAAAAAAGTGTGAGATCTAAAGCAAGGTTGCAGGCAGTTTCAGACAAAACAAAGCACGTGAGATCCTTCATTGCCATACCCTGAAACTAAAGAGACCTTTACCACGCCCTGAGACTCCATATCAAGCACTGTAAGTCATCACAAACTCACCCCTGTACACGAAATCGTGTTTCTCTATTCTTGCATTTTTTCTGGAAAATAATGGCATAATCATACTCCTTGTTTGATTTCTAACATAACCATATTGTTCAATTTCATTTTGGGGCTTTGTATGATGATACCCGCATCTAGGGTTTGCATTGTTTGTTTTTAGGCATTCTTTCTCCAGGCACAATCAAGACAAATCATAAGCATGAAGGGATTCAGGAGGTGGAAACGAGATCAGCTATGGTCTTGAAATGGATTTTCATGGCCTGAGGAGCATTTTCAGAGCAAGCCTGCGAAACCACCTGCGGATAAAAATCCGCAGGTAAAAAACCAGTATCAAAGGAAGAAGACGCTGACGCGTCCCCTCCTCGTTCGTTGTTTCAAAAAGCACGCGTTTTTATATTTTTTTCAGGCATATGCTTTTGTTTTCTAATTTAATAATTGCGTGTTATTTTGATAACGAATGGAACGTGCAGCTCAGTTGGTCAAAGCCTTGGAACATGAACTCTGGGACCTGGGTTCGATTCCCAGGTCCCCCCATAATTCATTGTTATTTTTTCTGCTTTCCTGTGCAGCATTCCAAAGAGGACTCACCATAGACTCATACACCCAACATGCCAAGTGTCCATCAGTGCAGATCTAAGGGCCAAGAAGTGAGGAGCACCATGCTCAGGAGTCAACAACGCTGCACTCAATTCCAAAGGTCAACGTGGCTGAAGCTTCAATGGGCCATAATTCCAATCAAACACCCTCAAATTCCAGCCCACACCCCCCTTGGGTTTACTCTTCCCTTTTTTTTTATTATTTTGTCATTTTCAATTTTTTTTTATTTGCCTTATTTTATTTCTTATTAACAAATTAACCAACTAATATTTTTTATAAAAAATCAAAAAGAACTAACATCATTATTATTATTATTATTTTATTTTGTACATAAATATTAAATAATTGAATTAGCTTTAATTAGGCAATTTTAACTTTTTTAAATAACTAAAATAATTTAGAATTAGGTTAACTTAGAATTTTAATTCTTTTATTTTATTTCATAAAACATTAAAACACAAAAAAAAATTTTCTTTTAATAAATTAATTAGTTAGTTTAATTATTAGTTATTAATTTCATTTAATCACAAAAAAGACAAAAAATTTCAATTTCTTTCTTAAGAGGGTCAAAACCCTTAGAACGTTCCCGATTTATTCTTTCGCGCGCATTTTAGTTTTAATTCTTTATTTTTGATTATTTCTGTAACTACCTCCGGATGTAATAGTAATTAGGATTTTACCGTTTTATTTTAATTTCTCGTACTTATTTACCAAAACGGGTCTTTGTATTTTTGGCGATGTATAGACCTGCGCCTTGTAATAGCGTATGATTTATGTTTCCGCAATTTACTTTCCGCACCCCCTAACTGTTAACAATGCATGAAAGAATGTATGTAAATAAAATCAACTCGTAGCTCACGAATAACATGTACAAGATAACATTAACTGGAAAAAAAACAACACACAAAGCACATGCCACTCCTAGGGTACGCTTCACTCGTTGCCTCGAAACGTGGTCATCAAGTATAGGGTGTCTTAGAGGTCGCCCTTCTGTCCAAAAGATCCAGTTGCCTCGAAACGGTTGCCTCAGATAAAAAAAGGGATCTAGGACGTTAGGGTTACTTCTAAGTTGTCCTACCATTGCTTCAGTGACCACACTGTCCCGATAATCGAATTGACCCGAACACCTCCAACGATGGTGCTACCTACCTCTCAATGGTGGGATAGCACTATCTAAAGGACTCTCACACAGCTTAATTCCTTAGGGTAGGTAGATGACTCATGGGTACTTGCTCTTTTCAAAACAAACAAAATACTTTTCACACCTTACACTTTCAAAAAGTTTTCAAACAATACTTCATACACTCTTGAGGACTGATACAAGAGTTACCTAGAAGTTTTCAAACAAACTATTTTCAAAACCCACACACACTTGAAAATCAAACAAATTTTTGAAAACATAAGAGCAAGTACCTAAGAGCCCGTGGATAACCACGGATAGAAAGGGTGCTAACACCTTCCCTTTCTATAAATCTACCTCCCGAACCGAGAATCATTCTCATAAGGAATTTTGCTGTGCTTTTGTCATTTCCATGTTGGAGAACATAAAAGACGGTGGCGACTCTTGCTTCCGCGACATTTTGCGAAACCAGCTAAAAAATAGTCAGTTCTATTTCCACCGATCACAGAACTAGCGACTCTGCTGGGGAATTAATAAAGTGAGGTGTACCTTAGGAATAGTTCATCATCATGTTTTTAATTGCTTGATCTGTTTGCTTTAAAATTGCGGGCCTGTTTTGGGAGTTTCATAGATCCTAACCCGGATCTGGGGGATACCTCTTAGAAAGTAGCAACAAACTGTGAGGGAACTGTGCGGGGTATACCGACACGGTTGAAGCAGTTTGCTACATTGATGTGGCACTTTGGTGAGTACCGGTAACCCTTGAGTCAAGTCAAGGAGAGTACGGGGCCGCCGTGTGGTGTCGTGAAGCATCAACTGACCTTAGGAACCTTACTTGACCATCCTGGCCTCTTTAGGGGTAGTGAGATGATTGACTTTGGTGCAGTCCGAAGTTGGTTGATACTCGATACTACACTCATTGAGGGTTGTTTTCTTGGAATATTTTGATCACCAGTTCAGTGGCTAAATCAAAACAATGAACATAGAAAACAACCCTATGATATTGAGATCCTTAGAACCCGGTTACTTTTGATAGGACAGGTTTTGAGCCCACCAACTTCAAGAGGGTAGTATCCCAAACTTCATGCTGGCCTAAACTCTAAGGGCTCTTTGTATGACTTGTGTGCCTTCAAACTTGACTACTTGCATACTTGTTATCTAACAACATGGGTTCCTTGTAGGTTTTGTCTACAGTCCTTAATTGGGACTCATTACAGGGCCTACTTACATCACTCCATGCATAGCATAACATCATACCATTGCATGCATCTTGCATAAAAACTAATCCATTTCAAGGATCTCAAGGGCTTGTGATGCAGGTCATGATGAATCAAAGTGTCTAGCAAGGGGCAAAGGGGATTTCTTTTCCTCTAGCCGAAGTTGTCAGGGGCTATGACCCACTCGATATGGTGAGCCTTGACTCTTGAAGAAGGACTCTTAACAAAATGAAGTTCCTCCAATCAAGCTACAAAATTCAAGTTCTAACAATCTTTCTTGTTTATCCCGCGAGATCCTTGAAAACATTACATGCATATCATACATATCATTGCATTACAGGTACCCTTGTTACAGGTCACTTACCTTCTTCGTTGTTTATTTCAGCAATGGCTTCCCAACAAGATAACCAGGGTCTTCATGCTCAAGAGACTCAGTTCAGGGATATCTTCCTAAATCTATTCAAGGGGCAGGAAGAGCTGAGAACACTCTTCATGGGTACTTTGGTCAGGAACAGTCCTGAAGACGATAAGGACGAACGGCTGAAACGTCTACAAGCTGAGGTGGATACAATGAGAACCCAGATGCTGGGGAAAATGGCTCTTATCCAAGACTTATCTCAAAGACAAGGGGAGCTTAGGGTTCTCATCAACCAACTGCTTCAGGATAACCAACTGGGGCAAACATCTAAGGTTGAAGAGCAAGCCATCATTCAACCACCTGTGGTGCAAGAAGACAAGGGAAAAGCTCCTTAGTTTGCTTCGGGGTCACAAGCCCAGCATCAACCTCACCAGCGTCAACAGGGTAATTGGCGTAAGCAAAATACGTCTGGAAGACATTTCTCGGAGACTGGTGTGCCATCCTCACTAATACTGAAACGCTTGTTGGAGGTCAAGCTAATTGCTTTAAAGGATCCTCCTAAGAAGCTCAACATAACCTCCCTAAAGTACAATCCTGATGAAAGGTGTGCCTACCATTCTGACAGTCCTGGACATGACGCTGACGACTGTTGGAGCCTGAGGAACAAGATCCAGGACTTGATTGACGGAAGGGTGCTGGAGTTCATGCCGGGTGGCAAAATGAAAATCTTCTGCTGAGAATCTTCCATCTGAAATGACTGGTGCAAACTAAGAAGCTTTTGTTCATTCGAATGTTCAAGTTGTATTTTTCTCTGATTGTTCAAACATTTGTTCATGTCAAACTCTTTTACTTTATCAATGCATCGCATATGTCTGTTTTGAATCAATATATTCTCATTCGCTATATTCAAACTGCTTTCATTTTTTGATGTCAACTCTCAATTAATAATTCTAAGCCTCTTGAGGGAGGATGACGAAAACAATACCATAATCTACAGTATGCTTTTGAACAGACCCCGCTGATGAGGTACAGGCATTGTGTCAATTCCTAAACACTGGAGTTATAAGGAAGATAATCCCTCGTCAACCCCTTCGAGCCAAAGAAGTAGGAGTTTTTCTTTTCGAAAATTAAAACCCTTAATCATAACCTGGGGCAGGGTAGTTCTCTCAGTTGATCCAAGTGCACAACGAATAGCACCAAAGAGGTCCTTACAAAGCAAAAGATAGTGATGGCTCCGAATAATCATAAAGACAGGCAGTCATTATCTCTCAGAAATAAAAGCCCATTAAGTCAAAACCTATGAAGGAGACTTACGAAACTGGGGCATCCCGCTGACTGTAATTACAAAAGAAACAGTTCAGGCAAAAAACAGGGATAATGAAATATAATCAAAAAGAAAGAGGTCACACAAACCCTCAACAAAAAGAAATGATTGCCTATTCAAAATAAATTGTCAACATTCGAACCATCACTGGAACATCATAGAAAAGACTCAAACAAGGTCTGACGCACGATCAGCTGAGTTTAGGTTTGAAGAACATCACGAAGAGCGGGTGGGTACAAATAAATTTTGAGCCTTTATCCTTTGTTTCTTAAACCGTGAACCAGGCCACGCTACAACCTTTAAAAGTCCTAGCTGAAGCATGGGTTAGTTCGAAAGCATACTATTACGAAAGGTATCCTGACTCCTTAAGGCTTGCTGTAAAATACTGAGTTGACATCACATTTTACAAAATTTGCTTGTTTTACTGAAAATGCATTTTCAAAAATTTCAAGACCGACATAAGCTTTGCATTTTTAATATAACATTGCTTGCATGTGACTATTTGTTTGAACAACATAGAAGTTCGCACGACGAATGTCTAATGAACAAAAGCACTGCACATCAAGGGGCATGGCATGATCATTGTACAACATCTGGGGCAGTTAGGTCAAGATTCGGAGAATCTCTCAAAAGGTCAACCAGCTTGGGGCAAATCTCCATCTGGATCACTTGGGGCATTGGACGATTGAACGAAGATCTTCTGGAGGTATGACAACACAATACAACAACAGGGGCATCTCCCTACATTCTGAGAGCGTGGACATAGTCGAAAAAATACTACGCATAATCAAAGACCCGCTAGGTTGACAAACCTAGGCAAAAATAAGGGCTTCCCGGCGAACCAAAAGGGTTCGGGCAAAAACAAGGGATGAAATGAAAAAATCTGTACACCCGGCAAGTCGAAAACCTGAAAAGGCGGCTTGAGCAAAAAAGGGTATCCCGATGGACTGAAAACCCGAAAGAGCGGTCCAGGCAAAAGTTAGGGATCAAAAGCGTACGACTATGTCCCGTCATCTTGTCACTTGCCTACCAGAAGAAGATTCGTCGATCAGCGGCCATCAAGCACCTCCACAGGTACCTTCTTCTCCCGCAGAAACCGGGGCAATAAGAATTGTCCGAACTACACAAGTTACTCTGCCCTCCAGGTACAAGGTAAGTTCGACTGAAGAACATAACCAAGAGGCCTCCACTCCCCGAGAGTAAGACAAGACTCAGCAACACTCTCTCCCGAGCAAAGTTGGTCTCCCATCAGCCCCGAAAAGGCACAGTATCTCCAGCAAGTCAGCAATACTCTCCCCAAGCAGAGTTAGCCTACAGTCAGCCTTATGGAAGTTGGGTATCCCCAGGAAATCTCAATATTCCCCAGCGGAGTATACAGATGTTCCTAAACAAGCATCCCCGACAGTCTTGATCTAAGATTGTTCCCCGGCGGAATACCAGACACCCCAGCGGAGCCACCTCCCCAGTACAGTCCAAAAAAGTCTCCCCAGGAGAGTTGAATCAATCTCCCCAGTAGGAAGCTTATCCCCAGTAGATTCTGGAAGCTTATCCCCTGCAGAGCACGAACGCGTCTCCCCAGCTTTATTCAAAGGTCATTCTCCACCGGAGCCTATAACTGGGTTATCCTTAGCTAATTACCCCGGAAAGATCGTCCTCGACGAAGTTCTTCCTATCCCCAGCGAAGTTATCACCAAATCTCAGCGAAGTATCTCTTCCCACGGAGTAATCCCCCGCAGAGTAATCTCTTCAACAAGTTTATTCCCCAACGGAGTCATCTTCTCCTACCGGTTTATTCTTGTAATCATCATCCCCAGCGGAAACGAAGAACTTTGTTCTTCAACATCAGCCCAGGATTCAACTTCTCGACATGCGTCAAGGATCTACTTTCCTAGACGAAGATACATTCATAAACATCACATCATGATACATGCATATGCGCATCATGTCATACAATCTCGTTTATGTCGAGAACATCATTGCTTGATCCATATCATGCATTGCATACGACTGACCTTTACCTTTCAGGAAGGATACAGTTAAATAATCAGCTACGTCAAAGTAGACAAATACAGTCAAAAGAGACTAATCCAGTCAAAAAAGACAAATCCAGTCAAAGAAGACAAATCCAGTCAAAGAAGACAAGTCCAGTTAAATCCCAAAGGTTTTTCTGATGCTCATCCAGTCAAAGAAGACAGGTCCAGTTAAATTACTTCCTAAAGTCAAAGAAGACAACCCGTCGTTATAGACACCCATCATTATAGACAACTCGTCATTTAAGACAACCCGTCATTGAAGACAACCCATCATTGAAGACAACTCGTCATTTAAGACAACTCGTCATTGAAGACATCCCGCCATTGAAGACAACCCGTCATTGAAGACAACTCGTCATTGAAGACAACTCGTCATTTGAGACAACTCGTCATTGAAGACAACTCGTCATTGAAGACAACTCGTCATTTAAGACAACTCGTCATTGAAGACAACTCGTCATTGAAGACAACCCGTCATTGAAGACAACTCATCATTGAAGACAACTCGTCATTGAAGACAACCCGTCAGTATAGACACCCTTCATTGAAGACATCCCGTCATTGAAGACATCCCGTCATTGAAGACAACCCGTCATTGAAGACAACCCGTCATTATAGACAACTCGTCATTTAAGACAACTTGTCATTGAAGACATCTCGTCATTGAAGACAACTCGTCATTGAAGACAACCCGTCATTATAGACACTCGTAATTGAAGACAACTCGTCATTGAAGACAACTCGTCATTGAAGACAACTCATCATTGAAGACAACTCGTCATTGAAGATCACTCGTCGTTAAAGACAACCCGTCCATGAAGATAACCCGTCCAAAGAGACAACTCGTGAAGAAAGACAAAACCTCTCCTGGTTCAGTTAAATCCTAAAGATTTTTCTGAGATAACCTGTCAGTAGAGACAACCCATCAACCTTTCGAAGTCCCAGATTCGATACCTGTATCTAGCCAGGGCATGTTTGTGAGCGACTGAGTGAGGATCAACACCTGTAACAGGCCAGGAAATTATCTTTCTCAGGTACGCAAGTTCTCGCTAAGGAATCTCTTACGTGATCGACACCTAGATGGCATCTATAAGCCCATTCTCCACAACTATCCATCACAGTTCCAAATGGCATATATAAGCCCATTCCCGACAAGGTTCTGTCACACCTCCAGATGGCATCTATAAGCCCATCCTCCTATCCATCATCTCTCCAAATGGCATCTGTAAGCCCATTCCCGCCATCACACTGCTGATACTCTATTATGTGAGTGCAAATTTCTGGGCACTCTAGTGTTCAATCATCTTCCACCCTCGGATCATGAAAGGCACACAAGCCAATCTACATCCTCAGGTCTAAGAAGATTGAACAGGGGAAACTGTTGTATCCCAAAATTTTCCCTCCCATAATCTTCAAAGTTTTGCCAAGCATCACCTCAAATGGCTCAAAGTTTACTCAAGGGCTACACAGTCAAGCACCCTCCTAAGCAAGTCAAATTAGGGTTTTGGTTCTTGCAAGGAAGTTGAGGTTTTCAAGGGCTCAATCAAGTCCCATATGCTCATACACATTGTCAAGCACCTACATGTCAAGTTTCAAGGCTCACAAGGTCAAGTTGCACAGTCAAAAACCCTAATTGCTCCACAGTCAACTGTAGGGCCAAAATGGTCATTTGGCAGTCAAAAGTCAAAATGTTTGGTCAACATCTTATTTTGAAGCCACAATCATCATTTGGTCAAATCTTGACCATGATTTCACAAGAATGGCTCAAAAATCATCAAGATGTCAAAAGTTTCTATTTTGGGACAGTTGAAAAGTCAACTATAACTTGACCAAGGCATAACTTTTTCATGGTTCATCAGAAAAATCCTATCCAATGCTCATTTTGAAGGGGAGGACATTTCCTACAATTCATCTTCACATTCCAAGTCCAAGAAATGCTCTCATAAAAAGTTATCAATTTCAACATTATAGGTCATTTTCAAAAGTCAACAAAAAGGCATTTTAAGTCAAAGACCATAACATGAGATTGGTAAATCAAAATGACATGGGACCAAAGGCATTGGTTAGAGGACTTCAAGACCTTTCCAAAATGTCCAAGAACATGTTCATAGCTTCAAAATTGAGCAAGATATGCATTGGAGAGGTTGGGAAATTTTTGTGAAATGGCCAAAGTCAACTATCCATGAAACTTCATTTTTTGACAAAAAGGGCCCACTTTTTCCACTTGAGTCAGCTTTGCCATGTCACCCATGTGTCCCATGATTTATTTCAAGATTAAAGATTAATTTTTCTATTTTTATTTAATTTTATTTGATTTAATTCATTTTAAATCTTTAAAATTCAAATAAAAATCAAAGAAATTAATTAAGGGATATCTTTGAGTTTGAATAGCCTTAATGCATCATGAAACACATACCAATTTCGTGTACATCCTATTTCAAGCATAAAAATTCAAATTTGGAGCAAAAAAGGCAAGTTGTTCAATGGTGGTTATGGAGGAAATCAAAACTTCATTGCAAGGCTTCAAGGCTCCTTATTGTGATTGATTCTCATTCATATACATATATGCAAGCCTTCCCACCCTTATGGACGAAAAAAGGCATCCCTAAAACGGCAGAGCAAAAACTCAGAATTTGTCAAAAAAGTGTGAGATCTAAAGCAAGGTTGCAGGCAGTTTCAGACAAAACAAAGCACGTGAGATCCTTCATTGCCATACCCTGAAACTAAAGAGACCTTTACCACGCCCTGAGACTCCATATCAAGCACTGTAAGTCATCATAAACTCACCCCTGTACACGAAATCGTGTTTCTCTATTCTTGCATTTTTTTCTGGAAAATAATGGCATAATCATACTCCTTGTTTGATTTCTAACATAACCATATTGTTCAATTTCATTTTGGGGCTTTGTATGATGATACCCGCATCTAGGGTTTGCGTTGTTTGTTTTTAGGCATTCTTTCTCCAGGCACAATCAAGACAAATCATAAGCATGAAGGGATTCAGGAGGTGGAAACGAGATCAGCTATGGTCTTGAAATGGATTTTCATGGCCTGAGGAGCATTTTCAGAGCAAGCCTGCGAAACCACCTGCGGATAAAAATCCGCAGATAAAAAACCAGTATCAAAGGAAGAAGACGCTGACGCGTCCCCTCCTCATTCGTTGTTTCAAAAAGCGCGCGTTTTTATATTTTTTCAGGCATATGCTTTTGTTTTCTAATTTAATAATTGCGTGTTATTTTGATAATGAATGGAACGTGCAGCTCAGTTGGTCAAAGCCTTGGAACGTGAACTCTGGGACCTGGGTTCGATTCCCAGGTCCCCCCATAATTCATTTTTATTTTTTCTAACGCTTTCCTGTGTAGCATTCCAAAGAGGACTCACCATAGACTCACACACCCAACATGCCAAGTGTCCATCAGTGCAGATCCAAGGGCCAAGAAGTGAGGAGCACCATGCTCAGGAGTCAACAGTGCTCCACTCAATTCCAAAGGTCAACGTGGCTGAAGCTTCAATGGGCCATAATTCCAATCAAACACCCTCAAATTCCAGCCCACACCCCCTTGGGTTTACTCTTCCCTTTTTTTTATTATTTTGTCATTTTCATTTTTTTTATTTGCCTTATTTTATTTCTTATTAACAAATTAACCAACTAATATTTTTTATAAAAAATCAAAAAGAACTAACATCATTATTATTATTATTATTATTTTATTTTGTAAATAAATATTAAATAATTGAATTAGCTTTAATTAGGCAATTTTAACTTTTTTAAATAACTAAAATAATTTAGAATTAGGTTAACTTAGAATTTTAATTCTTTTATTTTATTTCATAAAACATAAAAACACAAAAAACATTTTTCTTTTAATAAATTAATTAGTTAGTTTAATTATTAGTTATTAATTTCATTTAATCACAAAAAAGACAAAAAATTTCAATTTCTTTCTTAAGAGGGTCAAAACCCTTAGAACGTTCCCGATTTATTCTTTCGCGCGCATTTTAGTTTTAATTCTTTATTTTTGATTATTTCTGTAACTGCCTCCGGATGTAATAGTAATTAGGATTTTACCGCTTTATTTTAATTTCTCGTACTTATTTACCAAAACGGGTCTTTGTATTTTTGGCGATGTATAGACCCGCGCCTTGTAATAGCGTAGGATTTATGTTTCCGCAATTTACTTTCCGCACCCCCTAACTGTTAACAATGCATGAAAGAATGTATGTAAATAAAATCAACTCGTAGCTCACGAATAACATGTACAAGATAACATTAACTGGAAAAAAAAACAACACACAAAGCACATGCCACTCCTAGGGTACGCTTCACTCGTTGCCTCGAAACGTGGTCATCAAGTATAGGGTGTCTTAGAGGTCTCCCTTCTGTCCAAAAGATCCAGTTGCCTCGAAACGGTTGTCTCGGATAAATAAAAGGGATCTAGGACGTTAGGGTTACTTCTAAGTTGCCCTACCATTGCTTCGGTGACCACACTGTCCTGATAATCGAATTGACCCGAACACCTCCAACGATGGTGCTACCTACCTCTCAATGGTGGGATAGCACTATCTAAAGGACTCTTACACAGCTTAATTCCTTAGGGTAGGTAGATGACTCATGGGTACTTGCTCTTTTCAAAACAAACAAAATACTTTTCACACCTTACACTTTCAAAAAGTTTTCAAACAATACTTCATACACTCTTGAGGACTGATACAAGAGTTACCTAGAAGTTTTCAAACAAACTTTTTTCAAAAACCACACACACTTGAAAAGCAAACAAAATTTTGAAAACATAAGAGCAAGTACCTAAGAGCCCGTGGATAACCACGGATAGAAAGGGTGCTAACACCTTCCCTTTCTATAAATCTACCTCCCGAACCGAGAACCATTCTCATAAGGAATTTTGCTGTGCTTTTGTCCTTTCCATGTTGGAGAACATAAAAGACAGTGGCGACTCTTGCTTCCGCGACATTTCGCGAAACCAGCTAAAAAACAGTCAGTTCTATTTCCACCGATCACAGTTGTGCTTGTAGAATATCCTGTTACTTAGGAAGAATTTGGCTGCAAATCTTCGTAACAACTTTCTGTCATTGATAGATGCCCCCTCTGGATACTATTGTGCTTCAAGGTATCTCAACACCTCATGGTACCATGGCTTTTCTGCATCAGTGTCAAGCTCATAGCAATGTTCAGGTTCATCGAATCTTTCAATTGTTATCATAGGGGCTTCGTTGTCCCATCTGACCTTGAACATTGAAGACATGGTTGTCAAAGTATCAGCCAACTGGTTTTCTTCCCCAGGGAAGTGCTCAAAAGTGATCTCTTAGAAGTAAGGAATTAGGGATAGCATAAGTTCCTTGTAAGGGATAAGATTAGGGTGTTTAGTGTCCCAATATCCTTTTACTTGGCTGATCACTAGGGCGGAATCCCCGGACACATCCAGATGCTTGATCCTTAAGTCAATAGCAGCTTTTAGACATAAGATGCATGCTTCATACTCGGCCATAATGTTTGTGCAATCGAAGCATAGTCTGGCAGTGAAAGGAGTGTGGCAACCTTCAGGAGAGATGATCACTGCACCAATTCTGTTACCTAAGGCGTTGGAAGCCCCATCAAATACCATAGTTCATCAGGATCCTTGTTCAGGTTCGTCATATGGTCCAAGTTTCGCACAGTCGGTTACCAACATGATGTTCTCATCAGGGAAGTCGAAGTTCATTGACTGATAATTGTCCACAGCTTGATGGGCCAAATGATCTGTTAGTACACTTCCTTTGATGACCTTTTGAGTCGTGTATTGAATTTCGTACTCAGTCGAGATCATTTGCCATCTGGCTATTCGTCCGGAAAGGGCAGGTTTCTCGAAGATGTTCTTGATTGGGTCCATCTTAGAAATCAACAGAGTGGTATGAGTCAACATATACTGTCTTAGCCGGCGAGCAGCCCATTCCAGAGCGCAGCAAGTTTTCTCGAGCAATGAATATCTAGTTTCACAATCGGTAAACTTTTTGCTCAGGTAATAAATAGCATGCTCTTTTTGGCCAGACTCGTCATGTTGGCCCAAAACACACCCCATAGAGTTGTCTAATACAGTCAAGTACATGATCAATGGTCTTCCTTTAACTGGAGGCATGAGAATAGAAGGCTCTTATATATATTCTTTGATCTTGTCAAAAGCAGCTTGGCACTCATCACTCCATCTCACTACCTGATCTTTCTTCAAGAGTTTGAAGAGTGGCTCACAAGTAGCAGTCAAGTGTGATATGAAGCGAGCAATGTAATTGAGATTACCCAGGAATCCTCTGACTTCTTTTTCAGAATGAAGGACTGGCATTTCTTGGATGGACTTTACTTTGGTAGGATCAACTTCAATGCCTTTATTGCTGACAACAAAACCTAGAAGTCTTCCAGATCATACTCCAAACGTGCATTTGTTAGGGCTTAACCTTAGTTTGTACTTCTTCAGCCTCTCGAATAATTTGTACAGATGGTCGAGATGTTCTTCTTTGTTTTGTGATCTGGAAATCATACCATCCACATATACCTTTATCTCATGATGAATCATGTCGTGAAATAAAGCTACCATAGCCCTTTGATATGTTTCCCCTGCATTCTTTAATCCGAATGGCATGACCTTGTAGCAGAAGGTGCCCCATTGTGTAACAAAAGTAGTCTTCTCCATGTCTTCGGGAGGCATCCATATTTGATTATAGCCTGAGAAGCCATCCATGAAAGAGAAGACTTTATGCTGAGCAGTATTATCAACTAAGACGTCAATGTGTGGTAGAGGGAAATCATCCTTGGGGCTTTCCCTATTCAGATCCCTATAGTCTACGCACATGCGAACTTTTTCGTCCTTTTTCGACACTGGAACCACATTGGCAACCCATTGAGGATAAGATGTCACAGCTAGGAACCCTACATCAAATTGTTTCATCACCTCAGCTTTGATCTTTTCATACATATCAGGCCTCATGCGACGGACCTTTTGTTTGACGGGAGGGCAATCTTCTTTTGTCGGGAGACGATGAACTACGATGTCGGTATCTAACCGAGGCATATATTCATAAGACCAATAAAATACTTCCACATAATCATGCAACATCTGAACCAACCTGCTCTTGACACTTCTTTCCAAATTAGCGTCGATCTTGATTTCCTTCTTATCTGACTCAGTACCCAGGTTGATAACTTCAACTGAATCTTCGTGCGGTTGAATATCTTTTTCCTCTTATAATAGAAGACTGTTTAGCTCTCTCGATATGTCACAATATTCCTCGCCTTCCTCTTTGGCTTGGTTGATAGGACATTCAAAGTCATAGTCGGCAATAGTAGAGTCATTGGCAATAGGATCCAGAGTGTATGTGGCCTACAAGAGTGTGTGTGTGTGTGTGTGCATGTAAGATACATGGCTATTTTTTTGAAAAATGTATTTGCAAGAAAGGAAAGACAATGAACACAAATATTTGAATACAAGAGAGTCTAATGTACTGAATGATCATATGATTAGATGAACATAAATAAAACCCTTGACAAATGGACCAAGGTGCCCCAGGACAGGCAAATGGCTGAAAAGTCATTGTTAAAATATTACAGACAACATGTTCTTGAATTGAAAGAAAAGCAATAACAAGTAGGTTACTCCTCAATGAAGGATATGGGCAAAAATTACTTTGTGTTCCAATTCTTCAACTCCGTTGTAGTTGGATACACCCACTCTTCAAATGCAGCTCCTTCTTCATAATCACCCACGTCATTGACTTCATGGCTTCCAATGCGGAGAGGTGGCTTTCCAGCACGAGCACGCCTCACTTCCTTCTGAGCTTTGACGGTGAAGCCTAAACCAAACTTGTCCGCTTTAAATGGGATATCAAGGAGTTGCCCCCAAGTATTGCAGTTTCCTTCTTCAATTGTTGCACGGGCGTCTTTGACTGAAACCATCTTTGGCGTGGCCTTAACAACTTTAGACTCATCAGAAGAACATTTGGTAGAAGCAATCATCGGTGGTATAACCTTAAAGGCTTGACAAGGGGTCTCAATGAATTATCCATCCATCTCTACTTACTTGAAAGAGTTAAGGTGGCTCACCATAAACTCTTCTTCTCCATAGACGGTGACTATTCTTCCCTTGACTGGATATTTGAGTTTCTGGTGGAGGGTTGAGGTTACTGCCCCAGCTTTATGGATCTACGAGCGACCTAACAAACAAGAATAGGTAGGACGAATATCCATAATATAGAAGATGTAGTTGAATATTTGGGAGCCCACTTTGATTGGAAGATCTACCTCCCCATGAACAGTCCTCTTTGATTCGTAAAATGACCTTACAATGATATGCTTGGCTTCAAGACTAAATTACCTTCATAGTCTAGACGGTCTAACGCCCCCTTGGGTAATACATTCAGAGAAGAACTAGTGTAGACTAGCACATGTACTAAGGTAGTCCCTTTTCACTCGATAGAAATATGTAAAGCTTTATTGTGATTCTTCCCAAGAGGCGTTAAGTCAGCATCTGAAAATCCCAAACCATTATCAGTTGTCTGGCTAGCCACGCAATTCTCAAATTGGTCTGTTGTTGTCTCATGGGGGACATGAGCCTTTTTCAGGAACTTGATTAATGTCCGAGCATGGGCATCAGAGAAAAGCAGCAATGACAACATTGAAATCTTAGAATGGGTTTTCCCTAACTGTTCTACAATCTTGAAGTCGCTTCTTTTTATGATCTTCAAAATCTCGTCCATCTCGTGAGTGGAGAGTTCTTCATCATCTACATCCTTGGAGGGTACTTCAATCACATCAGACTCAATAACCTTCTCCTTCCCTCTTGTATTAGTACTTGGCTTGGCAGCAGTAATGCAGATGGGCGTCCTTGTAACAGCTGGTGGTGAGATATTGGGTGAAAATATTCTTCCAGTTCTAGTTACTTTGCTTGAACCATTTATGTTACCGACATTGTCATCTTTTTCTTCTTCGATCCAGACATCTTGTTTAATCCCATGATAGAACACCTCAACAACATAATTCCATGGTACCGCTTTGTTTGAAGAGTAGGGAATCGGCCCGAGATTGGTAATTATTAAGGGAGCAATAGTGGGTTCATTTGAAATCCTAATAGGACCTTTGGAGGTGATCCTAAGAGGCTTGTTAGAGATGGTAATAATGGAGAGGTTCTCACATTTGTTAGTCAAACCTTTGGCAAGTGGGGTCTTCTCGAATAGAATTTCGTGGTTATCCATCAGGCGTTGTATGTAATTCTTCATCCCTTCACATTCATTGAGTTGTCTTGTATAGCACACATAATCCTTTACGCAGCCAGGGAAAATCCCGGCTTTCAACAGATTGTTTTTTATTATATTTAGCAGGGTAGTAAATTCTTCAATAGAGGCGACAAAAATTGCATCTTCGACAGCATTAACACCTTTGCCATGCTTCGGCATTGGAGCAGTGATTACATTCGACATTGGAGGAGGATCAAATTCAATAGTTTTTTCATTAATTAAATCATGGGTTTTGTTCTTCAAGGCCCAACACTGGCCAGTCTCGTGCTCGAGGCTGCTTGAATGGTAAGCACACTTAGTGTTCGGATTATACTTTGGTGACGAGGTGTTAGGGTTGGCGGGAGGATTGCGGAGTGTCACTAAATTAGCCTTGAGAAAATGTTGAATGGCTTGAGACAGTGACATGCCTAACCTCATAAATTGTCTTCTTGGAGTTTCAAAATGTTGATGATTTGCAGATGGTCTTGGAGTAGGAGTTGGATTGGAGATTCAAACAGCATTGACAGACGGGTGATCATTCTTCTTGGTATGGGCCCTTGCCCCGTACACAACATTGACTTCCTTCTTTTCAGGAAAAGATTTCTGGATAGGATTGGGAGTGGAGTTAGATGCCACAGAGATCTTCCCACTTTTGATGCCACTTTCAACTCTTTCACCGATTAAGATCAATTCGGTGAAACCAGAAGAAGAGCATCCAACCAACAGATTAAAGAAAGGACCAGATAAAGTGCCCATGAACATTTCGATGTGCTCCCTATCAGTCAAGGGAGGTTGGACCCTACTAGAAAGGTCTCTCCACTTTTTCTCATATTCCTTAAATCCTCCATTCTTCCCCATGGTCATATCTTGCAACTGAACCCTCGTTGGCGCCAAGTCGACATTGTACTGATACTAATGGTAGAAGGTAGTAGTTAAATCCTCCCAAGTATTGATACGAGAACCATCTAACTGATAAAACCATTCAAGTTGTGTTCCATCCAAGATCTCTTGGAAAAAGTGAACCCAGAGCTTCTTATCAGCAGTGTGCGGCTGTATGTTGCGCACATAAGATTTCAAATGGAGTTTTGGACAAGAAACCCCATCGTACTTTGCAAAGGTTGGTATTATGAATTTGTGGGGAGTGACTACCCCAGAGATCAAACCCAAATCATCAAAATATAAACCAGGGACAACTTGGATTTCAACAGCTTTCAATCTGTCTTCTAACTGCTTGTATTTGATATCAGCGGGTGGATACTGCTCGTTGAAATAATCATCATTAGATACTTGATCATTGATACAGTCATCCTGAGTACTCTTGACCTCACCAATCTGGTTCTCGTCCTCTTCAGATGAATCTCCTCCTACTGAGATTTGACGGAGTGTCTCCTTGAACCTTCTACCCATATTGAATAGAGCTTTCTTCTTTCGCTTCTTCTTAACGGCCAGCAAAGCCATCATATCTTGCTTCCCCTTGGCTAGGGCTAGTAGAGTCTCCTGAAACTGAGAATTCTGGGTTTGGAGATCCTTCACAGTTTTCTCTAGATCCATCTTGCTGAAATAAACAGCAGAAAGATAAGGAAACCTGTTATGCGAAAACCTGTCATGTTATGATGCATGGAATATGTACATGCAAATGATTTCAAGGATTAATGAAATTTAAATTTGTATAGACAAAAGAATGAAAAAACTTTAATTCTCATTAGACAAAACAAGAAAGATTACATCATGCCTCTTGGGCTTACAAAATAGCTTTCTAAGATAAAAAGTCCAAACAAATCCTCTTTGGCGCGAGATAAGCGTTCACACATTTCTCTTCTTGTAGCTGCTTCGTAAGCTCCAAGACCCTCTTTTTACTAGCATAGAATTGAGCCTCGAAAGTATCTCATTCTTCCTTCAGCTGGATCCAACCCTTTTGTAAGTCTTCGAGAGAGGTATGCATGTCGGGATATAGGATAGTGTAGGGAACGTCTCCTTCGACCACATGCTCCATGATGACTGGTAAGATGGAGGGATAAGGCATCACAAGTCTCTGAGCACAAGCTCGTACCTATTTAAGGTAAGGCTCGAGTGGAATGGAATTCTTGTGTCCTAGTGTCTTGCTATCCACCTTGCTCACCATCCTCCATGCTCGGATAAACCTCTGACGGTAACCTTGATTGTCATTCTCGTGGTCGAATACCAATCCTTGGATAAGCAACTCATGGGGACCATCCCTCCAGGCATAACCATTGTCGTAGGGCTAAGAAGGGGTTGTAAGTGATACCTCCTCTAATTCCAAGAAAAGGGACATTAGGGAATTCTCCACAACGATCGACGATAGTAACATTCTCCAAAGAGCGGGAACACAAATGAATATCTGAATGCATGAGCGTCATCAATCTATGTGACCACCTTGAACCTTTCTCGTTCTTCAATACAGATTGGGGAAGATGCGAAATAAACCATCTTGCCAAGAGAGGAGTACAACACATAAGGATACCTCTTTTCCTCATAGTGCGAGTGTGAAAGGAATTTAGGATGTCCCCTAGAAAAGTAGGCACCGGGTTAGGAGACATGAAGATTTTTACGGCGTTTACATCTATGAGTATGTCAGAATTTGGAAACAAAACCATCCCATAGATGAGAAGGGCCACAAATTCCTCAAAGGCTCGCAAATCCAAACAGTTCCAACAGTTTTGGGATTTCTCAAACAAGAATTTTGCTAGGAAACCTTTGACACCACTCCTTGTTTCCCAATTAGTTGTGATATCAGATGGTTGTAAGTGTAAGGCTTGAGTAATCTCTTCTGGCTTTGGATCTCTTTCCGTACCGTTGAAAGGTAGTTGATTGAGAATAGGAATCCTCAAGAGTTGGGAGAATTCCTCCAAAGTTGGCACAAGTTGATAATCGGGAAAAGTGAAGCAATGGTGTAGAGGATCAAAGAAATGGAAGAGCACCTTCATCATGTCCTCATCAGTGTTGGAGGTAACCAAGTTTAGGATGCGACCATGTCTTTCGATAAATGGAAAATTTTCAGGAACCCTTGATGCTAACTCTTTAAGATGAGGAGGGATCCTTACAAGATTGACTTGAATGGTTTTCCTGCGAATAGAATCCATGTCCTACAAAACAGAACAAAGATAAATCCCAAAATCCTTGAAATGGTTAGTGAATATGAGTATGATGTTATGATGTTCATGATGTTATGTACAAGTAAATATATACAAACAAAACAAACAAGTCCTTAGGTTTAGGCTTGCATGGAGTCTCATAGGTAAGTACCCTCTTGAAGTTTAGTTGGCTCAAACCTGTCCTAGAAATAGTAACTGGATTTTAAGGAGCTCAATATCACTGGTTTGTTTCCTTGGGCATTGTTTCAGTGCAAGCCTCTTTAATGGCGACCGAAATATCCCAAAAAACTAAACCTCAATGAGTGTAGTATCGAGTATCTACCCACTTTGGACTGCACCAAATCCGGTCATCTCACTATATCCTAAAGGCCAAGTTGGTCAAGTAAAGGTTCTAAAAGTTCATTAGTTTCTCATGACATCACTCAGCGGCCCTGTATTCTCCTTGACTACTCAAGGGCTACCGGTACCCACAAATATGTCGCACTAACGTAGCTATTGCTTAGACCATGTCGGTATACCCCGTACAGTTTCCATAACGTATTGCTACTTACCTATAAGGTATCCCAAATTCGGGTAGAGGATTCAAGCCCAAACAAAGAACAATAATGTAAAGCATGCAAGTCAAACAAAGAAAGCAAGTAAATGTGATCTAACCCTAAGGTAACCCCACTTTTACAAAATTCCCCAGCAGAGTTGCTAGTTCTGTGATACGGTGGGAGAACTGACTTGGTTGTTTTGCATTTTATTGCAAATGTTGCGGTTAGCGGGAGTCGCCACCGACTTTTCTTTTATCCAAAAGTAAAGGTGAAAAAGCACAGGAAAGACCTTTGAGATTATTTCTTGAGTTCAAGGGTAGATTATGAAAAGGGAAGGTATTAGCACCCTTTTCATCCATGAATTTCCATGGGCTCTTAGTTACTTGCTAGATCACTTGCTTTTGTTTGAAAATGTACTTTGTATGGTTTTTTGAAAGTATTTTGAAAAGGCGTCATCGTTTAGGAAAACTTTGTAATGATTCTCGCTCGTAAGAATGTATACAAAGTGTTTGATCTTTTGAAAATGTTTTCAAGTTTGAAAGATGTTTTTTGAAAGTGTTGGTGTTTGTTTTTAAAATAGAAAGGATGTTTATGGTTTTGAATTTGAGCAAGAAACTAGGAACGTTCTACTACTCAAAAGTCTTTCATGTTTATTTCCTTTTTCCTTTCACATTATTATCTTACCATTGATTTGGTAAGTAACCCTAAATTTGGATATAAACGGGACGGGAATGGGTCATCGTATAACCATGATTAGCAATGTTGTAAGGTATCTTAGCATCTTTCTTTAGGGACTAAGATCATTTTGAAAAGGCAACATAGATAGCGTCATCGAGGGTCTATGATCTTGTATTTTTGCTTGTTTTTGCTAAGATACCTCACATTTATAATATGGCCATTTTTATAAGGCAACAAAGTGGATTTTACCCTAGGGGTGCTTGTGTGCAAGTGTATTGATTTCCATGCTTTGTTTAGTCTTTGATTAGGGTTTGCTACTTGTTGATTTTATCTTCTCATACAAATCCTAATTACTAGCATTTATATAAAGCGATAAATTGCGAAAAGTAAAATTACTATGCTATTATATCATTAGGGGAGGAGGTGTACAAGTTTACAAATGGGGATTGCAAGAAAATTAAACCTAATTATCTATTACAACCATATTGAATATTGTACAAAATTGAAAATAAAATGCAAGAATATAAATGGAAAAAGAAATGATTTTTGTTGTTTTTATGAAAGGGGTTTTTTGTCTTGACCTAATTAAAGAAAATTATTAATTAAAATTAAATAAAATTAACTTAAACTAATTAAGAAAAGAAATTAATTTGAAAAGGATTTTTAGGGTTTTTTATGAAAAGGTTTTAAATTAATGAAAACAAAATGAAGATTAATTAATTAAAATAACCTAAGTTCTAAATTAATTTTAACTAAGAAAATAAAATAATATATTAATTTATCCTAAGCCTAAAATTTAATTCTTTAAGAAAAAAAGAAATTAATTTGTTTAAGAAAATGTTTTTTTAGTCTTTTGGTTTTATGGAAAAAAAATAAAATATATAAGTATAAATAATAAATAATAAATAAATTTGGATTTTTTATGACTTATGAAAATAATAATAGTAATAATAATAATATTAATAATAATAATAATAATAATAATGAAGAAAAATAAAATAAAAATAAAAAATATAAAGAAAAGTCATAGGGGTGGATCAGTAATGCAGGAGGTGTTGTGAAGAAAAAAAGATTAGGCCCATAATAAAGCCCAGGCGCTGCCAAAAAACCATAAAAAGTCAGAAAATAGTGGGAAAAAATGACAAAAGGTCACGCTGGGGCTTGAACCCAGGACCTAAGGGTGACAGGCGCCCGCTTTAACCACTAGGATAGTGATACATCCGTTAACTTGTGTGAAAGGATAAATACATAACACAAAATGTGCCCTGATTACACTTCATCTTCAATCTCCAGCTAAAAGACCTGTATCTTCTTCATCTCTCAACAAAAATGAAAAGTTCAAACATGAAAGTTGTGGCATTTCTTCCCACGAATCCAACCATATAAGTAACTTAAGCTAACAGTCAAAGATGAATGAGAATTTTTCTGGCCCTAATTCAAAACCTAAAAATTTCAGAAAACTTCAACTCTAAAATTCTTTAAGCCCAGGCCATATAAATGCAAACTATGGATATGTAAAACTTTGTGCCAATGGTATCTACATTTTATCTTCACAAATCAAAATCAAATGATGCCTGTATAAAGAGATAGAAGTTTGAAAACTTACCTCTTGCAGCTGGAGTCATGTATGGATTTTGAGCAACCTTTGTGATGGCCTGGTGATTTTTGTAGCTTTCCTGGACCTCCTTGAGTGTATCCCAACTTCTACTTTGCTTTGAGGATGGCTGAAGCTCCCAACTCAAGTTAAGTTGAAAGCTTCAGTTTTGGAAATGGTGGATAGTAATGGAGGAGTTACAGTCTTCAAACAGGGGCTTGGATCACTTGCATATGATGTAAGTAAGGTGTATGGATGGTTAAGAATCAAAACGCACGAGTGGAAATGAAGATGGAGAGTTTTGGCTCAAAATTTTCAAGTGGGACAGTTCTGTGCAGCAAGGGTCTTTTTGAGAGTTCTTTTGGGCTTGAAATCGTGTGTTATGTTGCAATATACTTGTGCATAAGTAATGGAAAGGTTAAAGTACTTGAGGAGGTCAGAAGCACAAGATGTAGAGTTATGGCTATGTTACTTAATTTTGAAGAAAAGTGAAAACATGGTTTCAAGGCATAGTACAAGCATGACCTGAGTTTATGGGAGGCTCTAGATATGTTGCTTTTGCCTTTGGCATTGCTTGTGATCAGAAGGAATAAGTGCAAAACTCTATGCATTGACTTTGTGATTAAAGCTTCTTTACAAAAATGGAATGGTTACTTTCTTCCAAAAATGGAAATGTAACTTGGATAATGATTCAAATGCTTGGACAATGGCTCCATATGTTGTGTAAACATTTAATTATGGAGTGACAAACAAGTTTGAAGCCTGCAAAGTGAATATTATGCAATATAGGCTTGGATTTGAATTATTGTTCATCATGAAATGGCTTATAATTCAAGTTTGAAAACCCTAACTTCATCTCTTCGATTCTCCTTGATCATAAATGATCTCAAGGAGTTCTTGGACATTTTGGAAATCTTGTAATGTGCTCTAAAACCCCTCTTTGAATCACTTTTTAAAATTCCCTTTGGAACTATATGAAAAAGTTCCATGAAGTTAGGTCGAAATCCTGACCAAAACTAGGGCAAAATTTCACTAAGTGTTCAATTTCAAGACCATGAGTTTATGAATTAATAACTTGAGATCCAAGAATTTTTAGAAGAAGTTGTGTAAAGAAATGTTGTAGATGTCATGGATATCTACAACTTTCATGTTGAAAGTTTCTTATGAATCCTCTTGCATCATGGTGAAAAATTTACTCAAAGTTGTGAAAAAACATGAAGTTTTAAACACTTAGAAATATTTCTAAGTTAGAAAACTTTGACTTTTCAATATGAAATCTTGACTTTTTGATTTGTTGATGAATAAATTTCATATTTGACATGTTTTGATGAATTGTGATCTTTGACATTGGATTTTGACCAAAAAGTCAAAGTTTGACTTTTCAGTGTACAATTGACTTTTGATCAGTTGACTGAGAATTCACTATCAATCCAATTGATCTTGAGCAATGTTTTAGGTCATGCCATTAGGTAAAAAATATGCAATTGAACTCTTGAAACCATGCTTCAAACCAATTGACCATTTGTTAGGTCAAAAATCAGAAATTGCCCTTTCTCAATCAAAACCCTAATTTTGACCATTTTGCCCTTTTGATGATTTGATCAAATTTCTGGAGGAATTATGGTCCAAACTTGATCAAATGATACATATGAGTTTATAATATTGATGTGGATCAAAAATTATGAAGTTTGACTGTAAATTGGCCATAGTTGACTTTTTCCCCAATACAGCTGATTTTTAGGTCAACTGCTCAATTGACTGAGCACAAGTGTGATCCAGGGCTTGAAACTGACATGAGTAATCTTGGGGGTCCATAATGATCCATGAAAGTCATATGAAGCATTGAAAGTTCAATTATCCTGGTGCAATCTCAAACCCTAATTTTGGTCATCAGTGCTTAAGGAGGTGTCTTGAGCTGATCAAACCTAATGCATTATTGAACCAAAGGAGATCTTGTGAGAGATTACTTGATAAATGAGAGGGAAAATTTTGAGGTACAACAACAGGTATTTAAATAAAACAGAGGGACTCCTGACATATATCAGCAACAGAGGTTCCTTTCATGCATCTCTATTCCTGCTTAACATGATCTCTAGAAATCATTAAAATGCAGAGATAAGAATGAGGTCACAATGGTACCTAACAGAGTATGTCTATCGCCTCTTCGAAGCGCATGAGATAAGACAACTCTACAGAACGACTCCTTGAGCCTCCTTAATTAATCACTAATTAGGCATACCCGAGTTGCGTCAACGATCGATCACAGGGTCACAACACAAATGTCCACAAGATAAGGAGAGTGCTTGGGGTATGGGAGTTGAATCGGGTTATGATTAACCAAGGGGTGTACTTGATTAATCTAGCGAGAGTAGGTTCCCATACTCTCAACCATGAGACCCTTTGTGCATGGCAACACTTGGTATATGGACCAAAGTGGTTGATTCTGTTTATGGTTAACCATGAGAAAAACTTGATTAACCTTGTGAGAATGGTCATGCCCAAACTCAACTATGAGACCCTTTATGAAGATGCTTGGTGTGTGGACCAAGAGGAGAAAGAGAAGTTGCTTCAGTGTGTAAGATCAAAAGCCCATACACGGTGGCTATATGCATGCTCCTAGAAAGTGGGACTAGCGTGGCACTAGTATTATAAACGACCAATTGGAATAATCGATCGAATAGTTGTCGCTGTAGAAAAGCCCAGGACCAAACTATGAATGTGTGCAAGTGTGCGTTTGTAGGTGGATAACTTTTCATTGACGACGAGCCCAAGTGGAGGCTATGTGTTCTAATCGGAAAAAATATGCATGATAGCAATTTAAACATATAAAGAAAATAGCAAAGAAAATAAAATTCTAAACTATTACAAACCTTATGGGAATGGGGGTGCAAGTTTACGAATGGGGATGAGTCGAATCGATAATATGATAAAAGTCTAAATAAACAAACAATACAACCCAATTAAAATAAAAAAAACAACTAATTAAATTAAAAAAACAATCTATCTAATAAAATTAATTAGCAAAATAATTAATAATATAAAAAATAATATTTTTAATAATCTAATTATTTATTTTAAAACAAAATATTTTTATATTTTATATGTGATAGGAAATAATATAAAGAAAATAATACAAAACAAAACAAAAGGGAGAGTAGATCGGCCTGGATAAGCAAAAAAAATTGGGAGTGCTGAATAGCAAATTCCTCCCAGGCCCAAAATGAGATAAGGCCCAGATCCAAGGAAACTGCTTGTGATTCCACGCGTCTCCTTCTGGGAGGTCCATGGTGGATGCAACATTTCTGAGCTTCAGATCAGATCTGCAAAGATCTGGTGATGAGAAAGCAGTGAGGAGCATGGTAAGCATTGAGGCATTGTGCACATGATCTGGATGAGGTCTGTGTGATCTAGCGTGTCGCCCCTGGAGAACTTATGGTGGTCATCAGATCAGGAGAATCATATTGTGAAGGATGAAGATGCAATGATGATCCAACGACATAACGCGAAGGAACATGGTGGACGACGATGAAGCACCTGCGCAAAATCACATGAAGACCACAAAGGCGGTGACAAGTGTCACCGCCGGATTAGTTATGTAATTACCATTAATTAGCAAAATTGGAAGTTAAACAGAAATTAGAACATAATAGATTAGACAATCTCTTTATCTTCCATTCACTCTCTTGATTCTCTCTACATGTTGTAAACAACAAACTGTGAAACACCAAACCTGAACCCAAAAATTAGATCAAATGTGGCGGCTCTCAAGAACATGACGGTAGAGAATATGAGTTCCCACAGAGGCACGGATGAACCTCCACAGTTGCGGTAACGATGTTGCTCCGATCTTTAACTTTTTTACTCCGCTAGCTTCATTTTCTTCTTCTCGTCACTAATCCATGGCTGGATTCTGCAGATTCTGAAGGATTTGGCTGGGATCTTAAAAGGGGAAAATGAAACCCTATGATGCTTAGATCGCAATTCTGGTGAGATCTCTCTAATCTTCTTCTTCTGAACTCTTTGCGACATCTATTTCCTCTTCATCTCTCTCATAAAAATCAGAAATTACAATTTCTGATAAAAACAATTTCTGAAGGGTTTAGTGTTATAGGAAAATGATGATAGGGTTTTTGTTAGCTTGAAAACTTGCTACAATTTCGTATATATCTTTTTTCTGAGATTCGTGATGGATTTTTGTCCTCTTGTTTTGAGATCTGGAAGGTTTGTTGGAGGAAGATGATGAAAATCTTTTTTAGGGTTTTTCGTTTTGCTGCTGCGCAACTTTTGGTTTTTATGAACAGTTGATCCCCTTGTTTAAGTGCCCTTGAATGCTTAAATACTGATATGTTTTTAGGGTTTGATTTCTGTTTGTGAGCTTGCTGAGACTCGTTTAACAGGCTTGCTGATTTGTTTAGCAGGCTTGCTGATTTGTTTGTTAATCAGGCTTTGAATTAGTTTTTGACGTGGGCTTTGATCCATCTGATCTGTTATTATTTTATGATATCTTTTTTCATTTGAGATGTAATTTTTTTAATGATATGTTGTAGCTTCTGTTATCAGAACTTTTGATGTTGGGCTAGACTTGTTTTTGTCTTGTGATGATTTTTTGTGATTTCTGATATGCTTTTGTTGCTTATTTCTGTTATGAACTGTGATGTTATACTAGGCTGTGACTTGATTCGTTAATTTCTTGAGATGTGAACTTTGGCCATTTGGTTGTTGGGATTTGAACTTTAATTATGTATGATTTGTTTGCTGAGATAAGAATTTTTGTTGCTTGGGCCGGACTGTGATGAGGTTTTTTCTGAGTTTGTTTTCATTTTCTGATATTTGCCTTGCAATGCTGAAAACCAAATGCTGAGTTGTTGCTTGTTGCATCTGTTATTGGGCTTGAAATGTGATTTACACATGCTATTTTACAAAATGCTTGCCCTGTTTTATTATGAACCGAACAAAAGCCTTTTTCTTGGATTTTTGTTTGAGATTTGTAGTAGAATTCTGCTTTTCGGCCCATGATTGAAACTTACCATTTAATTTGTATGAGGCATTGTGGATGCTTGAATATGATTAAAAAATCACCCTCTAAACTGATTCCTCTATAGAAACCCTCATGATGAGACTTGTAAAGAGAAATTCTTTGAAAAACTCTTTTGTTAGAAAACTTCCTTTTTTATGTTTGAAATTTAAATTGCTAACCAAAGTTCTCTTTCTTGTTTTTTTCATGTGAACTTTGAGAATGGTAATGAGGAAAAATGAAGAAGATGGAATGGAGCTTGACACGAAGAAAATGAAGACCAATAGCTTAAAGAAAACTTAGCATAAGTTTAGACTTTAGTTCATGGCTTCATAGGTAGCTTAAGACTTTTGTGTAATTTTCCTCATGTAAATAAAAATTGCAAGATTATAGAATGAAATATTAATTACAATCAAACTTGTAACCTTGAAATTGATGTAATAATATTGTCAATTTAATTAACTTTGAATGTATTTTTAAACTTTGAGAAATTTGTGAATCCTTGTATCTTAAAGCTTGGTCATAGAACTTGAATGAATGGATGATGAATATAACTTGAATGGAATAGTTGAATAAGCTTTATGTCAAAACTCTTTTAACTCCAAATTCAAAGAACCTTGAAAGGTAGTTGAAACCATGAATAAATTTTTTAACGTTGCCTTAGAAACTTCAAATTCAATTTGTGTGAAAACCATGCTTTATTGTTAAACTTGAAACCTTAATGAATAAGTTCCAAGCAACTTGCATTTTTTACAAGAATTCCAACTCTATTCAACTCTAATCCATACCAACCTTGCATGATGAACAAACACGATGATACTTCCACAAATCCTGATCCAAGAAGGAACCAAGTACTTCCCTTGATTGAAATGGGATCCTCAATGCCTTCAAAAACCCTTGAGAAGTATAGAGAAATAAACTCTACTTCAACCTTGGTAATTTGGAGAAGAAAAGCCCTAAGCTTGATGAGAAGAGATCTCTAGGATCAAAACCCTAACCTTGTTAATCTTTTGAATTAAAATGTCTGGTGTACTAGGATAAGACTTATGATGCCACTGTTTTAATAATTTTGTCAAGGGAAAAACAGTCATTCCAATAATCAAAACCCTAGCCATTTCATACTCTATGATGAAACAGAGAGTCAACTTGAGATGTCATGAGGTCTTAGCCCGATAACCTGAATGATCAAAATAATGAGGAGATTAAATACAATCTTAGACTTCCTGATAATACAACCAAATTCCATAGCTTGGAGAAAACCATGAAGACCATAAGCCTTGACCCCACCTTAAAATGCATGAATGTGTATGACGAAACATAAGCCACAAAAGTAAAATGAAGAGGGAAAATTTTGGGGTGCAACAGCTGCCCCTATTCAATCATCTTAAACCTGATAAGTGAGAAAAGCGACGACTTTCGAATGTTCAAGGTGGAAGAGGATTGAATACTAGAAGAACCCAAAAATTTTCACTCTGAATAAAATAGAAACGCGGAAACACTGGTAACTATATATTGCAAGGATGACACCAAACATGAGAAAATAGTGATGATAAGTTATGGGAGAACGAGCCAGGGCTAGATTGGAACACATATATTATCTCTTAACTATGAGATAAAAACTCAAACTAGGAAGACTAGATAAGACTAGATTTCAAAAGGAAAGTGCCAGGACAAAACTGGGATACAAATCACAAAATTGAGATGAAACTCAACCCGAGACGACTAGGTGATACTAGTATTTAGAAGGATGCGCCAGGACAAGATTGGAGCATGAATTACAAAAACGAGATAAAACTCAAACAAAACAAAGAATAGGCAAAACTAAACTCTGTAAAAAGTATGTGGGGAAGAGTGGATAAAGTGCGTGATTCTAGGAGCACCTGCTAGTCTCAACCTAAGATAGACAATATGAAGGAACTGAAAGAATCCCAGGAGTGAGGAACAAAACGAGATGAAACTCGACCCAATAACTAGTTAGGAGACACTAAACTAGATGAGTACCAGGATGAAACTGGATTTTATGCACGGGTGACGAGGAGAAACTCGACCCATAGCAAAGTGATGAGAGTGCATGTTTCTCAGAGCACCTGCTGGTCTTAGATCAATGGATAAACAGTGACAAAAACTGATAGAAGAATCCAAGGAACACAAGAGACTGAATTCAACCATGGACGCAGCACGAACACCGCAAAGAGACTCGGTAAACGATAACCTAAAAGGGTTCAGTAAACGATAACTGATAAAATCAAAGGTATGAAAACAAAAAAAAAGATGAAACTCGACTCATTATAACTAGTTAGGCGACACTAAACTAGATGAGTGCCAGAATGAAACTGGATTTCATGCACAGGCGAAGGGATCGAAACTCGACCCAAAGCAAAATGATGAGAGCGCGTGTTTCTCAGGGCACCTGCTGGTCTCAGATCAATGGATAAACAGTGACGAAAATTGATAGAAGAATCCAAGGAACAAAAGAGACTGGATTTAACCAGGGACGCAGCACGAACGCTGAAAAGAGACTCAGTAAACGATAACCGAAAAGGGTTCAGTAAATGATAACTGATAAAGTCCAAGGTATGAAAACAAAAACGAGATGAAACTCGACTCATTATAACTAGTTAGACAAAACTGAACTAGATGAGTACCAGAACAAAACTGGATTTCATGCGCAAGGTGAGGAGATGAAACTCTGAGCTCGACCTAAAGCAAGGAGATTAGGGCGTACACCTAATAACCTGCTGAAAGCGAATATCAGGATGAAACTGGTATTCGAAAGGTAGATCAATAGACATTGGAATGAACCGGTGAAGGCAGTGAAGACTAAACCCGAGAATATTGTGCCAGGGAAAAACTGAACTACGATCAAGAGTAGACACTCAAACAATCAAATGATTAACATCAAAAGAATATTTGTATAGGGTGAAACTTGAGATAATGCGGAAGAAGGCCTTGCTAGGAATAAACTTTCAGAACTAGCAAATCACTGGGGATAAATAGAAACATTAATGGCTCATATTCTGATGCAGGTTTAAAATTTTATATATATATATATATATATATATATATATATATATATATATATATAGCGTAATACTCCATATAATGGAAATGCTACGCGTTTTGGTAGATGCAATGTAATGATGCATGTTTGTTTGAATGTTACACCAAGGAATGGCCAATTGAGAAGCCAATGACCAATAAGTCGGGATTTGGCAAGACTTTGCAAAAATAAATTGCAGAATCTGCTGGAAAACAGAAGATATGAGGTAACACTGGAGAGAAACCCTTTAGGAGATGAGACTCTCCGGGGAGTAACAAATGAGTAACGAGTAGAAACACAGAGGAGTTGCAAAAATAAATTGCAAACTCCTAGAGAAAATCAGATCAACATTGTGGCTTCTGGAGAGGGATGCCAAATGAATATTGGACATTGTGGGAAAAGGTTGAGGCAAGACTGTAATCTCTTGAAAATACAGCACGCAACCGTGTTGAGGATGACACCAAGATAACAAACCATGTGTGAGGGGTTAAAACCTTTGTAGGGGGGTCAAAGCTCTGTTAAGGAAACGGGATTTCACTGGGGAAACAAAAGTTTGTCGAAGAGCATTTTGTTGGAGATTTTTGAACCTTTGGAATGCAACCATTAGATGGATCATGCAGATAGTTACACAGTATCGACTTTACTGGGGATAAGGAAAGATCCTAACATAGAGATGCCCCAAGCAACAGATTAGCTGGGAGATGAGAGGTCAGGACGATAAATATCTAATTGGCAACTCCGCTAGAGAATAGAAACTTCTTCAGAATGTGAGTTCCCATTTAAACAACTCCACTGGGGATATGCGACATCTTCAAACTTGGAGTCTTAGAACAAAGCCTTTCTCTTGAAAAAGATTTCTTGGGCAATAAAACTCTGCCGAGGAAGTGAAACTTTACTGGGGATACCAAACTTTGTCATGGAGTATTTTGCTGGGGATAAGAGATACAAAACTCTAAAAGTGGCAACCCCTGATGGGAGTGCTTATGCCATGGATTTCCTCACAAAGAACCCGACTGCCATGGTTTAAAGGAACCTTGGATATGCAATCATAAAAAAGACCATGAAGATAGTCAAATAGTATTGACTTTACTGGGGATAAGGAAAGATCCTAACATCAACCCTGCTGATGATAACAGATTCTTTTGATAAATAAATTCCCCAAGTCACAACTCAAATGGGAAAATGAGAACTTCTGAATGCGAACTTCAACGATAATTCAAATCGGAAGATAAATTCTGCTGGGAATAGTCTCTATTAAGGAACGAGATAATGCTCATCTAGACTTGGTTGGGGAATAAAGGTATCCAAAAACCTTATCCGCCTCGAGAATCCCCCACATGACAATGCGGAGGAGAAATAACTCTACGGGGAATTACAAATTCCAAAGTTCTAAAGTTAGAGGTGAGACTCTTGCATGGGTGATGACAAGCTGTAACTTACAGGGTGAACTAAAATTCCTCGAGAGAACTTCACGGGGTCCGTACCATCGTTGATATGCTTCCCCAGGGTAGTGGAACTTCGAGTGATCGATCCTCAACCTGACATCCTCATATTGGCGAAACGGAAAGACCAATAACCACAGGACTAACCTTGATAAAGCTTGCAAAAATAAATTGTTGATTCCGCTAGAGAAGATCAGATCAAAAACTGTAACATCTACGAGGAAATGCAAAATGGATACTTGACGTTGGCGGAGAGAGAAACATTCACCTGAATTTTGTTTGAAATCTTGTCAATTTCTCACTAGGGATAACTTCCTGGGGAGAATACTGCAAAAATAAATTGCAATGCAGAAGAAATCTTGACCTATGTTCCACTTCTTGACCTTCTGGGGAAAATATCCAATATCTCCTTCCATGGGTAAAGAGAACATTGTTGGGAGCTGGGACCTTCTGATGTAAGTCCTTAATGAAAGCAACTTCGACTGGGGAATCTTAGAAATTCTTAGACAAAAGAATTTTAATCATACCAATGGGAAGACTTACTGGGGAGCAATAGAACCTTCAGTGTTGCTTCGGAGGAAATAATCCAGGTTAAGGACAACTTAATTGTCTTGAAAGATGTTGCTCTAGTAATGGAGAATTACACAGATAAGCAAAGCACATGAAAACTCATGCGAAACAGATCAATGAACATGCCCCAGGCATAGTGTGACAACTTTGCTGGAAAAGGTCTTTTTGACTTGAGATAAGCGGCCCCAGATTATTTGGGCTCTGGATAATTCTCTGATGCACTAGGTCCATGGAGAGATTCATTGAATATCGACGTAACTGCTTTAGGTTGACTAATCTTTGAAAGGACTCGCCTCGAGAAGACTTCCTGAGATATGTACTAAGGATAGCAATTCTGACTTCAGTCGGAAATAAAGATCTCAACTTTTGATGAAGGAACAACAATTCATAGACTCAAAATTCTGATGAGCCAAGGATAACAATCCTGACTTCTTTTCATGCTTTTCACCTTCGTAAGTTGTTTAGCCTGCGACCAGACTTAAACTGATCAACTATGAAATGGGGGAAATGCCCCTGCATAATTCCATTCCCCGGTCTGTATGGATGTTAAATAACTTGCCCTGAAAGGACTTCCTAAGATATGTACCACCCAGATAAATTGCCCCAGTGTTACAAACTTTGAAACACGGCTTCCGACTACTCAAAATTAGAAGTGGCTTTAATAAATCTCGGGTAACGGACCCTAATCATTTGGCACTTTGAGAGATTTGTCAAATCTTGACATAATTGCCCCAGATTGACGAGACTTTGAGAGTCACTCGATCTTAACTTGATTTCCCCAGATTAGCAGAATATTGGCAAACCATTTCCTTAGCTCATGCTCATAGGAATGAGAAGTTCACGGAGTTGGGAAGATGACACCTCCTCAAGATATTTGACTTGCGTCTTAGTACAAGCTAGTACACAATCATACTTATCAATCCTAACTACTTCGCACGCAAGTAGATGCTTGAAGAAAAATGTCCTTTCGGACCAACTGGAAACGATACGCCATTGCTCAATAGAGACTTGGGGGAAGACAAAACTTCCGCACAATCATCATACAAATAGTTCTTGATCAACCTCTCAAACTAGTCTTCTTTAATTCAAAGGATTAACTAGAAAGCATGCCCCCAGATTAAGATTATTCTTTTCAAAAGATCCCTGAAGCAATTCGTCCCTCAGGATAATCAAACTCTTCATCTGATGCTCATTATGCAAGCTCGCATGATGTTTAAGCACCTTTTCATATGAAAAGAATTTTTTATCATATAAATGATAAATCTAATACAAATCATATAATTGTCTTGAAGTTAGAAAACTTTTATTGAAAAGATGCCGAAACATCGAAATTTTTTTCCATGCAAAGAAAATAAAAGAGGGAGTGATACCAACTCAAAAGTTTTTAACAAGTCGCCTAGGAGTCAGATTATCGTATTCTCGTAACAATTTTGCTCTCGAATTAACCCATGTTTCAATTAGGACTTTTAAGGGTTGTAACGTGGCCTGGTTCACGGTTTTTTAGAAAAAAGGATTCAAGGCTCAAATTTTTTTGTGCCCACCCATTCTCCATGATATTCTCCAGTCCTACATTCAGTTAATTCGACACGAGCATTCATTTCTCAAAAGAGTTTATGATGGTTGAGGAACCACAATGATTTCTTGGGCACGACAGTCACTTAAAATTTGTTCTTTTTTGGTGTTCGATCACACGACTTTTCTTTTGATGAGGATTTTTATTGGATAATCCTTTTCTGCCTTTCGGGCTTTTCAAATTCTTTTTTCGCTTTTCCTAACTTTTTCCTGGACAAATTCTTTTGAATTTGGAAGTCCAGCGGGATGCCCTAACTTTTGCCTAAGTGACTTGTTTTCAAGTTTCGACTTAGTGGGGCTTATTTGTTTCTTTCTTATTCATACTTTCCTTTTTGAACAAGTCTTGTAACCCTAAGTCTTTGAACTTTTTGGAAGAAAAGTGACTGCCTCATTCCTTGGTCGGCGAGGGATAACCATTATTGTAAAGATTCGATCTCGACCTCTGGATTTTTTTGTTGTTTTTTTTTCACTGGGGAAATAACTATTGTTGTTTTGATATTTTCCCGACCTTATAATGCGAAGGATAAAATGTGGTGATCCCTAAATGGGACACTCCTTATGAAATTTGAATGCTCGGTCAAATTATATGAACATCTACTCTTCCCCGGGTTTAAAAATAAGGGTTTTTTTTCGAACAGAAAAGAAACTCCTACTTCGAAGGCTCAGAGGGGTTAACAAGGGTCTATCTCCCTTATATCTCAAGTGTTTGGGGATTGAAACAAGGCTTGTACATCGTGAGCAAGGTTTCTACTCTAAAGTATACCATTTGAGTTTCCAGGTAAATTTCCGTCATCCTCCCTCCAGAGTCATTGCTTTATTAACAAAAGCTCAATATCAAAAACATAGTAAAACAAATAAGAGTGATAACGAATGGATTAATTCAAGACAAATATATTCAATGCATTATGATTAACATTCAAAAAGATAAGCAAGTTTGCATACAAGAAAGTACTAAACAAAACAATTAAGATTCGAAATGAAAATGCAAATGAAATTTGAAGTTTCCATGTTGAGGAGACTTGACTCCGTATGGACTGATTGCTTCAAACGATCTTCAGCAACCTTGAGGCTCACTTGGATAAGAGATTCCCTGTGATCTAGACACAATAGTCTCTGAATTGATACAAGCTTGGACTTTATCTCTGGATGACAAACCATCTTCAACTGAATAGTCTAATGCCCGAGAATATACTCACCAAAGATTTTCTTAAAAGAGAGGGTGAACGTTGTACCCAGCGAAAAGTTCAAAATTGCCAGCCACATTAGAAATTGGACTTTGAAAAAGACGCCAGGAAGGAGCTGGACTTTACTCAAAGCTCTTGAAATCTTCAACATCACAGACAAATGCCCCAAAATGAGAGACATACCTAGCATTTACATCAGGAGAGATATTAATCAATTGAATAGTCTCCAAAGCACAAAGCTTAATCAACTGAATTCCTAATATACGAGGAAGTGTCTGGATATAAGGCATTGAGATGGTATCAACATACTTCTCAGTCTTCTTCTATATTTTCTAAAAATCTTTGTCCCATGGATTCACTTGGGGAATAAACACTGACTGTTGACGAGAAGATCAGGCAGCCCAAAGTTGTGGAGAATGCCCCTGATTGAATAATCGGGTACCTCGGCGTGGTAACCACATATGGCATTTATAACATGATTAGGAAGAGAAATGTAGATGATACTGAAGCATTGAGCCTAACCCACCGAAGCTCAAACAAGTGTGGAAACAAATGAGAATAAAGCATGAACATGGGATCAAAACTATTCTTCGGACCTATTCTGCCCTTACTGATAAAAGATATCATCTTGAATTCCACTAGGGAATGGGAACCATCTGCTGATAAATTGTTCCAGGTACTCAAGATAATAGATGAGACCCACAAGGCACTCTGTGGTTTGAAATAAATCCCAAGATATGAATATAAGAGAATAACCCATGTTGCAACAGTCAGTGTAGGATTGCCGACACTATCATCAAGACTTCCATGACCCGGATCAACTGGGTCTTCAACTGATTATCTTCCTTCTCGAAGAGTTCCCGATGACGGGAAAAGGCTTGCATGTATACCACAAACAACCATATATGAATCTTCATCCGGGACAATACCCCCGCGAAGTCATTCTGTAGCTGATTTCTGGACATGCAACAATGGTGAGTCAAGTCTGATTCTGAAGAGAATACCAAGTCTGAATGCGAAATCCCCAACTTTGAGTACCTGTTATGAATGCATGAATATGAATGAGGTGCGTGAGTGGATGCAATGCCATGTTCAATCATTACAAGGAACCCACATGCTTTTAATTTTTATTTTAATCCAGTAAGAGGTGGAGAAGCGCAACACAAAGCTCACAAGCATGGTTCCTTGGAAATGGAAAGAACATGTGTGTTAAAATGATGTTAACAGATTATGTATGCAAGAACACGGGATCAAGGTTCCATAAACATGGAAAATGGTTGTACTGTCTCTAAACTGGATGATGAACATCACCAGATCAAAGGTAAGACACCACCTTGGAACATAAAAGAGCCAAGTACCAAGTAGATCAGCACTGTATGAGACCAAAATATCCTTGTCATAAAAGATAACTGTTGAACTGCCGAAATAAACGGCTATTCCAAGGTGAGAAGTCTGGAACAAAACCAGGAGATCAAGTAGTCACTAACAGTATCAAAGTCACCATAAAAAACACACAGTAACTATCAGAACATGGACACCAACAAAACTCAAGTCACCAACATAACCAGAGAAAATAGTCTCTAACAGAACAAATAGTCATCGTATGTACCTGTGGTAATAATTCCCTCCCTACTCACGGGTAAAGACTAGGTCGTGGTAAGGTCGAAGGCCAAATCAGAGTACAAGAGCTCATATGTTGGTATCATCATACGATAAGACCTATCTGAACTTCCTCTGAAGTCATGGGTCTCATGGTCGGGTCTACAAGACATACGCCTCATATCCACCATGGCCACTCTATTCCTAGTTCCTATGGAATTCACTCATAGCTTAGGTATGGGGCCTTTTACCTCATGGAACAACCCACCCACCAAAAAAACTAGAATCCAGCACAGCAAATAACCAATATGGAAAGCAATAAAATGCAATACAAACATATGCCCAGATAAACATGTATAAATGAATAAACTGAAAGCATAGAAAATAAACACCCAAAGAAAAGAAAACAAGAGCTAGGATCGACTCCAAGATAGACCAGCATTTGGTCAACTTTCCCTAGTGAAGTCGCCATCTGAAACAACCGGCCGAACCGTCATCCGATATAAAAATCAATGAATTCACCACCGAATGAATTTTATCCCGCAAGAAGGGAAAGGTAAACATCGAGAAAACCTGAGAAGGGTGAAATCACGATCAAACGACCAAGAGATCGGGTAAGGGAGTCGGTTACGCGTGGGGAAGGTATTAGCACCCCACACGCCCGTAGTACTCTATGGTATCCACTATTGTTGTTCTAATCTAAAGGGTGTGTAAAAATCTATATCTAAGTTGTACAGGAAAAAGGAAGATGCAAGGAGGGAATGCATGCAAAAAGAGAAGAGAAAATAATGTAAGGAAAATAAAAGATGTGCTCGCCTGGGCCCTACCCCAATGCCTACGTATCCCTTTTAAGGAATCAAAGTAGCCGTAATTTAGCTCATATATTTTGGTTGGTTTGTGTTTTTTAGTTAGAAAGACAAAAGCAACAATTAAGATGGCAAAACATCAACAACAATGATAAATCAATGAAAAAAGATGACAAGACATCATGTGGTAACACAAACCCAGATAATATGATAAAGCGTCAACATGATAATAAAATATCAGACAAGACGATGAAACATTACACCTAACAATGATATCAAAAATCAAAGTAGGATGACAAAAACATGCGATGGCGAAACATCGACAACAAACATTTGCTATGGAGAAACATCGGCTAAAAGATGGAAATGTAACATGGCAAAGATGGTGAGACATCAACAAACTAGATGATAAAACATCACACCTAACTATGATATTGAGAATCAAAGTAGGATAACAAACATGTGCACGATGGCGAAAGATCGGCAACAAAAAAACGTGATGGCGAAACATCGGCAAAAAGATACCAAGATAGCATGGAAAAGATGGCGAAACATCAATAAACCAGATGATAAAACATCACACCTACTATGATATTGAGAATCAAAGTAGGATATCAAACATGTGCGATGGCGAAACATCAGCTTCAAACAAATATGCGATGGTGAAACATCAGCTAAAAGATAACAGGATATCATGGCAAAGATGGCGAAACATCAATAAACCACATGATAAAACATCATACCTACTATGATATTGAGAATCGAAGTAGGATAACAAACATGTGCGACAGCGAGACATCGACTTCTAACAAATATGTGATGGAAAAACATCAACAAACCAAATGATAAAACATCACACCTAACAATGATATTGAGAATCAAAGTAGGATAACAAACACATGGGATGGCGAAACATCGGCGAAAAATAACAAAATATCATGGCAAGGATGGAAGAACATCAGTTTAGCAAGGTTTAAAACAAAGCAGGAAGGCGCACAAGCAATTAAGATTGGTTTGTATTTTTTACCTTGAAGAAGGGTTTAAATTCATTAGAGACCTCTTATGATTTGCCAAGAATAAGTTTTAGTTTTAAGATGCAATATGCAATGAATGAAAGAATAACCAAGGGAGACTATCCTAATCTCCAGCCCTAATGTTATCATACAATGATTGGCCCTAAGGTTGAGGATGAAAAGGGAAGTTTCTACCCTATGTTAGCATTCATGGATTCTGATCCTAAGGTCTAACTTGAGGACTAAACCTACACGAGCAATCCTAAGGGAACATGGTAAAAACCAAACAAGTAAATAATCAAGTGTTTAAACATGAGTAACAAGCAAGGTGCATATGCAGAATCACCTTAAACAAGTCTTTAAATAAACCAGAGGGACTCCTGACATATATCAGCAATGATGGTTCCCTTCATGCATCGTTATTCCTACTTAACATGATATCTAGAAAGAATTAAAATGCAGAGATAAGAATAAGGTCACAATGGTACCTAACGGAGTAGGTCTGTTGCCTCTTCGAAGTGCATGAGATAAGACAACTCTACAGAACAACTCTTTGAGCCTCCTTAATCAATCACTAATTAGGCATACCCGAGTTGCGTCAACGATCGATCACAAGGTCACAACACAAATGTCCAGAAGATAAGGAGAGTTCTTGGGGTATGGGAGTTGAATCGGGTTATGATTAACCAAGGGGTGTATTTAATTAATCTCGCGAGAGTAGGTGCTCCTACCCTCAAGCATGAGACCCTTTATGCATGGCAACACTTGGTATATGGACCAAAGTGGTTGATTTGGGTTATGGTTAACCAAGGGAAAAACTTGATTAACCTTGTGAGAATGGCCATGCCCAAACTCAACTATGAGACCCTTTATGAAGATGCTTTGTGTGTGGACCAAGAGGAGAAAGAGAAGTTGCTTCAGTGCGTAAGATCAAAAGCCCATACAGGGTGGCTATATGCACGCTCCTAGAAAGTGGGACTAGCATGGCACTAATATTCTAAACGACCAATTGGAATAATCGATCGAATAGTTATCCCTGTAGAAAAGCCCAGGACCAAACTATGAATGTGTGCAAGTGTGTGTTTGTAGGTGGATACCTTTTCATTGACGACGAGCCCAAGAGGAGGCTATGTGTTCTAATCGAACAAAATATGCATGATAGAAATTTAAACATATAAAGAAAATAGCAAAGAAAATAAAATTCTAAACTATTACAAACCTTATGGGAATGGGGGTGCAAGTTTACGAATGGGGATTATTCGAATCGATAATATGGTAAAAAGTCTAAATAAATAAACAATATAACCCAATCGAAATAAAAAAAAACAACTAATGAAATTAAAAAACAATCTATCAAATAAAATTAATTAGCAAAATAATTAATAATATAAAAAATAATATTTTTAATAATCTAATTATTTATTTTAAAACAAAATATTTTTATATTTTATATGTGATAGGAAATAATATAAACAAAACAATACAAGATAAAACAAAAGGGATTGTAGATGGGCCTGGATAAGCAAAAAAAACAAACGGGGGTGCTGAATAGCCAATTCCTCCCAGGCCTAAAATGAGATAAGGCCCAGATCCAAAGAAACTGCTTGTGATCCCACACGTCTCCTTCTGGGAGGTCCATGGTGGATGCAATGTTTCTGAGCTTCAGATCAGATCTGCAAAGATCTGGTGATGAGAAAGCAGCATGGAGCATGGAAAGCATTGAGGCGTTGTGCACATGATCTGGATAAGGTCTGTGTGATTTGGTGTGTCGCCCCTAGAGAACTTACGGTGGTCATAATATCAGGAGTATCAGATTATGAAGGATGAAGATGCGATGATGATCCAACGACATAACACGAAGGAACATGGTGGACGACGATGAAGCACTTGCGCAAAATCACATGAAGACCACAAAGGCGGTGACAAGTATCACCGCCAGATTAGTTATGTAATTACCATTAATTAACAAAACTGGAAGTTAAACAGAAATTAAAACAAAAGAGATTAGAAAATCTATTTATCTTCCATTCTCTCTCTCGGTTCTCTCTACATGTTGTAAACAACAAACTGTGAAACACCAAACCTGAACCCAGAAATTAGATCAAAAAACGTGGCAGCTCTCAAGAACATGACAGCGGCGACTATGAGTTCCCATGGAGGCACGGGTGAACCTCCACGGTGGCGGCAACGATCTTTCTCCGAAATTCAACACTTTTACTCCGCTAGCTTCGTTTTCTTCTTCTCGTCACTAATCCATGGCTGGATTCTGCAGATTCTGAAGGATTTGGCCAGGATCTTGAAAGGGGAAAATCAAACCCTATGCTGCTTAGATCGCAATTCCGGTGAGATCTCTATAATATTCTTCTTCTGAACTCTTTGCAATCTCTATTTCCTCTTCATCACTCTCATAAAAATAAGAAATTATAGTTTCTGAGAAAAACAAATTCTGAAGGGTTTAGTGTTATAGGAAAATGATGATAGGGTTTTTGTTAGCTTGAAAACTTGCTACAATTTTGTATATATCTTTTTTCAGAGATTCGTGTTGGATTTCTTTCCTCTTGTTTTGAGATCCAGAAGGTTTGTGGGAGGAAGATGATGAAAATCTTTTTTAGGGTTTTTCGTTTTGCTGTTGTGCAGCTTTTGGTTTTTGTGAACAGTTGATCCTCTTGTTTAAGTGCCCTTGAATGCTTAAATACTGATATGTTTTTAGGGTTTGATTTCTGTTTGTGAACTTGCTGAGACTTGTTTAACAGGCTTGCTAATTTGTTTGTTAAGTAGGCTTTTAATGAGTTTTTGACGTGGGCTTTGATCCATCTTATCTGTTATTATTTTCTGATATCTGTTTTCATTGGTAATGTAATTTTTTTACTGATATGTTGTAGCTTCTATTATCAGAACTTTTGATGTTGGGTTGGACTTGTTTCTGTCTTGTGATGATTTTTTTATATTTCTGATATGATTTTGTTTCTTATTTCTGTTATGAACTGTGATGCTATACTGGGCTGAGACTTGATTCGTTAATTTCTTGAGATGTGAACTTTGGCCATTTGGTTGTTGGGCTTTGAAATTCAATTATGTATGATTTATTTGCTGAGATAAGAATTTCTGCTGCTTGGGCCAGACTGTGATGAGGTTTTTTCTGAGTTTGTTTCCATTTTCTGATATTTTCCTTGCAATGCTGAAAACCAAATGTTGAGTTGCTGCTTGCTGCATCTGTTATTGGGCTTGAAATGTGATTTACACCTGTTGTTTTACAAAATGCTTTCCCTATTTTATTGTGAATCGAACAAAAGCCTTTTTCTTAGATTTTTGTTTGAGATTTCCAGTAGAATTCCGCTTCTTGGCCCATGATTGGAACTTACAATTTAATTTGTATGAGGCCTTGTGGATGCTTGAATATGATTTAAAAATCACCCTCTAAACTGATTCCTCTATACAAACCTTCATGATGAGACTTGTAAAAAGAAATTCTTTGAAAAACTCTTTTGTTAGAAAACTTCCTTTTTATGTTTGAAATTTAAATTGCTAACCAAAGTTCTCATTCTTGTTTTTTCATGTGAGCTTTGAGAATAGTAATGAGGAAAAGTTAAGAAGATGGCATGGAGCTTGACACGAAGAAAATGAAGACCAAGAGCTTAAAGAAAACTTAGCATAAGTTTAGACTTTAGTTCATGTCTTCATAGGTAGCTTAAGACTTTTGTGTAATTTTCCTCATGTAAATAAAACTTGCAAGATTTTAGAATGAAATCTTCATTACAAATTAAAATTGTAACCTTGAAATTAATGTAATAATCTTGTCAATTTGATAAACTTTGAATGTATTTTTAAACTTTGATAAATTTATGAATCCTTGTATCTTGAAGCTTGGTCATAGAACTTGAATGAATGGATGATGATTATAACTTGAATGGAATAGTTGAATAAGCTTTATGTCAAAACACTTTTAACTCCAAATTCAAAGAACCTTGAAAGGTAGTTGAAACCATGAATAAAATTTGTAACGTTGCCTTAGAAACTTCAAATTCAATTTGTGTGAAAACCATGATTTATTGTTAAACTTGAAACCTTAATGAATAAGTTCCAAGAAACTTGCATTTTTTACAAGAATTCCAACTCTATTCAACTCTAATCCACACCAACCTTGCATGTTGAACAAACACGGTGATACTTCCACCAATCCTGATCCAAGAAGGAACCAAGTACTTCCCTTGATTGAAATGGGATCCTCAATGCCTTCAAAAACCCTTGAGAAGTATAGAGAAATAAACTCTACTTCAACCTTGGTAATTTGAAGAAGAAAAGCCTTAAGCTTGATGAGAAGAGATCTCTAGGATCAAAACCCTAACCTTGTTAATCTTTTGAATCAAAATGTCTGGTGTACTAGGATAAGACTTGAAATTCTGGCTGCAGATACTCAATGTCACGTTCAATGTTATGACACCGTATCTGACTTTCTATAAGACAGTAAATACAAAAACAGTAAAGAACACAGTCAATTGTTTACCCAGTTCAGTGTGCAACAACACCTACTCTGGGGGCTACCAAGCCAGGGAGGAAATCCACTATAAGAGATGTTAATTCAGGAATAAACCAACCAGTTTATCTCCTTCACTTAAGACCTACCCAATACAATTTCAATCTAAGTACAACTTAAACCTGAGTTCCTACTCACTCCCCCTCAATCACAGCAGTGATACATAAAACAATTTGACTAATGAATTGATGAAGACACTCTTCAAAAACATACACTTGATTAAGCTTCACAGCTTTTTAATCAAGCAACACAACCACTCTTGCTTCACAGCTTTGAGTGATACACACACTTAACTTGACTCTGCTTCACAGCTTTAGTCAAGAAACATTCAAACACTCTTGCTTCAAAGCTTTGAGTGCTACACAACCCTTACAATTAAAAACCTATTCCAAGTCACTTATCACAATGATAATTGCTTGGAGTACAATAATTAAACCTATACAGTTTACAAATGATCTTCTGACCAAAAAGGGATTACTTGCAAAACAGCAGCTCTGTTGAATATATAGCAGCTGCAACTTCAGTTAGGGTTTCCACAAAAACCTAGGGTTGATTCCGTTTGACCTTAAGACTAGGTCACAGGACTCTATTAACCAGGTTAGGGTTGAGCTAGGTTAACCCAAAGAAAACGCAGGATTCTGTTCTGGAAAGACTGAGTTATTTTCCTGAAAAAAACTCAGAATTAACCAAACTGAAAACCGGTTAGTTCAGAACAGGATGTCTTAACATCTGTTATGACATCAGAGAAAACCTGTCTACTGATTTAGGAAAATGTGATCATTTTGCAAAATGCTCAGATACACACTTATAAACATCAGTACCTGAATGACAATATTTTTCTGCAAAGGTACCTAATGAATCAGTACAACTAAACTAGAATGTTATAACATCAGTAATGACATTCACACATACACACTTGGGTTTTACCAAAAATGCAAGCCAATAACTAAACAACTACAAACTCCCCCTTTGGCAGATTTTTGGCTAAAGACCCTAAGCAATCAGAGATAGATAGCAGCAGAAATAAGTGACTGCAGAAAAATAGAATGTCTAATTAAGCAGGTACTAATTAAGTAAGTACCAAAATATTCTCCCCCTCTTTAGCCACAAATGGGCCAAAGATACATGTTCATAAAGATTATACAGTTATCCAAAAATAATAACAGAAGCAGCAGAGAAAAAAAAAACTGAACACACTTCCAAACTCCACCAGATATCAGCACCAACCAGCAACACCACCAAACAGCAACCAACCTTTAAGCACTGTCATCAGACTCAGAGGAGCTAGTTTCTTTAATGTTGAGATGACCTTCAGCTTCTACACCTTCTTCCCTTCTGTTTCCTTCAGCTTCCTCCTTTTCTAACCTGGCAATTAGGATTTCTAGGGTCTTTTTCCTAGCTTCCAGCTCTTTGCAGGTCTCTTTTAAAACAGCTATGACATCAGATGTCTTGGACTGGGTCTTCACAGACGATGTCTCAGCTGATGTTATGACAATATCTGGAGCATGAGATCCCTGAAACAGTTTGTAGTGCAACCCAAGGGCAGGAGCTCTTTTGCAGGCTGTATCTCTTGCCACCAGGATATCAGGGTATTGTGCAAGGATAATTCCACAAAGGATGGAGGGAAAGGCGATTGGTCCTTTGACAGCATAACTACCAGCATGCTTTAAAGTTTGTTCAAAGATGTACCTGCCATAGTCAAAAGCAGTCTTGGTTCCCACAGCATAAATAAATCTCCCCAATCCTGTGGAGATAGTTGATTTATGATTTGTAGGCACCCAGTTGGCTGCACCAATCTTGTGCAGGATGGAAAATTTCATGCTGAGTTTGCTGGCATTCAGCTTGCCTTTCAAGGGCCAGTACTTCACTTGCCTTGCTGTGATGGTTTGACAAACTTCATTGTCAGTGACCTCCAGATCAGGACAATCCTCATTTGTTCTTCCAAGAAATTTGTTAATTTCTGATGGAGAGAACTTGACCCTTCTTCCTCTAACAAAAACACTTTCAAAGTCAGCTGACCTTCCATCAGCACAATCATTAGACAAGTTCACTACAAACTCCTTGACCAGATTTTCATAACACTTGTTAAATTTTATCACTGTCTTCATCATTCCAGCATTCTTGATCAGGTCCATGATGTCTTTGCACTCCAAGGCATCATTGTTGAGTTCTCTTTCTAAAGCTATTCTCTTTAAGCAAACATACTTCCATCTGTTTGCATTGTCAGGATGATGAAAAGAGATGTTGTCTGTTGGGACTTCAGGCACTCTAGCAATTTTGCTGGAGGGGAGCTTCCTTCTGATAGGAATTTCTTCAGCATCAATCTCAAATTCTGATTCCTCATCAGAATCAGAAGATTCAGGTTCTTTTCTCTTCTTTGAAATTGGTTGTCTAGCAGTATGCACCTGGGCCTTCTTCCCTTTTGTCTGAATACTTTTCTCAGCCATGCCTTCAGCCTTGGATTTCTTAACAGCAGGTTTATCTTTGGACACACATTTTGCATCATTCTGATTACCCTTTCTTTTCATCAATCTCCTAGCTATGATAGGGTTTACATTGGCAATCAGATCATTATCTGAGTAATCCTCATCCACATCAATGATAGGTGGATCAGCAGTCTTTTTTGAAGGGTTCTGAATGTTGTCATTTTGTGTCACAACATTCTCAGAGACATCTACATTCTCAGAGACGTCCACATTTGGGCTTCCTGATTGATTTAAAGGGACAGAAATCCCCGGTACAGGTTGGTTTCCGCTTAGTATACTAGTAACAAGCCTAGCAATAGCTTGATGAACTTGAACTGATCCTTCTCTATTTGGTACAGAAGAAGAAGGATGAGAAGGATTACCAGAGGCTGCAGCTTGAGCTCTTCCTGCATGTCTAGTTCTTAGCTTTTTGACTTTGGCTGGGTCAGTTGCCATCTCTCTGAGAGGAGTGACCTCAAGAACTTCAGATTCTATGCATGTGGTGATTGCTCTAGAGTCTTGGTCAGATGATGAGGATGATGAGGATGATGAAGTCGCCTTGGTTGAAGATGATGTCTGAGACATTTTGATTGACTTTGAGAACCAGTAGCAATTTGAGAAAAAACTTTGATTGAGAGGAGGGAACAGGTTGCAAAGACGAGGGAGGTAGGAGGCAAACGAGAGTCTTTTCAACTTCTTAAGGATTTTGAAAGAATTGGGAAAACATATGATTAACCCACTAAAAATAGACTTAATAAAATTAACTCCTTCAACCCTTGTTTTAAGCAAAATTAATTGCTATAATTTCCCATGTTGGTAAATACCCAACCTGCCCCTCAAGTTTTCAAGTTTATTTCCAACAAGAGCCTTGGTAGAAGAATCAGTCAGCTGAAGCTTAAAGATACCATGTTCCAGTTTAAATGACTTCTTCTCTACAAAGTCAATGTGCTTGGTCCTGTTATGCTGAATAGGGTTCATGGAAATATTGATTGTATTCAGATTGTCACAACACAATGTCACAATATCTTGTGAGACATTATACTCAGTGAGCATCTGTTTTGACCAGATATTTTGAGAACAGTTTTTCCTAGCAACAACTATTTCCGCACAGAGTTGGGAAGGCATTCTTTTGATATGAATCATAGTTCTGGTTGATTCTTGAATGATTTTATTTTTGTCCACTCCATTTTGATGGAGAGTTATAGGAGAGGAGACTTCACGCCTCATTTCTTCAGGGAAATAGAATTTATTAGACTTGTTATTTCCAACATCCTTGTCATGATAACTTATGGTTCTGACAACACATCCTTCTTCAAGTTTATTTGCCACATCATAGACATTATCAACCTGTAGTTCTGAAGTCCTTCTGACTGCTTCCATAGAGATAGCTCTTTTCATTCTTCTTAGATGAAGATGACCAAGCTTATGCTGCCACAGTTTCATCTCTTTTTCTTCTTTGGTAATTGGACACATAGTGGAGTTATCAGTGTTCTCAGGCTGCCACAAGTAGCAGTTATCTTTGGATCTGATTCCTTTCATTACAACTTCTAGTTTTTCATTAATTACTAGACATTCAGATTTTGAGAAGTTGACCTTGAATCCTAGATCACATAATTGAATGATACTAATGAGATTAGCAGTCAGCCCTTTTACCAGCAGTACTTCATTCAGACTTGGAACTCCAGGGCAGTCCAAATCACCAACTCCTTTGATTTCACCTTTAGCACCATCTCCAAAGGTCACAAAACTGGTGGTGTGAGGCTTAACATTGTTAAGGAGGTTTTTGATTCCAGTCATGTGTCTGGAACATCCACTGTCAAAGTACCAGCCTTCCTTTGCAGACACTCTCAGGGAAGTATGGGCTATCAGGGCAGTAGCCTTTTTCTTCCAATGAGGAGTATGTGGTACCCTTTTTGGCTTAGGTTTAGCACCTGAGTTTTGATTAGGGTATCCATGCAATTTGAAGCAGAAGGGCTTTATGTGTCCATACCTCCCACAATGATGACATCTCCATCTTTGGTATTTTTTCTTCATGTATTTCTGATGTTGAGAGTTGTGTTGAGACATCTGCTTTGACAATTTTTTAACATGCCTGATCTTCTTGTCTGCACCAGATTTCTTAGCTTCCACAAATCCTAGACCAGATTTGTTTCCCACATTTTGTCCAACTTGAAGAATCTCTTCCAATTTATCTGATCCATTGGTCAACATCTTGACAGATTTTGTCATTTGGTTCAGTTGTGAGTTCAGTAATTGAACTTCCCCTTCTAGGTTACTTATAGTTTCAAGATCTGCCCCTTTTTCATCCTCCAGCTTTATAATGAGTTTTGATTGTTTCTCATTCTACACACAGAGTTCAGCACTTCTGATACACAGTTTCTTGTAGGTATCAGCCAGTTCTTCAAATGTCACTTCTTTATCACTAGTGTCACTGTCAGAGGTGCAAACACTAGTTAGAGCAGTAACTAGTTTGGCAGATTCTTCTTCAGAATTACTTTCTGAATCACAGTCAGACCAAGTAACAGTCATTCCTTTCTTTTGTTTCTTAAGAAAGGTAGGACATTCAGCTCGAATATGTCCATAACCTTCACAGCCATGGCATTGAATGCCTCTGCCTTGGTTTCCCTTTTCTTCTGATCTTGGTCTTCTGCTGGAACTGTTAATGTCAGAGGGAATGTTATGAACATTAGACCTTGACTTTGGATCCATTCTTTTGATGAGCTTGTTGAACTGTCTTCCAAGCATGGCTATAGCTTCTGAAATATTTTCTTCTTCATCCTCCTTGTTTTCAACATCAGTGTTGGATACAAGTGCTATGCTCTTGTTCTTCTTGTCACCATTATCAGTGATCCCCATCTCAAAAGTCTGAAGAGACCCAATAAGTTCATCCACTTTCAACTTGCTGATGTCCTGGGCTTCCTCTATGGCAGTTACCTTCATTGCAAATCTTTTAGGCAAGGATCTGAGAATCTTTCTCACCAGTTTTTCTTCTGACATCTTTTCTCCCAGTGCTCCTGAGGTGTTGGCAATCTCCAAGATGTTCATGTGAAACTCATGAATGGTTTCATCTTCCATCATTTTTAGATTCTCAAACTTGGTAGTCAACATCTGAAGCCTTGACATTTTTACTTTGGAAGTGCCCTCATGAGTAGTTTTGAGAGTGTCCCAAACTTCCTTGGCCAGTTCATATTGATGTACTAGTCTGAAAATGTTTCTATCAATTCCATTGAACAAGGCATTTAAAGCTTTGGAATTTCCCAGGGCTAACTCATCTTCTTCTTTACTCCAATCTTCCTCAGGCTTCAGACTGATTGTCCCATCTTTCTCAGTTATGGTGGGATGGATCCATCCTTTGTCAACAGCTCTCCAAGCCTTTTTTTCCAGAGATTTTAAGAAGGCAATCATACGAGGTTTCCAGTAGTCATAATTAGTTCCATCCAGAATGGGTGGTCTATTTCCAAAAACTTCTTCTTTGTCCATAGTGCCAGAAAGTGATATCCCTAGATCTCACCCAGTAATACAGGCAGGGTGCCTGCTCTGATGCCAATTGAAATTCTGGCTGCAGATACTCAATGTCACGTTCAATGTTATGACACCGTATCTGACTTTCTATAAGACAGTAAATACAAAAACAGTAAAGAACACAGTCAATTGTTTACCCAGTTCAGTGTGCAACAAAACCTACTCTGGGGGCTACCAAGCCAGGGAGGAAATCCACTATAAGAGATGTTAATTCAGGAATAAACCAACCAGTTTATCTCCTTCACTTAAGACCTACCCAATGCAATTTCAATCTAAGTACAACTTAAACCTGAGTTCCTACTCACTCCCCCTCAATCACAACAGTGATACATAAAACAATTTGACTAATGAATTGATGAAGACACTCTTCAAAAACATACACTTGATTAAGCTTCACAGCTTTTAAATCAAGCAACACAACCACTCTTGCTTCACAGCTTTGAGTGATACACACACTTAACTTGAATCTGCTTCACAGCTTTAGTCAAGAAACATTCAAACACTCTTGCTTCAAAGCTTTGAGTGCTACACAACCCTTACAATTAAAAACCTATTCCAAGTCACTTATCACAATGATAATTGCTTGGAGTACAATAATTAAACCTATACAGTTTACAAATGATCTTCTGACCAAAAAGGGATTACTTGCAAAATAGCAGCTCTATTGAATATATAGCAGCTGCAACTTCAGTTAGGGTTTCCACAAAAACCTAGGGTTAATTCCGTTTGACCTTAAGACTAGGTCACAGGAATCTATTAACCAGGTTAGGGTTGAGCTAGGTTAACCCAAAGAAAACGCAGGATTCTGTTCTGGAAAGACTGAGTTATTTTCCTGAAAAAAACTCAGAATTAACCAAACTGAAAACCGGTTAGTTCAGAACAGGATGTCTTAACATCTGTTATGACATCAGAGAAAACCTGTCTACTGATTTAGGAAAATGTGATCATTTTGTAAAATGCTCAGATACACACTTATAAACATCAGTACCTGAATGACAATATTTTTCTGCAAAGGTACCTAATGAATCAGTACAACTAAACTAGAATGTTATGACATCAGTCATGACATTCACACATACACACTTGGGTTTTACCAAAAATGCAAGCCAATAACTAAACAACTACAAGACTTTTGATGCCACTTGTAATGCGGTGGGAGAACTGACTTGGTTTTTTGTGTTTGATTGCAAATGTTGCAGTTAGCAAGAGTCTCCACCGACTTTTCTTTTATCCAAAAGGAATGGCTGAAAAGAACAGGAAAGACCTTTGAGATGTTTTCTTGAGTTCGGGGGTTAAATTATGAAAAGGGAAGGTATTAGCACCCTTTTCATCCATGGTTTTCGATGGGCTCTTAGTTACTTGCTAGATCACTTGCTTTTGATTGAAAATGTGCTTTGTGTGGTTTTTTGAAAGTATTTTGTAAAGATGCCATCGTTTAGGCAAACTTTGTAATGACTCTCGTTCGTAAGAATGTATACAAAGTTTTTGATCTTTTGAAAATGTTTTCAAGTTTGAAAGATGTTTTTTGAAAGTGTTGGTGTTTGTTTTGAAAATAGCAAGGATGTTTTTGTTTTGAAATTGAGCAAGTAATTAGGAACATTCTACCTACTCAAAAGTCTTTCATGTCCGTTTCCTCTTTCTTTTGACATTGTTATCTTACCATTGATTTGGTAAGTAAACTTATCTTTGGATGTAAAAGGGACGGGCATGGGTCATCGTATAGCCATGATTAGCAATGTTGTAAGATATCTTACCATTTTCTTTAGGGACTAAGATCATTTTGAAAGGCAACATGGATAGCGTCATCGAGGGACTATGATCTTGTATTTTGCTTGTTTTTGCTAAGATACCTCACATGCATAATATGGACATTTTTTGTAAGGCAAGAAAGTGGGTTTACCCTAAGGGTGAATGTGTGCAAGTGTATTGGTTTACATGCTTGATTTATCTTGATTAGGGTTTTCTATTTGTTGGTTTTAATCTTTTCATACAAAACCCTAATTACTAGCATTTGTATATAAAGCAATAAATTACGGAAAATTAAAATTACTACGCTATTATATCATTTAGGGGAGGGGGTGTACAAATTACAAATGGGGAATGTTGTACCCCAAAATTTGCCCTCTTATTTATCAAGAATTTTCTTACAAGATCTCTTTGACTCAATACTGGATTAGTGTTTGGTCAGCTCAAGACATCTCATCTTACACTGTTGATCCAAAATTTGGGTTTGAGTTTGCACAAGGATTTTTGGACTACCAATTTTCAATATGACTTTAAAACATCATTATGGACCCCTAAGATTGCTCATGACAAGTTTCAAGCTTTGAACCACATTTTTTATCAGTAAATTGGACAGTTGACCTAAAAATCAGTTGTATTGGGAAAAAAGTCAACCATGACCAATTTACAGTCAAACTTCATAATTTTTTATCCACATCAACATTTTAGTCTCACATGTATCATTTGATCAAGTTTGGACCATAATTCCTCAAGAAATTTGATCAAATCATCAAAAGGGCAAAATGGTCAAAATTAGGGTTTTGACTGAGAAAGGGAAATTTCTTATTTTTGACCTGGAAAATGACCAATTGGTTTGAAGCATGATTTCAAGGGTTCATTTGTATCATCTTGACCTAATTATATGGTTCAAAACATTGCAAATCCATTTGATAGACAGATGAAATTTGCAGTCAATTGATCAAAAGTCAACTGTATACTGAGAAGTCAAACTTTGACTTTTTGGTCAAAATCAAGTGCCAAGGATCATAATTCATCAAAATGTGAAATTTGTTCATCAAGGAATCAAATATTGAAGATTTGGTTTTAAAATTTGAAATTTTCTTAACTTAGAAATTTTTCTAAGTATAGAAAGTTTCTTATTTTTTCTCAACTTTAAGTCATTTTTTCACCATGATACAAGATGATTCAAAGGAAATTCCCAACATGAAAGTTTTAGATCTCCATGAAATATACAACTTTGCTTCACTTATTTTTCCTTAAAGATACTTGGATATCAAGATATAATTTTGTGAATACATGCCCATGAACTAAAGTAACTTAGTAAAATTTTGCCGTAATTTAGGCAGGTTTTTGACCTAACTTCATGGCAATTTTTCACCTAGTTCCAAGAGGAATCTTGAAATTCATTTCAAAGATGAGTTATAGAGAACATTACAAGCTTTCCAAAATATCTAATAACTCCTTGAGATCATTTTTTAGTAAGGAGAATTGAAGAGATGAAGTTGGCAATTTCTCACTTTGTTTTCAAGCCATTTCATGAAGAACAAAGTTCAAATCAGAACCTATGCTGCCTAATCCATGCTTTACAGGTCCCAAACTTGTTTCTTACTCCATAATTTAATGCTTACTTAGTTGACAAAGCTTTAATACAAGCCCAAAAGTCTTTATCCAAGCTTTAGTTCCATAAATGGCACAAAGTTGCCATTGCCATTTTGGAAAAGTATGACTTTTGCAACTTTACAAATCTTGAGCATTGGACCTGTCTTCTCTACACACACAAGTCCTACAGGCCTAAAGAAACATGTATAGAGCTTATACCAACTCCAAGCAGGCCAGTACAAGCATGGAGAGACTTGTCCCTTCACTTTGCTTCAAAAGCAAGAAAGTGTGCAAAAAGCCTACAACTCAAAAATCTGTTGAGGAGCTGACTTGAAACCTTTCCTATACTAACACACAAACCCATTACAACTTAAAAACCGATTGCTCAAGGCCTGAAACACAAAAACACTCCATATCACCAAAAAACTGTAAAAACTTACAATTTGTGCATAAGCATAGCAATCCACAAATTGGCTCGTGCGTTTCAAGTTTTAATCATCCAAACACTTTACCTACTTCATATCTAAGTGATCCAGACCATCATCCTTGCACTATAACTCCTCCTTCTTCATCTGCCATTTTTGTTTTCCAAGCTTGCAGGTTGACTTGGATAGAGAGTTCCAGGCACTTCAAAGCAAGGCAAGGATTGGAACACACTCAGGGAGGTTCAAGCAAGCTTAAGAAATCTTCAGGCCTTCATAAATCTCACTCAAACTCCATTCACGATCTCAACTGAAAGAGGTAAAAACTCCAACTTTTATCTCTTCATACAGGCATCTATTGACCATGATTTGTGAATAAACATTGTAGACATCATTGCTACGAAGTTTTACATATCTATACCTTGCATTTATTTGGCCTGAGTTGAGAGAATTTTGAGCTTGAAGTTACTGAAAAAATTAGGTTAAGAATTATGGCCATTAAAATTCTCGTTAATCTTGAACTTATAGTTTTAGTTATGCACATGGTTAGAATCATGGGACAAAATGCTATAACATTCATGTTATCAATTTCCATTTTTGTTGAGAGATGAAAGAGTTACAGGAGGTTCGGCCAGCTTGAGAAAGAAGATGAAGTACAGGGATAGGAGTGGTTTTGTGTTATGTATATTTTATTTCATTTAGACTAACGGATGTACAACCACCCTAGTGGCAAGGTAGCGCGCTGGCAATGCCCAAGTCGTGGGTTCGAACCTTGGCGCTACCTTTTACAATTTTTCTCATTTTTTCCAGCTTTTTTTGGTTTCTGGTAGCGTGGGTGTTGTACCCCAAAATTTTCCCTCCCATATTCTTCAAGAAATTGCCAAGTCAAGCTTCAAAATTCCCCAAGGGTTGCACAGTTCAAGGGTCTCCTAAACAGTCAAGATTAGGGTTTTTATTCTGATCAAGAAAATGAAGTTTCCAAGGGCCCAATCAAGTCTCATATGCCAATAAACATGGTCAAGCATCCTCATACAAAGTTTCAAGACTTTCAGCACAAAATTGCACAGTCAAAAACCCTAATTGCACTACAGTCAACTGTAGGGGCAAAATGGTCATTTGACAGTCAAAAGTTCAAATTTTTGGTCAACATCTCATTTTGAAGCCACAAACATCATTTGATCAATGCTTGATCATGATTCTCAAAACTTGGCTCAAAAATCATCAAGATACAAAAGTTTCCTTATTTGGACAGCTGAAAAAGTCAACTGTAAATTGACCAGGGCATAACTTTCACATGGATTATCAGAAAAATTCCATCCAAAGCTCATTTTGAAGAGAAAGACATTTCCTACAACTCATCTTCATACTTCAAGTCCAATAAATGCTCTCACAAAAAGTTATCAATGTCAACATTATAGGTCATTTTCAAAAGTCAACAAAAAGGGACTTTAAGTCAAAGGCCATAACTTGAGATTGGTAAATCCAAATGACATGGGACCAAAGGCATTGGTTGGAGGACTCAAAGACCTTTCCAAAATGTCCAAGAACATGAGCAAAGCTTAAACATTGAGCAAGTTATGCCTTGTAGAAGTTGGGAAATTTTTGGATATTTTGAAAAGTCAACATTGATTCAAATGACCTAAAATTGCTAATGGGCCTATTTTTCTTCCATAATTCATCATCCAATACATGTGCACGACTACTTGGCCCAAAGGGAAGTTTTTATTCATTTTTTATTTATTTATTTGAATTTTTATTAATAATAATTCATTTAAATCAATTAAATACATGAAAAATATTTAACCTAACTTTTTCAATCTTTTTGTGCATGAAATATACTCAATAATTCGTGCATGATCAGATATGGAAGGAATTGGATTGATTGGATATGATTGAGAGCAAAAGCACATGAAAAAAGATTGAAAAAGATCTTTGAAAATCAAATTTCAAAAACCATGAATGCAAAAGATTTGGATTGTTTTCTTTGACCTAATTCATTCTTACATAAGTAGAGAACACAAACCTAATGCAATTGACCACTAAGCTGCGCAGAAACTCCATTCACAAACTTGAAATTTTCTTTGAAAACTCAAATTCTGAAAACTTATTTGCAGGTCGTTTCAAGCCACAAAATTCATCCTATTGCCTTCCAAGGACATCAAGCAACCTTCCTGGATCAAAAGCAGCAATTCTAACGCTTTGAAACACTGTACAGAAGCCAACTTTTCTCACTTTTTTTTCATAATCGTGCATCTCAATTCATACGCATTTAGCACTTTTTAATGTTTGATTCATGTTCCTTGTGTGATTCTAAGGCTAACCATGTAACTTAATTGTGTTTTTGAGCTGTGTATATGATTCTACCATTATCACGTTTTAGGGTTTATGAAGCTCCGAATTGGGGGTTTGTGAATAAGGCAAAATTGGGATACCACGATGCCATGAACGTGCTCAGTACACTTGGACGAAGAAGAAGCTACCCTCGCGCTCAATTTATGAGGCCTTATGGCCTATTCGCTATTTTCTTATATGGCATCTATGGCAACGTTTGAAAACCGTTGCTAGTTTGTTCTTGTTTCAGAAAAAAAATAAACAAACGAAGAAGACGCTTAGGTGGCGAGGTCTGACTGGTTCATTTGAATTTTTGCGCGCAAAATCCACTAACGCGTTGTTTCATATTATAATATTTGTTGGTTATCTAATATATTGAAAGTGCGTTTGGAGCAGTTGGCAAGGCATTGGAGTGGTGACATTCAGGACCTGGGTTCGATCCCAGGTCCCCACTCTTCCATATTATTTTTCTTTCAACCATTATCCTATGCAGGTTCACTATGAAGGAACACCATGTATCCACAAGATCTGGCTTGCCACGCATGCACTAAGATCAATCCAAGGGACATGATTTGAAGACCATCATGAATATTAGTCAAGGGAGGTACACGCTGGCGCAAAAGTCAACAAGGCCAATGGTTGATGGGCCTGAATTACTAAGGCTTTAACCTCCATATTAAGGGGCAGACCCCCTAGGTTTGCAAACCTTCTTTATTTTTCTTTATTTTATTTTACTTTCTTTTAATTGTTGTTTTTTTTTTTTTAGTTAATTTAATATTTTCATAAAAACACAAAATACCATAAAAAATCAGAAAATAAAAAAAAATATAATAAATATTTTATTTTAGTATGTATATTTTGTAAATAAATTCATAAATTAATTAGTTTTAAAATTAGGTTAATTTTAACTTTTTAATAAAAATCTAAAAAATATATAGAATTAGGGTTTAATTAATTTTCATCTTTTTTCTTTTATTCCATAATAATTAAATATTTATTTTTATAATTAAATTGCATGTAAATTAATTAGGGTTAATTTTAGGTTAAAATTCAATGTTTTCATAATAAAATAAAAATTGTAGAATTAGGTTTAATTGCATTTAATTCTTTTTCATAAAAAATCATAAAATACTAAAAAACACCAAAAACAATTTCTTTTCTTTTTAATCTTAATTAATTCATCGTTTAATTTAATTTTGCAAAAAGGGTTCAACGCCCTCGTTTAATTCTTATTTAATTCGCATATTTATCTTATTTCTTTATAATATTTATGTATCTCTCCCGAAGCCATGTAATTAATTTCTTGCACTTTTAATTCTTTATTTACTTTATTTATTTATTTTCTGTCAAATCGGGTCCTGGAAATTTTGGCGATGTGGACCCGCGCCTTTTGTAATAGCTTAGAATTTTTATTTCTCGCAATATTTTAACTGTTAAATCAAGGCACGCAAGAATGAATGGACAAAAATAAAAACAAGCGCTAGATCACCAATAACATGACAAAAGACAAAATAGTTGAAAACGACACACAAATCACACACCACCCCTAGGGTACGCCTCACTGTTGCCTTGCCTCGAAAGGTGATCGTCGAGTAGAGGATGTCTTAGTAAGTCCTCATGATCCGGGAACCTGGCATGAGGGTAGCTTCTAAGGTATCTTCCCATTGCTCTGGTGATCACCATGTCCCGAACCTCGAATTGACCTGAACACCTCCAACGATGGTGCTACCTACCTCTCAATGGTGGGATGACACTACTTTAAAGGACATTTACACAGACGAATTCCTTAGGATAGGTAGATGACTCGTGGATACTTGCTCTAATTCAAAACAAAACAAATCAAAAATACTTTTCACACCAACACATTTTCAAAAAGCTTTCGAAAGCATTTTTCAAACACTCTTGAGGACCGATACAAGAGTCGAACTGAAATTTTCAAAGAAACTTTTTAAAACCCACAGTTGAAAAGCAAACAAACCATTTTTGAAAACACAAATGAGCAAGTATCTAAGAGCCCATGGATAACCATGGATAGAAAGGGTGCTAACACCTTCCCTTTCTATAACCTACCTCCCGAACCGAGAGCAATCTCTATAAGGAATTTTTCTGTGCTTTTGTCCTTTCCATTTGGAGAAAATAAAAGACGGTGGCGACTCTTGCTTCCGCGACATTTCGCGAACCAGCGTTAAACAGTCAGTTCCAGATCCACCGATCACAGAACTGGCGACTCTGCTGGGGAAATAAACTTAAAGTGAGGTGTACCTTAGGACTAAGATCACTGTGTTTTCAATTGTTTTCCTTGTGTGCTTTAAATTGTGGGTTGCTTGGGAGTTCTATAGATCCTAAACCCGGATCTGGGGGATACCTTCTTAGAAAGTAGCAACAAGGCTGTGAGGGAACTGTGCGGGGTATACCGACATGGTTGAAACAGTCTGCTACGTTGATGTGGCACTTTGGTGTGTACCGGTAACCCTTGAGTTCAGTCAAGGAGAGTACGGGGCCTCCGTGTGGTGTCGTGAAGCATCAACTGACCTTAGGAACCTTAATTGAACTATCTTGGCCTCTTTAGGGTAGTGAGATAACTGACTTTGGTGCAGTCCGAGGTTGGTTGATACTCGATACTACACTCAATTGAGGGTTGCTTTCCTGGAATATTTCGGTCGCCAGTTCAGTGGCTAAATCGAAACGATGAACAATGAAAGCAATCCCGTGATATTGGGACCCTTAGAACCCGGTTACTTTGATAGGACAGGTTGAACCCACCAACTTCAAGAGGGTACTACCCAGACCCCATGCTGGCCTTAAACCCTAAGGGCTTGTCTTGTGTGCCTTGTGTGCCTTACATGTTTGTCTTTGTAAATATCTGTGGTGTGTTTAATCATAGCATCATGACATCATCCAGCATCATATGCATTGACTAACCATTTCAGGGGTTCGAATTTTCATCTTTGTTTTTGTTTTGTAGGACATGGAAACCGTTCGTAGAAAGACAATTCAAATCAGTCTTGTAAGGATCCCTCCTCAGCTTAAGGAGCTTATATCCAGGATTCCCGAGAACTCTTCATTCAGTGAAAGACATGGAAGCCTCATCAGCTTGGTCAACACCAACATTGAGGAAGATATGATAAAGGTCCTGTTCCAATTCTTTGACCCTCTGCATCACTGTTTCACCTTTTTGGACTATCAGCTGGTACCTACATTGGAGGAGTTCTCCCGGCTCCTGAAGATCCCTATCCTTGATCAGCTACCCTTCAACGGTACGAAAAAGGAACCTAAGCTTGAAGAGATTGCTAAATCCTTACACCTACAGTCATCTGACCTCAAGGGACATTGGAAAGTTAGAAGTGGTATCAAAGGGTTCTTAGCCAGGTTTCTGTTTGAAAAGGCCCATGAATGTTGGAACTCCCTTGACTTGCAAGCTTTTGAAGAAGTGGTGGTCCTCCTTGTCTATGGTTTGGTGTTGTTCCCTAATCCAGATCAGCTTATAGATATCAGTGCTGTCCAGATCTTTATGTCCAGGAATCCTATACCTACGTTGTTGGGGGACATCCTTCACTCATGTTACACTCGAACCATGAGAAAAAGAGGTGTCCTTATGTGTTGCACTCCTCTCCTGGGAAGGTGGTTTATTTCGCACCTTCCACAATCAGTCTTGAAGAATGAGCGGGGTTTGAGGTGGTCACAACGGTTGATGACTCTTACACATGCAGATATACATTGGTGCCCTCGGTCCAGAGAAGATGTCACTATCATTGATCATTGCGGGGAGTACCCTAATGTTCCTTTACTTGGAATCAGAGGAGGTATTACTTACAGCCCCTTCCTGGCTTGGAGACAGTTTGGTTATGCTCGGAGAGATGGTCCTCATGACATGTTAATTCCTGACATAGTTTTTGACTTCGACAACGATACTCAAGGACTTCGCCAGAGATTTATCAGAGCTTGGAGGATGCCAAGTAGGATAGACAGCAAGACACTGGGGCACAGGAACTCCATCCCGTTGGAACCTTATCTCAAGTGGGTACGAACCCGCTCCCAGAAGTTAGTGATGCCTTATCCCCATATGCTCCCTGTGATCAAAGAGCCGGTCCTGGAAGGAGAAGTGTCCTGCACTATTCAGCACCCTGATATGCCCACGTCCTGGGAAGAGATGCAGAAGAGCTGGATCCAGCTTAAGGAAGAACGGAATTCTCTTTAGACCAGTCTACATGCCAGTGAAAAGAAGGTCTTGGAGCTCACCCGCCTGCTGCATGAGGAGAGGAATCTCAACACTTACATAGCTCCAAAGAGGATGCGCATTGTATTTTGGGATTGATTTGCTTTTGTATTATTTTGCCCATGAGGCTTTGATGTACTAAACAGTTATTTCCTTAATGATAACGTGTGTTCCTTTTTGTCTAAAACAAATTTGAACTTTCGAACCCTTGAATGCATTGCATAAACACATCTCATTCATCATGTGCATAGCAGGTTTTTCCTCTTTTCAGGTTGCTTACAGTTCTTCGCTGTTTATTTCAGCATCATGAATCCTGACTCTTCATCAACTGAGACATCCATCAAAGCTCTTCAGGCGCAGAATGCGCAATTTCAGGAATTAATCAAGGGTTTGGCTCAAGGCCAAGAAGAGCTGAAGGCTCTGCTCCTGAAGAAGGAGAAGAAGAAGAAGAGAAGGACTGTTCTGTTCAACTCGGGCCGAAGGTTTGGCAACACTCTGCAGAATGAAGAGGCTGGTTCTTCTGTTGGCAAGGGCACTCCTCAAGAGGAAAGGGTTCCTAGTCCGGTAGTCTCCGACAACGAGACTGATTTTGATGAAGAGCAATATCCTCCGGCAGAAGACCGTTACAAGCAGCTGGAAGATAGGCTGAATGCCATGGAAATACAACAGGTACCTGGGTTGGATTTTGGAGATCTGGGTTTTTCAACTGGTGTGATCATTCCTCGGAAGTTCAAAGCACCATCTTTCACTAAATATGACGGGGCGTCTTGTCCCAAGCTACATCTCAGGTCCTATGTTCAGAAAATTCAACCGTACTCTGCGGATAAGAATTTGTGGATCCACTTCTTCCAGGAGAGTCTTTCAGGGACTCGTCTCGAATGGTTCTATCAGCTGGATGAGACCAAGGTTCGTAACTGGGAGGAGTTGGCTACTGCTTTCTACAAGCAGTATCAATATAATGCCGACCTTGCCCCTACACGTACCCAACTCCAGGGTATGTCGTTAGGTTCAAGTGAAGGTTTTAAGGAGTACGCTCAGAAGTGGAGAGACCTGGCTGGCAGGGTGCAGCCACCATTGACTGATCGGGAGTTGGTAGACATGTTCTTGGGGACCCTATCTGGGCCATTTTTCAACCATCTTATCGGGAATTCATCTGCAGGGTTCACTGATCTGATTCTGACTGGAGAGAGAATTGAGGCTGGGTTAAAGTCTGGTAAGATTCCGAAGGGTGCATCGTCTAGTTCTGAGAAGAAACCCTTCAAGAAGGAGGCTAGTGCTGTATACGGCTTCCGGAGATCAGAAAGATTTGAGCGCCGCCAATCTGTCAGTGCGGTAACGATTGCCAAGCCTGCTGCCGCTCCTCGGCCGACCAATCCTCAAAGGGCTGAAAGACCCCGGAGCGATTTTACCCGTTTGAGCATGACCTTATCGCAGATCCTGCCACTGTTGTTATCCACCAATTTAGTGACTGTCAGAGAGGCGCCGAAGTTTCCAAATACTGCATCTCCTAAGTACAACCCGAATGCCCGTTGTGCTTACCATTCAGATAGCCCAGGGCATTCTATTGATGACTGTTGGGCATTAAGGAGTAAGGTGCAAGACCTTATCGACGCGAAGGAGATACAGTTCGAAGCGCCCGAGAGGCCGAATGTAGTTACTGCTCCTATGCCTCAGCATGGGGTAAATGCTGTTGACGGAGATGTTTACGCTGTTTCTGTGGATGATCTGGCCACTCCTCTGAAGACTGTCAAGAGGAACCTACTGCTGGCCGGTTTATTTCCGGGTTGCAGTGAGGGTTGCCTGTTCTGTGTTGTGTCCCTATCTGGTTGTCCCTTGCTGAAGTTAGGCATCCAAAGCCTAATGGATAGCAAGGAGATTCTGTTTAAGAAGTCTGCTGTTCAGTTGGTTCCGGTGGAAGAAGTTTCTGTGGTGACTATCTTCAATAATCCAATCAAGGCTCTCCCGAAGAAGCCTATTCAGATCATGACTGTTGCACCTGTGGTTATCACTGTTCCGGGGCCTCTTCCCTATGGATCTGATAAAGCTATCCCCTGGCATTATGGGGCAGATGTGTATGTAAATGGGATTAAACAAGAGTTCAACGCTGGCGCCAGCATCTGTGACATCACTGGCCCAGCCAAGGTTACCCGCAGTGGCAGGCTCTTCTCGCCTGATATTGCACCGCCTGCTGTTCGAAGACCACTCCTTATAACTCTTACAAGTGTACTTGTTCCTATTGCTGATCAAGTTGTTTCTCCTGCTGCCGAGTCATCCAATGCTCGGGGCAAAGGAATTGAAGTTGAGCCTGCCCAGATGGAGGCACCTATACCTGTAACTGCTGAAGCCTCCCAACAAGAAATGGAGGAGATTCTAAAGATAATAAAGAAGAGTGATTTCAATGTTTTGGAACAGCTGGGGCACACGCCCTCCAAAATCTCCATGCTCTCTTTATTGCTGTGCTCCGAGGCCCATGCTAAGGCCTTAATCTCATTCCTCAAGACGGCCCATGTGCCACATGAGACATCTGCAGTCCAGTTCACTGATTGCGTAGCAAATCTGACAGCAGACAATGGCTTGGGTTTCTCAGATGTTGACCTGACCGCGAAGGGAAGAGACCACAATGATGCCCTGCATGTCTCTATCGAATGTAGAGGCACTACTCTGGCACATGTATTGGTGGATACTGGTTCTTCTTTGAATGTGCTGCCCAAGAAGGCTTTGGACCGTTTAGATTGTGAAGACCTGGAATTGAAACCCAGCAATATCATCGTCAGGGTCTTTGACGGTTCAAAAAGGATGGTTCATGGAGAGGTCGACATTCCGATTCGTGTGGGCTCTCAGGTGTTTGACTCTACATTTTATGTGATGGATATCCGTCCATCGTACTCTTGTCTATTGGGTCGACCTTGGATACATAAAGCTGGGGCAGTGACCTCTACCTTGCACCAGAAGCTGAAGTACCCTGTCAGAGGGAAGATCGTCACTGTGCAGGGAGAGGAGGAGTATATGGTAAGCCACTTGAATTCCTTCAGATACATTGAGATGGACGGGGAGTTTATTGAAACCCCCTTTCAGCATTTTGAGGAGGTGCTTCCAATTGCAGCAGCAGCAGAAACAGCAGCAGAAGAAACTGTTCCTTTGAAGATGGCTTCCCTGAAGGATGCCCGGGCTGTGGTTCAGAAAGGCGAATGTGCTAACTGGGGCAGGCTTCCAGACTTTACACAGAAGACTGACAAATTTGGGCTGGGCTTTACTGCAGAAGGTCAGAAAGCTATGCGGAAAGCAAAGACCGGAGGACCTCCTGTGTTCATTACAAATCCGGGAGTGAATGCTGTTGGGGAAGACAATGAAGTGGACGAAGCTGAATTCAATAGTTGGATCTACCCGACGACCGAAGGCGGATTGACCAATTGGATTGCCAAAGACCATACTCCTTTTACCTTTGTGACGCAGTAATAAATTTCTTTGTTTCGTTATTTGTAATAAACAATAATAAACTCTATGGCCCGGTGTCTTACCCGAGGCACCGTGGTTTCATTTGTGAGGGCATATAAATTGTCATTTCATATATCATGAATGAAAATCTTGGACGTTTTCTCGTATTGCAAATCTTATGCTCCTTTTCTGTCTTTTCTTCCTTTACATATATATTTCAAAACAGCTGTATTCACACACACACTCACTCATACAGGTTTCAATCCACTCTGGATCTCACTGATAACGACCCTGCTACTGCCAGTTATGACTTCGAAAATCCGATCAACTTAGCCGAAGACGAAGGTGAAGATGATTGCGAACTGCCTGGCGAGCTTGCAAGACTGTTGCTTCAGGAAGAGAGGGCAATTCAACCCCATGAAGAGCCAGTGGAAACAATAAACTTGGGTACTGAGGCAGACAGGAAAGAGGTAAAGATTGGTGCCAACCTAGAGCTCAGCGTGAAGCAACGGTTGACTCAGATGCTGCATGATTATATGGAGATCTTTGCCTGGTCCTACGAAGACATGCCTGGATTGGATACCGATATTGTGGTACATCACTTGCCTACTAAGGAAGACTGCCCTCCGGTTAAGCAAAAGGTCCGTCGTATGCGCCCAAAGATGTCTGAGAAGATTAAGGCCGAGGTTATGAAACAGTTTGACGCTGGGTTCCTTGCAGTGACTTCTTACCCTCAGTGGGTTGCTAATGTGGTGCCGGTACCGAAGAAGGACGGTAAGGTCAGAATGTGTGTCGACTACAGGGATCTGAACAGGGCCAGCCCCAAAGATGACTTCCCCCTACCTCACATTGATGTCCTTGTTGATAATACAGCTCAGCACAAGGTGTTCTCTTTCATGGATGGCTTTTCAGGTTACAATCAGATCAAGATGGCACCTGAAGACATGGAAAAGACTACATTTGTTACTCAGTGGGGCACCTTCTGTTACAAGGTCATGCCATTCGGGTTGAAGAACGCTGGGGCAACCTACTAACGTGCCAGGGTTGCTTTATTTCATGACATGATCCATCATGAGATAGAAGTGTATGTTGACGACATGATCGCGAGGTCCCAGACTGAGGAAGAGCACCTAGATCATCTGCAGAAGTTGTTTGACCGGTTGAAACTGTACAAGCTGAGGTTGAACCCGAACAAGTGCACCTTCGGGGTAAGATCTGGAAAGTTGCTAGGCTTTGTTGTAAGTGACAAGGGAATTCAAGTGGACCCTGCTAAGGTCAAAGCTATTCAAGAGATGCCGGTGCCTAAGACAGAGAAGGAAGTCAGAGGCTTTTTAGGACGCCTAAATTACATTGCTCGCTTCATCTCACACCTGACTGCTACCTGTGAGCCAATCTTCAAGCTGCTGAAGAAAGATCAGGTAGTACGTTGGAATGATGAATGCCAGGCTGCTTTTGACAGAATCAAAGAGTATCTCCAAGAACCACCCATCCTTATGCCACCGGTTGAAGGGAGACCTCTGATACTATACCTGACAGTGCTTGACAACTCAATGGGGTGTGTGCTGGGGCAGCATGACGAGTCTGGCCGAAAAGAGCATGCCATTTATTACCTTAGCAAAAAGTTTACCGACTGTGAGACCCGATACTCACTGCTTGAGAAAACTTGTTGCGCTTTGGTATGGGCTACTCGCCGGCTAAGACAGTATATGCTGACTCACACTACCTTGTTGATCTCAAAGATGGATTCTATAAAGTACATATTCGAAAAGCCTGCTCTGTCTGGGAGAATAGCAAGATGGCAGATGATCTTGAAGGAATACGACATTCAGTATACAACCCAGAAGGCCATCAAGGGAAGTGTATTGGCAGACCACTTGGCACATCAAGCTGTAGATGACTATCAGTCCATGAACTTCGAGTTTCCAGATGAAAGCATCATGATAGTAACAGATTATGAAGTACCTGGACCGGATGAAGGACCTGAGGAAGGATCCCGATGGTCTATGCACTTTGACGGAGCCTCCAATGCTTTGGGTAACGGTATCGGCGCCATAATCATATCACCTCAAGGTACTCATACTCCACTCACTGCCCGGCTGTGTTTCAATTGTACCAACAACATGGCGGAGTATGAGGCGTGCATCATGGGTCTTCAAGCTGCGATCGACCTAAGGATCAAGTTTCTGAGTGTTTTCGGAGATTCCGCTCTTGTGATCAATCAGATCAAAGGAGAGTGGGATACGAAACATCCGAACCTTATTCCTTACAGAGAATGTGTATTGACTTTGATCCCCCACTTTACAGAGATAACCTTTGAACACTTTCCCAGAGAAGAGAATCAGTTGGCGGACGCGTTAGCTACAATGTCTTCTATGTTCAAGGTCAAATGGGACAATGAGGCTCCCCGGATCATCATCTGAAAATTGGACGAACCGACATACTGTTGCGATCTCGAGACTGAATTGGTGACTGAGAAGCCTTGGTACCATGAGGTGAAGAGATATCTGGAAGCTCAGGAATACCCTGAAGGTGCATCTGTCAACGATAAGAAGTTCCTGAGAAGGTTCGCGGCAAAGTTCTTCCTTAGCAACGGCATCTTGTACAAGCGAAACCATGATTCAACCTTACTGCGTTGTGTGGATAAAACTGAAGCAGAAAGAATCATGGAAGAGCTACATGAAGGGACCTTTGGTACACATTCTAGTGGACACACTATGGCTAAGAAGATCCTTCGGGCAGGGTATTACTGGTCCACAATGGAAGCTGACTGCTACCAACATTCCAGGACATGTCATAAATGCCAGATTTATGCAGACAAGGTGCATGTTCCTCCAGTTCCCCTGAATGTTCTGACTGCGCCTTGGTCATTTGCAATGTGGGGCATAGACATGATCGGTGAGATTAAACCTACGGCATCTAATGGGCATCGCTTCATCCTGGTAGCGATTGATTATTTTACGAAGTGGGTCGAAGCAGCATCCTATGCTACGGTAACCAAGACTGTTGTGGCACGGTTCATTCGACATAATCTGATCTGTCGGTACGGCGTCCCTGAGAGAATCATTACAGATAATGGTACCAATCTGAATAATAAGATGATCACTGAGCTCTGCGAGCAGTTTAAAATACAGCACCACAATTCTTCTCCTTACAGACCGAAGATGAATGGGGCTGTAGAAGCAGCAAATAAGAACATCAAGAAAATCATGCAGAAGATGACAGTGACTTATAAAGATTGGCACGAGATGTTACCGTTCGCTCTACATGGGTACCGTACCTCAACCAGGACGTCAACCGGGGCAACTCCTTTCTCTCTGGTTTATGGTATGGAGGCAGTCTTACCGATCGAAGTGCAAATACCCTCTCTCCGGATAATGAAGGATGCAAATCTGAACGAGGATGATTGGATCCAGACACGACTTGATCAGCTCAACCTCATTGATGAAAAGAGACTCGCTGCTATCTGTCATGGTCAGACGTATCAGAAACGGATGATCAAGGCATTTAACAAAAAGGTCAGACCACAGGAATATCAAGTTGGGGATCTGGTAATCAAGCGAATCATCCTTCCTCAGAGTGATCCAAGGGGCAAATGGACTCCTACGTACGAAGGGCCATTTGTGGTTAAGCATGTGTTCTCAGGAGGAGCAATGATATTGACCAACATGGATGGTGACGACCGTCCTCACCCCGCCAATGCAGACATAGTAAAAAGATACTACGCATGAAAAAAGACCCGCTAGGCTGACATGCCTAGGCAAAAATTAGGGCTTCCCGTCGAACCAAAAGGGTTCGGGCAAAATGAAGGGATGAAATGAAAAAATCTGTACACCCGGCAAGTCGAAAACCTGAAAAGGCGGCTTGGGCAAAAATGGGTATCCCGGTGGACTAAAAACCCGAAAGGGCGGTCCAGGCAAAAATTAGGGATAAAGCGTAATACTATGTCTCATTGGATCACCTTGCATCCAGAATCCGGTATCTATATCAAGTTCAGACGGCATCGATCAGTCAGCTTCACCTTCAACCAAGGTCATCAAGTGATGAGACGCTCGGAGTTATAAAGGCAATAGCAGAGTTGAAACCCAGGGGGATCATTCATATTTCACACAGCTGTTTTATTTTCTCTTGTACAAAATTTGTATAAACTCTTTTGTTCGGCGGCGTTCTCTTACTAGGACGCCAGCCTCTTGTACACAAAACGCCTATTTTCAGGCCATTCAAAATCAATACAAATATATTTTCAGTTAAAAGTGCCAATTGTTTTTCTTTTTCTGTTTTGTTTTGCGAAGAACGTCCAAGGTTCAATTTGTGATATATGCATTGACAATAATTTGCTAACTCATAAATATTTGCATACGAAACAAAGAATTAATTACAGGTAACATTAGAAACAGAGGCAATAAAGAGTTGTCTAAGCAATCTAATTGTTCCATCCTCCAAGGTACCAAGATAGGTTCAGCTAAAGAACATAACCGGCATATCTTAATTCCCCAGAGAGTACGTCAGCAAGTCAATACACTCTCCTCAAGCGAAGCTACTATCAAACTTAAAGAAGTTGGGTATCTACCAGCAGATCTCAACATTCCCCAGCAGCATATATACATATTCTTAACAAGCATCCCCGGCAGTCTTGGTCTAAAGATTGTTCCCCGGCGGCATATCAACATTTAAAGGAATCCCTTCCTCCGCAGTTCAAAACTTCCCCAGGAAAGTCCAATCTAGTTCCCCAGGAAAGTTGGAATCCATCTCCCCAAGCAGTAAGCTTATCCCTAGTAGATTCTGGAAGCTTATCCCTCGCAGAGCACGAACGCGTCGTCCGGCTTTATTTAAAGAGTTATTTCCTTAACAGGATATAACTGGGTTATCCTCAGCCAAAAGCCATGGAAAGAGCGTCCTCGACAGAGTCTTCTTATCCCCAGCAAAGTCCAATCAACACTTCCAACACAGCAAAGATATCCCCAGCAAGTTACTATCAACAACTCAGCAAAGTACCTCTTTCCCCACAGAGTATTGCTTCCCAGCAAGGTTGCTAGAGTACTTTCCTCCCCGCAGGAATACTCCCTTCGCCAAGTTTATTCCCCAATGGAGTTATCTTCTCCTGCTGGTATTCTTACAGCTATCATCCCCAGCGGAAGCGAAATCTATTCTTCAACATCAGCCCAGGATATGACTTCCCGGCACCCGTCAAGGATTCATTTTCCTAGATGAAAACATACATTCCTAAACATCACATACATCATTATAGCATGCATATACGCATCATATCTTACAAATCTCATTTATGTTGAGAACATCATTGCTTGGTCCATATCATGCATTGCATATGACTGACCTTTACCTTTCAGGAAAGATTCAGTTAAATTCTCAATCATCTTTCAAGACCTAGACCGGTTCAGTTAATCAACTCCAAAGATTTCTTATCCAGTCCAAGGCCTTCTCTAGTCCAGCTAAATCGACTCCCAACAGATTTTTCTGATGAAGACTCAGTAGAAGTTATCACAGGTTTTTCTCAAACGTCCGCTTTTGAGATTATAATTTCCTATGGTTCTCTCCCCAGCGGTGCGGAGATGATAATTCCATCCCAGGTTTTTCTCAAACGTCCGCTTTTAAGATTATAATTTCCTATGGTTCTCTCCCCGACGGTGCGTGAGATGATAATTCCATTCCAGGTTTTTCTCAGACGTCCGCTTTTGAGATTATAATTTCCTATGGTTCTCTCCCCGACGGTGCGTGAGATGATAATTCCATCCCAGGTTTTTCTCAAACGTCCGCTTTTGAGATTATAATTTCCTATGGTTCTCTCCCCAGCGGTGCGGAGATGATAATTCCATTTCAGGTTTTTCTCAAACGTCCGCTTTTGAGATTATAATTTCATATGGTTCTCTCCCCAGCGGTGCGGAGATGATAATTCCATCCCAGGTTTTTCTCAGACGTCCGCTTTTGAGATTATAATTTCCTATGGTTCTCTCCCCAGCGGTGCGGAGATGATAATTCCATTCCAGGTTCTTCTCAAACGTCCGCTTTTGAGATTATAATTGCCTATTGGTTCTCTTCCTGATCCTGCGGAGGTGGTAATCCCAAGATTTTGCTCAATGATTGCTATTGAAGTTAAAGTCATCCAAGGTTCTCTCACTATTCCTGTTGAGGTAGTAACCTCTCCTGGTTCATTAATCGCCGTTTGAAGCTCCAGATTCAGCTCCTGTAACCAGTCAGGACACATCTATACCAAGCATCTGAAAATCAGCTCCTGCAACATGTCAGGTATCCTTTTTCTTTTGCAAGTATGCAGGTTCTCGCTAAGGAATCTCTTACGCGATCAACATCCAGATGGCATCTATAAGCCCATCATCCTATCCATCAATCTCTGAATGGCATCTATAAGCCCATTCCCATCATCCCACTGCTACTATGTGAGCGCAAATTTCTGGGCACTCTAGTGTTCAATCATCTTCTACCCTCGGATTACGAAAGGCACGTCAGCCAATCTGCGTCCTCAGGTCTAAGAAGATTGAACAGGGGCAACTGTTGTACCCCAAAATTTGCCCTCCCATATTCTTCAAGAAATTGCCAAGTCAAGCTTCAAAATTCCCCAAGGGTTGCACAGTTCAAGGGTCTCCTAAACAGTCAAGATTAGGGTTTTTATTCTGATCAAGAAAATGAAGTTTCCAAGGGCCCAATCAAGTCTCATATGCCAATAAACATGGTCAAGCATCCTCATACAAAGTTTCAAGACTTTCAGCACAAAATTGCACAGTCAAAAACCCTAATTGCACTACAGTCAACTGTAGGGGCAAAATGGTCATTTGACAGTCAAAAGTTCAAATTTTTGGTCAACATCTCATTTTGAAGCCACAAACATCATTTGATCAATGCTTGATCATGATTCTCAAAACTTGGCTCAAAAATCATCAAGATACAAAAGTTTCCTTATTTGGACAGCTGAAAAAGTCAACTGTAAATTGACCAGGGCATAACTTTCACATGGATTATCAGAAAAATTCCATCCAAAGCTCATTTTTAAGAGAAAGACATTTCCTACAACTCATCTTCATACTTCAAGTCCAAGAAATGCTCTCACAAAAAGTTATCAATGTCAACATTATAGGTCATTTTCAAAAGTCAACAAAAAGGGACTTTAAGTCAAAGGCCATAACTTGAGATTGGTAAATCAAAATGACATGGGACCAAAGGAATTGGTTAGAGGACTCAAAGACCTTTCCAAAATGTCCAAGAACATGAGCAAAGCTTAAAAATTGAGCAAGTTATGCCTTGTAGAAGTTGGGAAATTTTTGGATATTTTGAAAAGTCAACATTGATTCAAATGACCTAAAATTGCTAATGGGCCTATTTTTCTTCCATAATTCATCATCCAATACATGTGCACGACCACTTGGCCCAAAGGGAAGTTTTTATTCATTTTTTATTTATTTATTTGAATTTTTATTAATAATAATTCATTTAAATCAATTAAATACATGAAAAATATTTAACCTAACTTTTTCAATCTTTTTGTGCATGAAATATACTCAATAATTCGTGCATGATCAGATATGGAAGGAATTGGATTGATTGGATATGATTGAGAGCAAAAGCACATGAAAAAAGATTGAAAAAGATCTTTGAAAATCAAATTTCAAAAACCATGAATGCAAAATATTTGGATTGTTTTCTTTGACCTAATTCATTCTTACATAAGTAGAGAACACAAACCTAATGCAATTGACCACTAAGCTGCGCAGAAACTCCATTCACAAACTTGAAATTTTCTTTGAAAACTCAAATTCTGAAAACTTATTTGCAGGTCGTTTCAAGCCACAAAATTCATCCTATTGCCTTCCAAGGACATCAAGCAACCTTCCTGGATCAAAAGCAGCAATTCTAACGCTTTGAAACACTGTACAGAAGCCAACTTTTCTCACTTTTTTTTCATAATCGTGCATCTCAATTCATACGCATTTAGCACTTTTTAATGTTTGATTCATGTTCCTTGTGTGATTCTAAGGCTAACCATGTAACTTAATTGTGTTTTTGAGCTGTGTATACGATTCTACCATTATCACGTTTTAGGGTTTATGAAGCTCCGAATTGGGGGTTTGTGAATAAGGCAAAATTGGGATACCATGATGCCATGAACGTGCTTAGTACACTTGGACGAAGAAGAAGCTACCCTCGCGCTCAATTTATGAGGCCTTATGGCCTATTCGCTATTTTCTTATATGGCATCTATGGCAACGTTTGAAAACCGTTGCTAGTTTATTCTTGTTTCAGAAAAAAAATAAACAAACGAAGAAGACGCTTAGGTGGCGAGGTCTGACTGGTTCATTTGAATTTTTGCGCGCAAAATCCACTAACGTGTTGTTTCATATTATAATATTTGTTGGTTATCTAATATATTGAAAGTGCGTTTGGAGCAGTTGGCAAGGCATTGGAGTGGTGACATTCAGGACCTGGGTTCGATCCCAGGTCCCCACTCTTCCATATTATTTTTCTTTCAACCATTATCCTATGCAGGTTCACTATGAAGGAACACCATGTATCCACAAGATCTGGCTTGCCACGCATGCACTAAGATCAATCCAAGGGACATGATTTGAAGACCATCATGAATATTAGTCAAGGGAGGTACACGCTGGCGCAAAAGTCAACAAGGCCAATGGTTGATGGGCCTGAATTACTAAGGCTTTAACCTCCATATTAAGGGGCAGACCCCCTAGGTTTGCAAACCTTCTTTATTTTTCTTTATTTTATTTTACTTTCTTTTAATTGTTGTTTTTTTTTATTTTTTTAGTTAATTTAATATTTTCATAAAAACACAAAATACCATAAAAAATCAGAAAATAAAAAAAAATATAATAAATATTTTATTTTAGTATGTATATTTTGTAAATAAATTCATAAATTAATTAGTTTTAAAATTAGGTTAATTTTAACTTTTTAATAAAAATCTAAAAAATATATAGAATTAGGGTTTAATTAATTTTCATCTTTTTTCTTTTATTCCATAATAATTAAATATTTATTTTTATAATTAAATTGCATGTAAATTAATTAGGGTTAATTTTAGGTTAAAATTCAATGTTTTCATAATAAAATAAAAATTGTAGAATTAGGTTTAATTGCATTTAATTCTTTTTCATAAAAAATCATAAAATACTAAAAAACACCAAAAACAATTTCTTTTCTTTTTAAGCTTAATTAATTCATCGTTTAATTTAATTTTGCAAAAAGGGTTCAACGCCCTCGTTTAATTCTTATTTAATTCGCATATTTATCTTATTTCTTTATAATATTTATGTATCTCTCCCGAAGCCATGTAATTAATTTCTTGCACTTTTAATTCTTTATTTACTTTATTTATTTATTTTCTGTCAAATCGGGTCCTGGAAATTTTGGCGATGTGGACCCGCGCCTTTTGTAATAGCTTAGAATTTTTATTTCTCGCAATATTTTAACTGTTAAATCAAGGCATGCAAGAATGAATGGACAAAAATAAAAACAAGCGCTAGATCACCAATAACATGACAAAAGACAAAATAGCTGAAAATGACACACAAATCACACACCACCCCTAGGGTACGCCTCACTGTTGCCTTGCCTCGAAAGGTGATCGTCGAGTAGAGGATGTCTTAGTAAGTCCTCATGATCCGGGAACCTGGCATGAGGGTAGATTCTAAGGTATCTTCCCATTGCTCTGGTGATCACCATGTCCCGAACCTCGAATTGACCCGAATACCTCCAACGATGGTGCTACCTACCTCTCAATGGTGGGATGACACTACTTTAAAGGACATTTACACAGACGAATTCCTTAGGATAGGTAGATGACTCGTGGATACTTGCTCTAATTCAAAACAAAACAAATCAAAAATACTTTTCACACCAACACATTTTCAAAAAGCTTTCGAAAGCATTTTTCAAACACTCTTGAGGACCGATACAAGAGTCGAACTGAAATTTTCAAAGAAACTTTTTAAAACCCACAGTTGAAAAGCAAACAAACCATTTTTGAAAACACAAATGAGCAAGTATCTAAGAGCCCATGGATAACCATGGATAGAAAGGGTGCTAACACCTTCCCTTTCTATAACCTACCTCCCGAACCGAGAGCAATCTCTATAAGGAATTTTTCTGTGCTTTTGTCCTTTCCATTTGGAGAAAATAAAAGACGGTGGCGACTCTTGCTTCCGCGACATTTCGCGAACCAGCGTTAAACAGTCAGTTCCAGATCCACCGATCACAGTGGGCTTAGTCCTTTGGGCCTTAGTAATTTTGCTAGCATACTACTCCATGTCTCCTTACAGCACCCCTGGCCCAATCTTTATTATTTATTTGTTTTATTTTCTTTTTTTGTTTTATTTAATATTTTCTTTAATACATAAAATCATGGAAAATATAAAACTTGATAAATATTGCATTTTGTTTATTTTATTTTATTTTCACATAAAAAATATTTTTATTAAACTATATATATTAATTATTTTTCTTAAATAAACTTGTAAATATGAATAAAATAGACTTAAGTTAATTTTTATTTCCTTTTCATTTCATACTTGTAAATATTTATTTTGACATATAAAAACTAAATATTTTCATAAAATGTTATTTATTATTTTTAATATAAAAATACACAAAAATAATATCTAAAGAACCTTATTTTTCTTTTAAATTAGAAATTAGGGTTAACTTTTGTTCTCAAGAATTAATTTCTTTTCTTCTTAAGTTATTAGGTTTAGTTCAAAACCTTTTTCACATAAAAAACCAAACAAAATATTATTTGCATTCGTACATCTTTGCATATTTAATTTATCTTGTATTTGTTTATTCTCATATTTGTACAAATTCAATTTGGTTGTAATAGCTTAATTAGATTTACATTATTGCAAATCCCCATTTATAATTTGTATTCCCCCCTCCCATAAAAGTATTGTAATAGCGTAGTAATCTTTAAATTACACAATTTACCGCTTTTATATACCATGCTAGTAATTAGGGTTTGTATGGCAAGATAAAAACAAATCCAATAGAAAACCCTAAATCCAAGACAAAATCAAAGCATGAAAATAACACACTTGCACACAAGCACCCTTAGGGTTTCTCCACTTGGTTGCCTTATACAAAAATGGCCATATTATGCATGCAAAGTATCTTGGAAAAAAAAAACAAGTATAAGATCATAGTCCCTCGATGACGCTATTCTAATTTGCCTTACAAAATGATCTTAGTCCCTAAAAAATGCTAAGATACTTTGCAACATTGTTAATCATGGCTATACAATGACCCACGCCCATCCTGTTTACATCCAAAGATAGAGTTGCTTACCAAATCAATGGTAAGACAACAATATCAAAGGAATAGAAAATGAACAAGAAAGACATTTGAGTAGATAGATTACTTCTATTTACTTGCTCTATTTTCAAACAACTATCCTTGCTATTTTCTAAAACAGACACACATATTTCAAATCATCTTACAAATATTGAAGACATTTTCAAAAAGACAAACATTTTTGTATACATTCTTACGAACGAGAATCATTATAAAGATTTCCAAAACAATGGCCTCTTTTACAAAATACTTTCAAAAACCACACCAAACACAATTTCAAACAACAAAATCAAGTGATCTAGCAAGTAAATAAGAGCCCATGGAAAACCATGGATGAAAAGGGTGCTAATACCTTCCCTTTTCATAATCTACCCCCCAAACTCAAGAAACAATCTCAAAGGTCTTTCCTGTGCTTTTTCACCTTTCCTTTTGGATACAAGAAAAGTCGGTGGCGACTCTTGCTAACCGCAAAATTTGCGATAAAATGCAAAAACCCCCAAGTCAGTTCTCCCACCGTATCACAGAACTGGCGACTCTGCTGGGGAAATTTATAAAAGTGGGGTTACCTTAGGGCTAGATCACATTTATTTGCTTACATTGTTTGACTTGTATGCTTTACATTATGGTTCTTTGTTTGGGTTTAAAATCCTCTACCCGGATTTGGGATACATTATAGGTAAATAGCAATACGTTGTGGAAACTGTGCGGGGTATACCGACATGGTCTAAGCAATAGCTATGTTAGTGTGACATATTTGTGGGTACCAGTAGCCTTTGAGTTAATCAAAGAGAATACGGGGCCGCTGAGTGATGTCATGAAGCACTAATGAACTTCTAGAACCCTTTACTTGACCAACTTGGCCTTTAGGATGTAGTGAGATGACCGGCTTTGGTGCAGTCCAAAGTTGGTAGATACTCGATACTACACTCATTGAGGGTTGGTTTCTTAGGATATTTCGGTTGCCATTAAAGAGGCTTGAGCTGAAACAATGACCAAGGAAACAATTCGGTGATATTGAGCTCCTTAGAACCCGGTTACTATTACTAGGACGGGTTTGAGCCAACTAAACTTCAAGAGGGTAATTACCTATAAAACCCCATGCAAGCCTAAACTAGGAAATTGTTTTTTTTTCTTGTATATGCATACTTGTACATAACATCATGGACATCATACACGTCACTAACCATTTCAAGGATTTTGGAGATTCATCTTTGTTCTTGTTTTGTAGGATATGGATTCACTTCAAGGAAAAACTATCCAAGTCAACCTTGTAAGAATTCCTCCACAACTTAAGGAGCTAGCTTCAAGGATCCCTGAGAACACTCCATTCACCGAGAGACATGGTCATCTACTCAACTTGGTTACCTCCAACACATATGAGGATATGATGAAGGTGCTCTTCCAGTTCTTTGATCCTTTGCACCATTGCTTCACATTCCCTGACTATCATCTTCTGCCCACTTTGGAAGAATTCTCTCAACTCTTGAGGATTCCCATTATCCATCAACTACCTTTCAACGGTACAGAAAGAGATCCAAAGCAAGAAGAGATTTCTCAAGCTCTGCACTTGCACTCATCTGATTACACAACTCATTGGGAAACTAGGAGTGGTGTCAAAGGCTTCTTAGCAAAGTTTCTGTTTGAGAAAGCCCAAAGCTGTTGGAATTCCTTAGACTTGCAAGCCTTTGAGGAAATTATGGCTCTCCTCATCTATGGGATGGTCTTGTTCCCCAATCCTGACCAACTCATAGATGTGAGTGCCGTCAAAATCTTCATGTCATGCAATCCGGTGCCTACATTGCTAGGGGATATCCTACACTCTTTTCACACTCGCACAATGAGGAAAAGAGGTGTCCTTATGTGTTGCACTCCTCTCCTGGCAAGATGGTTTATTTCTCATCTTCCCCAATCAGTCTTAAAGAATGAGCAAGGATTAAGATGGTCACAAAGGTTAATGAAGCTCAAACATTTAGATATTCATTGGTGTTCCCGATCCAAAGAGAATGTTATCATTGTTGATTGTTATGGGGAATTTCCTAATGTCCCTCTACTTGGAATTAGGGGAGGCATCACCTACAACCCATGCTTAGCTCTAATATAGTTTGGTTACGCCCAAAGGGATGGCCCACACGAGATGTTGATTCAAGGCTTGGTATTCGACTACGACAACGACGATTAAGGTCTTCACCAGAGATTCATCTGAGCTTGGAGGATGCTAAACAAGGTGGTAGCAAGACTTTGGTACATAATAATTCCATCCCTCTTGAGCCTTACCTCAAGTGGGTACGAACCCGCGCTCAAAGTCTTATGATGCCTTATCCTTCCATTCTCCCGGTGATCATTGAGCCTGTTAAGGAAGGAGAAGTTCCATACACTATCCTACATCCTGACATGCCCACATCTCTTGAAGACCTACAAAGGGATTGGATACAGCTCAAAGGAGAGCGAGATACTTTCAAAGCCCAATTCTACACAAGCAAGAAGAAGGTTTTGGAACTCACTAGGCTACTTCATGAGGAGCAGACTCTAAATGCCTACATAGCACTAAAGAGGATGCACACTACCTTTTTATCTTAGAGTTTTGTATTATTTTTCCCAAGGGGCATTGATGTACTCAAACTCTATCTTATTAATATAATGTGTGTTTCTTTTTTGTCTAAAACGAACTTGAATCTTTAAAAATCCTTGAAAACAATACATATGCACATATCATTCATCATGACATAAACAGGTCTTTTGCAACGAGTTTCCTCATCTCTCTACTGTTTATTTCAGTAAGATGGATCTCGAACAGACAGTCAAAGATCTTCAAGTTCAAAACACACAGTTTTAACAGTTACTCGTGACCCTAGCCAAGGGGCAAGAAGAGTTGAAGACTTTGTTAGCTAAGGAAAGAAAGAAGAAAACAAAGAAAGACACTGGGGTTTTGAACATGGGGAGAAGGTTTCAGGGACAGACTAGAAGAACCTTGAATTTTGTAACCACTTCCGGGGAAGGAGAGGAGAAAGGAAAAGAAGCAGCGGTCATGTCCGAATCTGAAGAGGAGGAAGAAGAGGAAGACTACTCTGAGGAACAGTATCCTCCAACAGATGATAAGTACAGACATCTTGAAGAGCATTTGAGTGCTATGGAAATACAAAAGGTGTCAGGTCTAGACTTTAAAGAATTGGGACTAGTGTCAGGAATTGTGATCCCACCGAAGTTCAAAGTGTTGTTGTTTGCAAAATATGATGGGGTGTCATGTCCTAAGATGCACCTCCGATCATATGTGAGAAAGATCTAGCCGCACTCCGCCGATAAAGACCTGTGGGTGCATTTTTTCCAAGATAGCCTATCGGGAACACAACTCGACTGGTTTTACCAACTGGAAAGGGCCAACGTCCATAACTGGGAAGATCTTGCCGCAACTTTCTATAAGCAATATCAATATAATGCAGATTTGATGCCTACCCGTACTCAACTTCAGAGTATGGTTATGGCTTCAAATGAGGGTTTCAAGGATTAGCGTAGAAATGGAGAGATCTAGCTGGGAGAGTGCAACCCCCTCTGTCTGAAAGGGAATTGGTGGACGTGTTCTTAGGCACTCTATCGGGCCCTTTCTTCAACCATCTGATTGGGAGCTCATCTGCAGGATTTATTGAGTTAATACTGACTGGAGAGAGGGTGGAAGCTGGCATAAAAAGTGGAAAGATTCAAAAGGATTCATCTGCCTCTATAGCTGTGAGGAAACCTTTCATTAGAAAGAAGAAGGTATCTGCTGTTTATCCATAAAGGAACCAAGGGAGAGCTGAACGCCAACCAATGGTAGGGGCTGTTATGATCCCAAAGCCTACATTTGATCAACCAAGAAGTAACCAACCAAAGGTGGAAAGGCCAGTTCGGCAATTCACCAGAATCAATATGACTCTAGCCCAGGTTTTACCGCACCTTCTGAAATCCAATTTGGCAACTTTAAAAGAAGCTCCAAAAAACCCCAACACAACGTCCCCTCATTATCACCCAAATGCCCGTTGCGCATATCATTCCGAAAGTCCGGGTCACGACACCAACAACTGTTAGGCCTTAAAAAACAAAATTCAAGATCTTATAGAGGCAAAAGAGATTGAGTTTGATGCGCCCGAGAATCCAAACTTCATTTCTTCTCCTATGCTTAGACATGGTCACAACACCAATGTTGTTGAAGAAGATCTGTTTGTTACCACAATTGATGAACTCTTGACTCCACTCCTAATCATTAAGATAAACTTGTTGAAAGCCGGTGTATTCCCGGGTTGTAATAAAGACTGCCATCTCTGCTTATCCTCACCAACTGTTTGCCCTTTGTTGAAAACAGACATTCAATGCTTGATAGACAACAAAGAGATTTTGTTTGAAAGTACTCCTGTTTCACCTGTTCCTGTTGAAGACATTTCAATCATAACCATCTCCACCAATTCTTCCAGGGTTCCTAAAATACCCGTTAGAATTACATCGGTTCCAAAAACTACTCCTCTTATAATCACAATGCCTGGGCCAGTCCCGTATGAATCAGAAAAAATTGTGTCGTGGAATTACGGTGGGGACATCTACTACCATGGCATCAAACAAGATGGGCTGGCCGCCGAAGAGATAAGCTCCGAAGAAGAAGACTCTGACATTAGTAATATTGTTGGAACCAGTAAGATTACCTGAAGCGGTAGAATCTTATCTCCAGAAATTGCCCCCCTAAAGGCAGTTTTTAGACCTGTGGCTGCTCTGAAGGTTACCTCCGTACCAATAATTATACTTGCAAGTGCTCCTATTCACAAAGATGATACAACCCCTGCTGTTATCCCTACCAACACTACTGCTGCTGAAACTCGAGGAAAAAGTATTCAAGTAGAGCCTGTCCAGAAGAAGGCTCAATCCCTGATTATCCCCGAGGCCTCCAAGAAGGAAATGGAGGAGATCCTGAGAATAATAAAGAGGAGCGACTATGATGTTGTTGAACAGTTGGGGAAAACTCACTCTAAGATATACATGCTAGCATTGTTGTTGTGTTCTGAGGCACATGCGAAAGCCCTGGTGAAGTTCCTAAAGACAGCCCATGTGCCTCAAGAGACCTCTGCTGACCAATTTCAAGATTGTGTGGCCAGCTTGACAGTGGATAACGACCTAGGCTTCTCGGATGATGATCTGACACCAAGGGGAAGAAAGCACAACGACGCATTGCATGTCTCTATGGAATGTATAGGAACAACTCTGGACCATGTCTTGGTGGACATTGGCTCATCTTTGAATGTTTTATCGAAGAAAGCTCTCGACAGACTAGACTGCGAAGGACTAACGTTGAAACCCAGTGACATAGTCGTAAGGGCATTTGATGGCTCAAAGAGGATGATCCACAGGGATGTGGATATCCCCATAAAGGTTGGGACTCAAAACTTTCAACTCAACCTTCTATGTAATGGACATTCACCCCTCTTACTCCTGTCTTCTAGGACGGCCATGGATCTATAATGCCGGTGCTGTCACCTCCACACTGCACCAGATGCTGAAATATCCGGTTTAGGGAAAGATTATCATTGTCCACGGAGAGGAAGAATATATGATTATCCACCTCAATTCCTTCAGGTATGTGGAATTGGACGACGAGTTCATTGAAACTCCTTTTCAACATTTCGAAGAAGTCCCCCAAGAGGTAGCAGTAACCAAGACTGTGTCCCAGATTCCCAAGATTACAAGACCTCCACTCCGGATGTCATCTCTGAAGGACGCCAAGGCAGTAGTAGAGGAGGGTGGATGCATCATCTGGGGCAACTTCTAGATATTTCGTATAAATCTGGCAAGTTTGGCTTAGGGTTCACTTCAAGTGCTCAGAAGGTTGTGCGTTGTGCCCGTGCTAGAGGGCCACCTTTGAAGATTAGCAACCAAGAGGTCAATGCGGTGGAAGATGGTGAAGAGGATTGCAGCTTGGAGGATTGGATCTTTCCTACTATCAACGGAGGACTTCGCAATTGGGAAGCCAGAGACTTTGTCCGAATAACTTTCATCCCTCAGTAATTTATCTTTACATTCCTGTTGGACTTGTAATATTCACAAACAATTCGCACATTTAAAACCTTGTGTCTTGCCCGAGGCACAATGGTCCATTTGTAAGGATTTTTATTTCATCTTCATATGACATTCAATGAATCATGGATGTTTTTCACATGCAAACTTTTGTGCTCATTGTCTTTCTTTTACATTTTATTTCTTAAGGATGGTTATAACCTTACACACACTCACACTCACAAATGCAGGTACCCCTCCATTCTGGATCCCATGGGTAACGATACTGTTATAGCCTTTTATGACTATGAGGATCTAATCTACCAAGCCAAAGACGAAGGTGAGGAAGATTGTGAAGTACCAGGGGAATTGGCCAGACTACTACAACAAGAGGAAAGAGATATTCAGCCTCGTGAGGAACCGATGGATACAATCAACTTGGGTATTGAGGAGGATAAAAAAGAAATCAAGGTGGGTGCCAATTTGGAGCCCAGTGTCAAGGAGCGTCTGATTCAGCTATTGCATGATTATGTTGAGATCTTTTCCTGGTTATATGAAGACATGCCAAGACTTGATACAGACATCGTGGTACATTGTTTGCCAATGAGAGAAGATTGTCCGCCAGTAAAACAAAAAGTTCGCCGCATGAGACCTGATATGTCAGAGAAGATCAAAGGAGAAGTCATGAAGCAATTCAATGCTGGATTCTTAGCTGTCACTTCCTATCTTCAATGGATTGACAACATTGTTCTCGTGCCTAAAAAGGACGGCAAAGTACGAATGTGCCTGGATTATATAGATTTGAATAGGGCCAGCCCTAAAGATGATTTTCCACTACCCCACATTGATATCCTGGTTGACAATACAACACAACACAAAGTGTTTTCCTTCATGGACAGATTCTCAGGTTACAACCAAATTAAAATGGCACCTGAGGACATGGAGAAAAATAAATTTGACACACAGTGGGGCACATTCTGCTACAAAGTAATGCCATTCGGACTGAAGAATGCTGGGGCAACCTATCAGTGCGCCATGGTAGCTCTGTTTCATGACATGATACATCATGAAATAGAGGTCTACGTAGACTATATGATAGCCCGATCAAAAATGGAAGAAGAGCACCTTGATCACTTGCAAAAGTTGTTTGAGAGATTAAGGAAGTACAAGCTAAGGTTGAATCCAAACAAGTGCACATTCGGAGTACGGTCCGGTAAACTCTTAGGTTTTTTTGTTAGTAACAAAGGTATTGAGGTCGACCCTGCCAAGGTTAAAGAAATAAAAGAAATGCCTGCTCCTCATACTGAAAAGGAAGTCAGAGGATTCTTTGGGCGCCTGAACTATATTGACAGATTCATTTCTCACCTAACAGCTACTTGTGAGCCAATCTTCAAACTGTTGAAGAAAGATCAAGTAGTCAGATGGAATGATGAATTCCAGGTTGCTTTTGACAAGATCAAGGAGTACTTATAAGAGCCTCTTGTTTTGATGCCACGAGTCGAGAGAAGACCACTGATCATGTATCTGACCGTTTTAGAGAACTCAATGGGGTATGTATTGGGGTAGCATGACGGGTCTGGCCAAAAAGAGCATGTTATTTACTACCTGAGCAAAAAGTTTACCGACTATGAAACTAGATATTCACTGCTCGAGAAAACTTGTTGCACTCTGGCATGGGCTGTTCTCCAGCTAAGACAGTATATGCTGACTCATACTACCTTGTTGATATCTAAGATGGATCCGATAAAATACATCTTCGAGAAGCCTGCTTTGTCTGGGAGAATAGCTAGATGGCAGATGATCCTGATAGAATATGACATACAATATACTACCCAGAAAGCCATAAAGGGCAGTGTATTGGCTGATCACCTTGCTCACCAAGCTGTAGAAGACTATCAGTCCATGAAGTTTGAATTCCCAGATGAAGACATCATGACAGTAGACAATTGTGAAGAAATCAGACCATATGACGGACCTGAACAAGGATCCTGATGGACCCTGTTCTTTGATGGGGCATCCAATGCACTTGGTAACGGAATCGGTGTTGTACTCATATCTCCGGAAGGGTGTCATACTCCCTTTACTGCCAGACTTTGCTTCAACTGTACAAACAACATGGCGGAATATGAAGCATGCATCTTTGGTCTCAGAGCTTCCATAGACTTGGGAATCAAATCTTTAGATGTGTTTGGAGATTCAACTTTGGTAATCATCCAGATCAAAGGGGAATGGGACACTAAGCACCCAAATCTTATCCCTTACAAAGAACATGTTTTGACATTGCTACCACATTTTGAGAAGATTACCTTCGAGCATTTCCCTCAAGAAGAAAATCAGCGAGCAGACGCTCTATCCATAATGTCATCTATGTTTAAACTTAATTGGGATAACGAGGCTCCCCAGATCATCATCGAGCGAATGGACGAACCGGAACACTGTTACGAGATTAATACTAAATAGGCAGTGGACCAACCTTGGTTTCATGAAGCCAAGAGGTATCTCGAGGCTCAAGAATATCCAGAAGGAGCTTCAATCAATGATAAGAAGTTCTTAAGGAGATTCTCTGTTAAGTTCTTCCTTAGCAATAGCATCCTGTACAAACGCAATCATGACTCCATTTTGCTTCGATGCATGGATAAGTTTGAAGCTGAAAAGATCATGGCTGAATTACATGAAGGTAATTTTGGCACTCACTCCAGTGGGCATACGATGGCAAAGAAAATCCTACGGGCAGGCTATTATTGGTCTACCATGGAAGCAGATTGCTATCAACACTCTCGGACATGTCATAATTGTTAAATTTACACTGACAAGGTGCACGTACCTCTGGTTCCTCTGAATGTCTTGATTGCTCCTTGGCCCTTTTCTATGTGGGGAATTGATATGATTGGGAAGATCAAGCCTACATCCTCCAATGGACACTGTTTCATCCTAGTGGCCATTTACTATTTTACCAAGTGGGTTGAAGCAGCTTCCTTCGCTTCCGTTACCAAGAATGTTGTTGCCCGTTTCGTCAAGCAAAAACTTATTTGGAAGTACAGTATCCCGGAAAGGATCATCACTGACAATGGTACAAATCTTAATAACACTATGATCACCGCCTTGTGCGAGCAATTCAAGATTCAACATCACAATTCTTCCCCTTATCGGCCAAAGATGAATGGTGTTGTCGAAGCTGCAAATAAAAATATTAAAAAGATCATACAAAAGATGACAGTCACGTACAAATACTGGCATGAGATGCTACCATTCTCTCTCCATGGGTATCGTACCACGGCTCGCACATCAATCGGGGAAACACCTTATTCTTTGGTTTACAGCATGGAGGTTGTCTTGCCTATTGAGGTTAAAATCCCCTCTCTGAGAATTATGAAGGATGCAAGTTTGAATGAAGACGATTGGATCCAAACCCGACTTGATCAACTGAAATTAATTGATGAAAAGAGGCTTACTGCTATTTGCCATGGTCAAATGTATCAAAAACGGATGACCAAGGCTTTCAACAAGAAAGTAAGACGCCAAGTATATCAAGTTTGGGATCTAGTGATCAAACGTATCATTTGCCACAAAGTGATCCCAGGGGAAAATGGACTCTTACCTATGAAGGGCCATTTGTAATCAAGAACATATTCTCCGGTGGGGCAATGATCCTGACCACCATGGACGATGATGACCTGCCACACCCTGCGAACACAGACATAGTCAAAAGATACTACGCATAAGAGACCCGCTAGGTTGACACACCTAGGCAAAACAAGGGCATCCTGACGAACCAAAAAGTTTGGGCAAAAATTAGGGATAAAAATTTTAAAAAAAATCTGTACACCCGACAAGTTGAAAACCCGAAAGGGCGACTTGGGCAAAAAAGGGTTTCCTGGTGGACTGAAAACCCGAAAGGGCGGTCCAGGAAAAAGCTAGGGAATTAAAGCGTATGACTATGTCCCATCGGATCACTTTACACACAACCTTTAACTTCCACTGACAAATTCGAAGTTTCTGATCAGTTCAATCATCTTCGGACGAAGCAACAAATAGACAAGATATTCAGAGATATGAAGGCTATAGCAGAATGGGAACCCCATGGGATTATTACACATAACTATCTTTATTTGTATAAATTTTTATTATTTTTATGGCACCATTCTCTTACTAGAATGTTTGTCTCCCTTGTACAAAATACTTATTCAAAGTCAAATACAAAGATACCCCTTTAAAAGTGGGAAAACTATTTGTCTTTTTCTTTACTCTTGGTTTTGTTTGCAAAAAACGTCCAATGATTCATTGATGAACATATGTGTTGTATCCCAAAATTTGCCCTCCCATATTCTTCAAAGTTTTGACAAGCATCATCTCAATTTGCTCAAGTCTACTCAAGGGCTACACAATCAAACCATCCTCCTAAGCCAGTCAAAATTAGGGTTTTGGTTCTTGCAAGGAAGTTGAGGTTTTCAAGGGCTCAATCAAGTCCCATATGCTCATATACATTGTCAAGCACCTACATGTCAAGTTTCAAGGCTCACAAGGTCAAGTTGCACAGTCAAAAACCCTAATTGCTCCACAGTCAACTGCAAGGGCAAAATGGTCATTTGGCAGTCAAAAGTCAAAAAATTTGGTCAACATCTTATTTTGAAGCCACAATCATCATTTGATCAAGTCTTGATCATGATTCCACAAGCATGGCTCAAAAATCATCAAGATGCAAAAGTTTCTATTTTTGGACAGCTAAAAAAGTCAACTGTAACTTGACCAAGGCATAACTTTTTCATGGTTCATCAGAAAAATCCTATCCAATGCTCATTTTGAAGGGGATGACATTTCCTACAACTCATCTTCACATTCCAAGTCCAATAAATGATCTCACAAAAAGTTATCAATTTCAACATTATAGGTCATTTTCAAAAGTCAACAAAAAGGCATTTTAAGTCAAAGACCATAACTTGAGATTGGTAAATCAAAATGACATGGGACCAAAGGCATTGGTTAGAGGACTTCAAGACCTTTCCAAAATGTCCAAGAACATGTTCATATGATCAAAATTGAGCAAGATATGCATTGGAGAAGTTGGGAAATTTTTGTGAAATGGCAAAAGTCAACTATCCTTGAAACTTTAATTTTTGACAAAAGGGCCCACTTTTTCCACTTGATTCATCCTTGTCATGCCACCCACGTGTCCCATGATTAAATTCAAGATTAAACATTTATTTTTTCTATTTTTATTTAATTTTATTGATTTAATTCATTTTAAATCCATAAAATTCAAATAAAAATCAAAAAAATTAATTAAGTGATATCTTGTGTTTTGAATGACCTTGATGCATCATAATACACATTCCAAATTCGTGTAAAGTCCATTTCAAGCATGAAATTCAAATTTTGAACAAAAATGGCAAGTTTCTTTAATGGTGGTTATGAGGAAATCCAAAACTTCATGGCAATGGTTTAAGGCTCCTAATATCATTTGATTCTCATTCATACACATATATGCAAGCTTCTCATACCTCAGGCACGACCTAGAACTCACTGAAACAAAAGAACCAAATTCAAAAATCCAAGCAAAAAAGTGAAGACTGAAATCCACCTTCCAAGGCAATTCAAGGCCTTAGAGCAATTCAAACACGTTGCATAAGTCCCCAGGAATCTTTGGAGATCAAAATCACGCATCAACGCTCAAGGAATCATCCACAACAAGTCCCTCGGTTTGCATATTTTTCATAAATTGCATATCATTATTCATGCACTTTTAATCTATTTTTTGGGTTGATTTGTGTTAATAGGAACATCCTGAAGCTGATGGTGTAATTCAATTTGATTTTGGGGCCCTGGAATCGAAACCACCATTAACGAATCCTAGGGTTTCAGAACTTTCATATTAGGGCTTTTCTCATACCATAAAATTAGACCTCAAGAAATATATGGTTAAACTCGTCAGGACAAGACGAATTCATTGATACCATCGCGCCTTTTTTATGTTATCTATAACTCTAATCGCTATTCTTGGCAGTTTTGGTTTGTGGGGGTTAAAAATCCCCGCTATCTTGTTTTTGTTTTGCAGATAAATGAAGACGATGATGAGGTGTCCATGCCTGGCTGGTGGATTCAAATAGGCGCGCGCTTTTTCTTTGGTCCAGCATATAACGTGTTTACTTGATATAATATTTGTTTCTCATTCTATTTACAAATGCGCATGAGTGATCTAGTGGCACAGGTGTTGGCAAATGATCCTTGGGGCCTGGGTTCGATTCCCAGGTCCCCCATATAATTATTCATATTTTTTCTAACATATTCCAATGCAGTGTTCCAGCAAAAGTCCACCATACATCTCCAACAATCAGCGTGCCAAGTGTCTCAAGCGCCAATCCAGTGGCCAAAGCATGAAGACCATGGTGCTTAGGAGTCAACACAGGCGCAGGCAATTCCAAAAGTCAGCAAAGGGCTTGATCACTATTGGGCCCAGATTGCTTCACTTAACCCCCTTTTTTCTTTTGGTTCATCCCTTTTTCTTCTTGTTTTATATTTCTATTTTGTTTGTTTATTAATTAATTTCTCTAATTATCACTAAATTAACATAACTAATTTTTTTCAATAAAAAATCAAAAAAAGAACTAATATTATTATTATTATTAATTTCATTTTATTTTTGTAAATAAATACTAATAAATTGAATTAATTTTAATTAGGCAAATTTAACCTTTTTTCTTAATAACTAAAATAAATTTAGAATTAGGTTTATTAACTTTTAATTTTATTTCCTTTTATTTTATTTCATTAAAAACATAAAAATACAAAAACATTTTTCTTTTAATAAATTAATTAATTAGTTATTAATTTTAATTCCATTTCATTACAAAAAAGGACAAAAATTCATTTCTTTTCTTAAAAGGGTCAAAACCCTTAGGACGTTCTTATTTAATTTCTCGTACTTATTTACCAAAACGGGTTTTTGTCTTTGGCGATGTATAGACCCGCGCCTTGTAATAGTTAGAATTTACATTTCTGCAATTTAATTTTCGCACCCCTAACTGTTAAATGCATGAAAGAATGTATGTAAATAAAATTAATCCGTAGCTCACAAATAACATGTACAAAGACAATTAACTGAAAAACAACACACAAAGCACATGCCACTTCTAGGGTACGCCTCACTGGTTGCCTCGAAATGTGGTCATCAAGTATAGGACGTCTTAGAGGTCGCCCTTTTGTCTAAAGATCCAGTTGCCTCGAAAAGGTTACCTCGGATACAAAGGATCTAGGACATTAGGGTTACTTCTAAGATGTCCTACCATTGCTTCGGTGACCACACTGTCCCGATAATCGAATTGACCCGAATACCTCCAACGATGGTGCTACCTACCTCTCAATGGTGGGATAGCACTATCTAAAGGACTCTTACACAGCCTAATTCCTTAGAGTAGGTAGATTCTCTTAAGTACTTTCTCTTTTCAAACAAACAAAAACAACTTTTCGCACCCGCACTTTCTAAAAGTTTTCAAACAAATTTTTCACACACTCTTGAGGACAGATACAAGAGTTACTTAGAAATTTTTCAAACGAAACTTTTTCAAAACCCACACACACTTGAAAAGCAAACATCTTTTGAAAACATAAGAGCAAGTACCTAAGAGCCCGTGGATAACCACAGATAGAAAGGGTGCTAACACCTTCCCTTTCTATAAATCTACCTCCCGAACCGAGAAACATTCTCGAATAATGAATTTTGTTGTGCTTTTGTCCTTTCCATGTTGGAGAACATAAAAGACAGTGGCGACTCTTGCTTACCGCGACATTTCGCGAAACCAGCTTAAAAAACAGTCAGTTCTATTTCCACCGATTACAATATGCATTTGAACATAATTACTGTTTACAAATAAACAGAATGAGAAAGACAATTAGTGATAAGTTGAAAGGACAGGAAAATGTCTCTAAGCTATTATCCAAGAAATCCCCACAGTACGTCATTTAAATCCCCAGCGGAACAAATTCCAATTTATTAATCCCCAGTAGAAATAGTCAAATTTCTCAGGATTCCCCAAGCAGATCTTACAAGCAGTACATGGCATTGCCCTCACAACAGAATTTACTTCTCTCAACAAGAGTCTATCAGTACTTCAACTTCAAGACATGGAAATTCAACATGTCCTCAGCAGCACTCAGGGATTTATTTTCCTCAATCAAAAAGCAATATAGCAAATCAAGCTGACATGCGCATACATTGCATCCATATATCATAAACATTGATAAAGCGAATACATTGCATCATACATTTCATGCAACATAACTTTGTGTTTCAGCTAACATTTTACCCTTTTCAGGATAAGATCAACAGCTACCATTAACAATATGCAATCATATACAATACAGATATGCTCCAGACACGGATGCCATTCTAATACTCATTCATATTCAACCTTTTGATACAATACGGATACGTTCCAGACACGGATGCCATTCTGTTATTCATTCAGATTTAACTTTCAGATACAGTACAGATACGCTCCAGACACGAATGCCATTCTGATACTCATTCATATTTCAACTTTCAGATACAATTCAGATACGCTCCAGACACGGATGCCATTTTGATACTCATTCAGATTCAGTCTCCAGATACAGCTCAGATATGTTCTAGACACTGACACCATTCTGATACTTATTCTTCCGGCTTACAACTTACAATTCAATAAACATTTTTGGATGGCATCTATAAGCCCATCTCCTACAAGATTATATCACTCTTCCAAATGGCATCTTTAAGCCCATTCCCGCAACTACACATCGTCGAGTGCAAACTTATGGGCACTCTAGTGTCCAATCATCTTTCACCTTCGAGTCACGAATGGCAAAACTCGCCAATCTAACTCTTCAGGTTTAAGAAGATTGAACAGGGGCAGCTGTTGTACCCCAAAATTTTCCCTCTTATTTATCAAGACTTTTCTCATAAGATCTCTTTGACTCAAGATTGGATTAGAGTTTGGTCAGCTCAAGACATCTCATCTTACACTGTTGATCCAAAATTAAGGTTTGAGTTTGCACAAGGATTTTTGGACTATCAATGCTTCATATGACTTTCAAACATCATTATGGACCCCTAAGATTTCTCATGACAAGTTTCAAGCTTTGAACCACATTTTTGATCAGTCAATTGAACAGTTGACCTAAAAATCAGATGTATTGGGAAAAAAGTAAACCATGACCAATTTACAGTCAAACTTCATAATTTTTTATCCACATCAACATTTTAGACTCATATGTATCATTTGATCAAGTTTGGACCATAATTCCTCAAGAAATTTGATTAAATCATCAAAAGGGCAAAATCGTCAAAATTAGGGTTTTGACTGAGAAAGGGCAATTTCTGATTTTTGGCCTGGAAAATGACCAATTGGTTTGAAGCATGATTTCAAGGGTTCATATGTATCGCCTTGACCTAATTATATGGTTCAAAACATTGCAAATCCATTTGATAGACAGATGGAATTTGCAGTCAACTGATCAAAAGTCAACTGTATACTGAGAAGTCAAACTTTGACTTTTTGGTCAAAATTAAGTGCCAAGGATCATAATTCATCAAAACATGTCAAAATGTGAAATTTGTTCATCAAGGAATCAAAGATTGAAGATTTGGTTTTAAAATTTGAAATTTTCTTAACTTAGAAATTTTCTAAGTATAGAAAATTTCTTATTTTTTCTCAACTTTAAGCCATTTTTTCACCATGATACAAGATGATTCAAAGGAAATTCCCAACATGAAAGTTGTAGATCTCCATGAAATCTACAACTTTTCTTCACATATTTTTCCTTAAAGATGCTTGGATCTCAAGATATAATTTTGTGAATACATGCCCATGAACTAAAGTAAATTGGTAAAATTTTGTCCTAATTTAGGCAGGTTTTTGACCTAACTTCATGGCAATTTTTCACCTAGTTCCAAGAGGAATCTTGAAATGCATTTCAAAGATGAGTTATAGAGAACATTGCAAGATTTCCAAAATGTCAAAGAACTCCTTGAGATCATTTTTGAATAAGGAGAATCGAAGAGATGAAGTTGGAAATTTCTCACTTTGCTTTCAAGCCATTTCATGAAGAACAAAGTTCAAATCAGAACCTATGCTGCCTAATCCATGATTTACAGGTCTGAAACTTGTTTCTTACTCCATAATTTAATGCTTACTCAGTTGACAAAACTTTAATCCAAGCCCAAAAGTCTTTATCCAAGCTTTAGTTCCATATATGGCACAAAGTTGCCATTGCCATTTTGGAAAAGTATGACTTTTGCAACTTTACAAATCTTGAGCATTGGACCTGTCTTCTCTACACACACAAGTCCTACAGGCCTAAATAAACTTGTATAAAGCTTATACCAACTCCAAGCAGGCCAGTACAAGCATGGAGAGACGTGTCCCTTCGCTTTGCTTCAAAAGCAAGAAAGTATGCAAAAAGCCTACAACTCAAAAATCTGTTGAGGAGCTGACTTGAAACCTTCCCTATACTAATACACAAACCCATTACAACTTAGAAAACGATTTCTCAAGGACTGAAACACAAAAACACTCCATATCACCAAAAAACTGTCAAAACTTGCAGTTTGTGCATAAGCATAACAATCCACAAATTGGCTCGTACATTTCAAGTTTTAATCATCCAAACACTTTACCTACTTCATATATAAGTGATCTAGACCATCATCCTTGCACTGTAACTCCTCCTTCTTCATCTGCCATTTTTGTTTTCCAAGCTTGCAGGTTGACTAGGATAGAGAGTTCCAGGCACTTCCAAAGCAAGGCAAGGATTGGAAGACACTCAGGGAGGTTCAAGCAAGCTCAAGAAATCTTCAGGCCTTCATAAATCTCACTCAAACTTCATTCACGATATCAACTGAAATAGGTAAAAACTCCAACTTTTATCTATTCATACAGGCATCTATTGACCATGATTTGTGAATAAACAATGTAGACATCATTGCTACGAAGCTGTACATATCTATAACTTGCATTTATTTGGCCTGAGTTGAGAGAATTTTATGCTTGAAGTTACTGAAAAAATTAGGTTAAGAATTAGGGCCATTAAAATTCTCCTTAATCTTGGACTTATAGTTTTAGTTATGCACATGGTTAGAATCGTGGGACAAAATGCTATAACATTCATGTTATCAATTTCCATTTTTGTTGAGAGATGAAATTGTTACAAGAGGTTCGTCCAGCTTGAGGAAGAAGATGAAGTACAGGGCTAGGAGTGGTTTTGTGTTATGTATATTTTATTTCATTTAGACTAACGGATGTACAACCACCCCAGTGGAAAGGTAGCGCGCTGGCAATACCCAGGTCGTGGGTTCAAACCTTGGCGCTACCTTTTACACTTTTTCTCATTTTTTTCAGCTTTTTTTGGTTTCTGGCAGCGTGGGCTTGGTCCTTTGGGCCTTAGTGTTTTTGCTAGCATACTACTCCTTGTCTCCTTACAGCACCCTTGGCCCAATCTTTATTATTTATTTGTTTTATTTTCTTTTTTTGTTTTATTTAATATTTTCTTTAATACATAAAATCATGAAAAATATAAAACTTGATAAATATTGCATTTTGTTTATTTTATATTATTTTTACATAAAAAATATTTTCATTAAACTATATATATTAATTATATTTTTTAAATAAACTTGTAAATATGAATAAAATAGACTTAAGTTAATTTTTATTTCCTTTTCATTTCATACTTGTAAATATTTATTTTGACATATAAAAACTAAATATTTTCATAAAATGTTATTTATTATTTTTAATATAAAAATACACAAAAATAATATCTAAAGAACCTTATTTTTCTTTTAAATTATAAATTTGGGTTAACTTTTGTTCCCATGAATTAATTTCTTTTCTTCTTAAGTTATTAGGTTTAGTTCAAAACCTTTTTCACATAAAAAACCAAACAAAATATTCTTTGCATTCATACATCTTTGCATATTTAATTTATCTTGTATTTGCTTATTCCCATATTTGTACAAATTCGATTTGGTTGTAATAGCTTAATTAGATTTACATTATTGCAAATCCCCATTTATAATTTGTATTCCCCCCTCCCATAAAAGTATTGTAATAGCGTAGTAATCTTTAAATTACGCAATTTACCACTTTTATATACCATGTTAGTAATTAGGGTTTGTATGGAAAGATAAAAACAAATCCAATAGAAAACCCTAAATCCAAGACAAAATCAAAGCATGAAAATAACACACTTGCACACAAGCACCCGTAGGGTTTCTCCACTTGGTTGCCTTATACAAAAATGGCCATATTACGCATGCGAAGTATCTTGGCAAAAACAAACAAGTATAAGATCATAGTCCCTCGATGACGCTATTCTAAGTTGCCTTACAAAATGATCTTAGTCCCTAAAAAAATGCTAAGATACTTTGCAACATTGCTAATCATGGCTATACGATGACCCACGCCCGTCCCGTTTACATCCAAAGATAGGGTTGCTTACCAAATCAATGGTAAGACAACAATATCAAAGGAATAGAAAATGAATAAGAAATACATTTGAGTAGATAGATTACTTCTAGTTACTTGCTCTATTTTCAAACAACAATCCTTGCTATTTTCTAAAACACACACACATATTTCAAAACATCTTACAAACATTGAAAAAATTTCCAAAAAGACAAACATCTTTGTATACATTCTTACAAACGAGAATCATTACAAAGATTGCCAAAACAATGCCTTCTTTTACAAAATACTTTCAAAAACAACACCAAACACAATTTCAAATAACAAAAGCAAGTGATCTAGCAAGTAACTAAGAGCCCATGGAAAACCATGGATGAAAAGGGTGCTAATACCTTTCCTGTTCATAATCTATCCCCCGAACTCAAGAAACAATCTCAAAGGTCTTTCCTGTGCTTTTTCACATTTCCTTTTGGATAAAAGAAAAGTCGGTGGCGACTCTTGCTAACCGCAACATTTGCGATAAAACGCAAAAACCCTCAAGTCAGTTCTCCCACCGTATCACAAGGAATTGCAAGAAAATAAATCTAAATAATTATTACAACCATATTGAATTTGAATAAATGTACAAAATTGAGTAAGTAAAAATGCAAGAAGGTAAATGTAAAAAGAAATGTGATTTTTGTTTGGTTTTTTCATGAAAAGAGTTTTTGACTTAATTAATTAGAATAAAAATAATTAACTAAAAATAAGAAAAATAAGATTAAGTTAGTAAAATAAATTAATTTAAAGAAAATAAGTTTTTTAGGTTTTTTGTGAATTTAATTAAATTAGTGAATAAAAATAATTAAATAAAAGTCTTAAATTCTAAATTGATTTTAATTTAAAGAAAAATAATATAATATAATGATCAGAATTTAATTATTTAAGTATTTTTAAAAAGGGGTAAATTGAATTATTTAAAGGAAATATTTTTGTTCTTTTGTTTTTGTGAAGAGAAAATAAACAAAATAAATATAAGTAATAAAATATAAATATTTTTTTGGATTTTTTATTAATGAAAATAATAATAATAATAATAATAATAATAATAATAATAATAATAATAATAATAAAAAAGATAAAAAGTAAAATAAAATAAAATAAAAAAAATAAAGTCAGGAAGGTTGATAAATGAAACAGGGGGTAATGTTAAGAAAAAGTCAGGCCCAAGAGACTTGTTGGCCCAAGCGCTTCCTAAAAGGAGAAATGGCAAAAAAATGTGGAAAAATGCAAAAGGCAGCATGCTGAGGTTCGAACCCGTGACCTCTTGATTACCAGCGCGCTGCCTTACCACTGGGGTGGCTATACATCCATTAATATAACTGAAATGATAAACACATAAGGAAAAACAAGTCATGAACACACTTCATCTTCAACCTCCAGCCAGACCACCTGTAACTTCACCATTTCTCAACAAAAATGGAAAATAAAAACATGAAAGTTGCTCCATTTTTCCATACGAATCCAACCATATAAATATCATAAGCTATAAATCAAAGATGAAGGAGAATTTTTGAAAGTACCAAATTCTGACTTAATTATTTTCAGAGGTTGAATCCTAAAATACTCCTAGCTCAATCAATATAAATAAAATCTATGGACATGTACAACTTCAAGGCAATGATATCAACATTTTATCTTCACAAATGCAAGCCTAAAAATGCCTAAGTAATGAGATAGAAGTTCAAGAAAAATACCTCAAAACTAGAAATCGTGAAATGCAAATGAGCTTGATTCAAGGTGTTGCAATGATCAGGTTAGCTTCCTCAAGTTCTCGGGAAGCTAATGCAATGGTTTTCTTAAGCAATGGATGGCTGGAATGGCTTGGAAAAGTCAATGTGCAGACTCTATTTTTTGGTTATGGAGGTTATGGTAAATGGTGTTACAGTTCTGTAATGAGTATGGGGATGAGTAGTATTTGATGTAAGGAAGCTTTAGGAACCAAAAGGCCAAGAAACGCACGAGGGAAATATGAGTTTGGTGTTCAAGGTCAGAAACTATGCAACAATGGAGTTTTTGGGCAATTTATGATTTGAGAGAGTTTGTCTGTTTCAGGGTGCTTCAGCTCATGGGTTTTCTTGCAAATGACTTGTGTTTATGTATGGAAAAGGTTTAGATACTTGAGGTGGTCTGAAGTACAAGATCACATGTTTTGGCTTCTTGACTCGTTTTTGAAGTAAGGTTGACAAACATGGTTTCATTGCATAGTCCAAAGCTATCTAGAGTGGTTACCAACTTTAAACAAGCTTATCTGAATTTGTATAGGAAGTTTGTGCAGAAGGAACAAGTGCGAGGCTTAATGCAAGTTGACTTTGCATAAAGCTTGCTTTATGTAAATGGCAATGGTGCCTTTGTGCCATTAATGGAAAATTATCTTGGATAAAGCTTGAATCAAGTGGATAATAGCTCAAAAGAAAGTGTAATCTTCTGATTATGGAGAGATCTTAAGGTTTAGAGGCCTGCAAAGCAGATTGTGCAGCATAGGTTTGAGATTTGAATTTTGTTCATCACAAAATTTGCCTTGTAAAACAACTTGAAACCCCAACTTCTGACCTTCGATTCTCCTTGCTCATAAATGATCTCAAGGAGTTCTTGGACATTTTGGAAAGCTTATAATGTACTCTAAAACCCATAATTGAATAGCTTTTTCAAAATCCAAATGGAACTATGTGAAACTTGGGTCAGAAGTCAGGTCAAAATCCTGACCTAAAATGCCCAAAATTTCACTAAGTGTTTTAGTTTCATGACCATGACTTCATGGATTAATAACTTGAGATCCAAGCATTTATAGGAGAATTTGTGTAAAGAAATGTTGTAGATCTCATGGAGATCTACAACTTTCATGTTGAAAGTTTATTTTGAATCATCTTGCATCATGGTGCAAAATTGACTCAAAGTTGTGAAAAAATATGAAGTTTTCAACACTTAGAAAAATTTCTAAGTTTGAAAACTTTGACTTTTCAAAATGAAATCTTGACTTTTTGATTTCTTGATGAACAAGTTTCATATTTTGACATATTTTGATGAATTGTGATTTTTGACACTTGATTTTGACCAAAAAGTCAAAGTTTGACTTTTTAGTGTAGAATTGACTTTTTGATCAATTGATTGAAAATCAATTATCAATCCAATTGATCTTGAGAAATGTTTTGAGTCATGCCATTAGGTAAAAATGATGAAATTGAAATCTTGAGATCATGCCTCAAACCAATTAGCCATTTGCTAGGTCAAAAATCAGAAATTGCTCTTTCTCAATCAAAACCCTAATTTTGACCATTTTGCCCTTTTGATGATTTGATCAAATTTCTTAAGGAATTGTAGTCCAAACTTGATCAAATGATACATATGAGTTTATAATGTTGATGTGAAAAAAAAATTATGAATTTTGACTATAAATTGACCACAGTTGACGTTTTCCCCAATATAGCTTATTTTTAGGTCAACTACTCAATTGACTGAGCAAAAATGTGATCCAAGTCTTGAAAATTGACATGAGTAATCTTGGGGGTCCATAATGGTCCATTAAATTAATATGAGGCATTGAAATTTCAATAATCCTTGTGCAATCTCAAACCCTAATTTCAGTCATCAGTGCTTAAGGAGGTGTCTTGAGCTGATCAATCCTTGTGCAATCTTGAACCCAAGGAGATCTTGTGAGAAAATATTTGATAAATGAGAGGGCAAATTTTTGGGTACAACAACTACCCCTGTTCAATCTTCTTAAACCTGAAGAGTTAGATTGGCGGATCCGCCATTCGTGACTTGAAGGTGGAAGATGATTGGACACTAGAGTGCCCAGAAATTTGCACTCGAAGATAAAATGGGAATGGGCTTATAGATGCCATTTGGAGGAATGATGGAGATTTTCCGGAGATGGGCTTGTAGATGCCATCCAAAGGTGACTGTTGTCAGAGAAAGTACTAAGTCTGAACTTGATTTCAACTGGAAAAGAATCAGAATAAATCTCTGGAGCAACTTATCTGAACTAGAAGAAATCTTGTATGTTGTTTGACCGGGAGGAGTCAGAATAAATCTTTATGCAATTTATCTAAACCATAAGTGTTTTTTGTAAAGTATCAAGATAAACCGTTGAGGGATTTAAACTGAACCAAAAGATATCTTGAATATTCTTTAACTGGAAAGAATCAGAATAAATCTTTGGAGCGATTTATCTGAACCAGAGAACGCGTCTGCGGGAAAGAATCAGACTAAATCATTGAGAGACTTATCTGAACCTGAAATGTTCATTTGGAAAGTATCAGGATAAACCATTGAGGGGTTTAAACTGAACTAAAAGAGGTCTTGAATATTCTTTAATTGGAAAGAATCAGAATAAATTTTTGTGCAATTTATCTAAACCAGAGAAAGCGTCTTCGGGAAAGAATCAGAACAAATCATTGAGAGATTTATCTGAACCGACAGGGATCTGGAGAAGAATCAGAACAAATCATTGAGATATTTATCTGAACCAGAGAAGACAATTATGGGAAATGAATCAGAATAAATTGTTGAGACATTTAAACTGAACCGGCAGGATTCTGAAAGAAACATCTCTTGTGTAGATGGTTGACCAACCCTTTCTTGGGAATTGATCTGTAATTGACTTGTTGAAAATTTGATGATAATTTTTTGTTGATTGATCTTTCCTGAAAAAGATGAAAGGTTAGTTGTATGCAATGTCATGATGTATGAAATGCATGATGTAATGATGTTCTCAAAATAAATGAGATTGTGTCGTATGTATTTGTGTTGTCAATGTCATGACGTATGGATGCAATGTATGGACACGTTAACTATTATGTCGCAGTGTTGCTGGGGAAGATAAATACTCGAGTACTGCTGGGTACAAAGGGTGTAAGTCTTCATGTTCTGAAGTTGCTGATGAGTTGATGAGCTTCCATTTGTTAGAGAAATAAACTCTGTAGTGTAAAGGAAACACTGTGTATTACTTGTGAAATCCTGTTAGGGAATCCTGAGAAATTGTGCGACTTTTACTGGGGAGTGATAACTAGAAGTTTTGTGCCACCGGGGATGTGAGAGAGCTTGATATCATTAAGCTTCACACTGTGGGGGATTTTATGGAATAGTCTAAAGATATTATCCTATTTCTTAAAGCCATTAGTGATTGTCTTTCTATTTTCTGTTCCTTTTTTGTTCATTTGTAAACAATAGTTACGTTCAAACGCATATGTTCAAAAATAAATCATTGGACATTTTTGCAAACAAAACACGAAAAAAGAAAAAACAGATAGTTTTTCACTTTCAAAGGGATATCTTTGTATTAACTTGAATAAGTATTTTTGTACAATGAGAGGAACATTCTAGTAAGAGAACGTCATCGTAGAAAAAATGAAAATTTGATACAAAGAAAAGATAGCTATGTGAATTAATCCTATGGGGTTCCCATTTTTCTATAGTCTTCGTGTCTCTGAGCGTCTTGTCCACTTGCTGCCTTGTCCGAAGTTGATTTGATTGATCAGAACTGCTGAGTTTGTCAATTGAAGCTAAAGGTTGTCTGTAAGGTGATTCAACGGGACATAGTCATACGCTTTCATTCCCTAACTTTTTCCTGGACCGCCCTTTCGGGTTTTCAACTTGCCGGGTGTACAGATTTTTTTGTTTTATCCCTAATTTTTGCTCGAACCTTTTGGTTCGCCGGGATGCCCCTTGTTTTTCCTAGGTGTGTCAACCTAGCGGGTCTCTTATGCGTAGTATCTTTTGACTATGTCTGCGTTCATAGGGTGTGGAAGGTCGTCGCCATCCATAGTGGTTAAGATCATTGCTCCACCAAAGAATGTGCTTTTGATCACAAACGGTCCTTCATACGTAGGAGTCCATTTTCCCCTGGGATCACCTTGTGGTAATATGATACACTTGACTACCAAGTCACCAACCTGATATACCTGACGTCTGACCTTTTTTTTAAAAGCCTTGATCATGCATTTTTGGTACATCTGGTCGTGATAGACAGCCGAAAGCCTCTTCTCATCAATTAGGTTTTACTGGTCAAGTCGAGTTTGGATCCAATCGTCTTCACTCAGCCCTGGATCCTTTATGATTCTCAGAGAAGGTATTTGGACTTCAATTGGTAAGACAACTTCCATGCCGTATACCAAGGAGAAGGGAGTTACCCCTGTTGATGTGCGCGTCGTGGTACGGTAACTGTGGAGAGCGAATGGTAGCATCTCATGCCAGTCCTTGTAGTTTACTATCATTTTTGTATGATCTTTTTGATGTTCTTATTTTCGGCTTCGACAGCGCCATTCATCTATGACCGGTAAGGGGAAGAATTATGGTGTTGTATCTTGAATTGCACGCACAGTGCAATGATCATAGTATTGTTGAGATTCGTACCATTGACTGTGATGATTCTCTCTGGGATACCGTACCTACAGATGAGATTATGTTTGATGAAGTGGGCCACAACATTCTTGGTAACGGAAGCGAAAGAAGCTGCCTCAACCCACTTCATTAAATAGTCAATGGCCACCAAGATGAAGCGGTGTCCATTAGAAGTTGTAGGTTTGATTTCTCCAATCATATCGATGCCCACATCGTGAATGGCCAGGGAGCAGTCAGGACATTTAGAGGAACTCGAGGCACATGCACTTTGTCAGCATAGATATGACACTTGTGACAGGTTTGAGAATGCTGATAGCAATCTACTTCCATGGTAGACCAGTAATACCCTGCCCGTAGGATCTTCTTAGCCATCGTATGCCCACTGGAATGGGTTTTAAAAGTGCCTTCATGTAGATCAGCTGTGATCTTTTCTACCTCAGCCTTGTCTACGCAACAAAGAAAAACAGAGTCGTGGTTGCGCTTGTAGAGAATTCCATTACTTATGAAGAACTTAGCAGAGAATCACCTTAAGAACTTCTTATCATTGACCAAAGCTCCTTTCGGATACTCTTGTGCCTTGAGATACGTCTTAACTTCATGGAACCAAGGATGGTCCACTACTTCTTCAGTATCGATCTCGTGATAGTAAGCTGGTTCATCCATCCGTTCAATGGTGATCTGGGGAGCTTCGTTATCCCACTTGAGTTTAAACATGGATGACATTGTGGCTAGCACGTCTGCTAGTTGATTTTCCTCTCGTGGAAAGTTCTCAAAGGTAATTTACTCTAAATGTGGGATTAATGTCAACACATGTTCTTTGTAGGGTATGAGGTTTAGGGTGCTTCGTGTCCCATTCTCCTTTGATCTGACTGATGACTAAGGTTGAATCTCCGAACACACTTAAGGACTTGATTCTCACATGCAATGATCAGGTTAACTTCCTCAAGTTCCCAGGAAGCTAATGCAATGGTTTGCTTAAGCAATGGATGGCTAGAATGTCTTGGAGAAGTCAATGTGCAGACTCTGTTTTTTGGTTATGGAGGTTATGGTAAATGGTGTTACGGTTCTGGAATAAGGAGGGAGAAGAGTAGTATTTGGTGTAAGGAAGCTTTAGGAACCAAAAGGCCAAGAAACACACGAGGGAAATATGAGTTTGGTGTTCAAGGTCAGAAACTGTGCAACAATCGAGTTTTTGGGAAATTTCTGATTTGAGAGAGTTTTTGTCTGTTTCAGGGTGCTTCAGCTCATAGGTTTTCTTGCAAATGACTTATGTTTATGTATGGAAAAGGTTTGGATACTTGAGGTGGTCAAAAGTACAAGATCACATGTTTTGGCTTCTTGACTCGTTTTTGAAGTAAAGTTGACAAACATGGTTTCAATGCATAGTACAAAGCTATCTAGAGTGGTTACCAACTTTAAACATGCTTATTGAATTTGTAGAGGAATTTTGTGCAGAAGGAACAAGTGCAAAGCTCAATGCAATTTGACTTTTCATAAAGCTTGGTTTATATAAATGGCAATGGTGCCTTTGTGCCATTAATGGAAAATTGTCTTGGATAAAGCTTGAATCAAGTGGATAATAGCTCAAAAGAAAGTGTAATCTTCTGATTATGGAGAGATCTTAAGGTTTAGAGGCCTGCAAAGCAGATTGTGCAGCATAGGTTTGAGATTTGAATTTTGTTCATCACAAAATTTGCCTTGTAAAACAACTTGAAACCCCAACTTCTGACCTTCGATTCTCCTTGCTCACAAATGATCTCAAGGAGTTCTTGGACATTTTGGAAAGCTCGTAATGTGCTATTAAACCTCTCCTTGAATAACTTTTGCAAAATCCAAATGGAACTATGTGAAACTTGGGTCAGAAGTTAGGTCAAAATCCTGACCTAAAATGCTCAAAATTTCACTAAGTGTTTTAGTTTCATGACCATGACTTCATTGATTAATAACTTGAGATCCAAGCATTTCTAGGAGAAGTTGTGTAAAGAAATGTTGTAGATCTCATGGATATCTACAACTTTCATGTTAAAAGTTTCTTTTGAATCATCTTGCATCATGGTGAAAAATTGGCTCAAAGTTGTGAAAAAATATGAAGTTTTCAACACTTAGAAAATTTTCTAAGTTTTAAAACTTTGACTTTTCAAAATGAAATCTTGACTTTTTGATTTCTTGATGAACAAGTTTCATATTTTGACATGTTTTGATGAATTGTGATTTTTGACACTTGATTTTGACCAAAAAGTCAAAGTTTGACTTTTTAGTGTACAGTTGACTTTTTTATCAGTTGACTGAAAATAAACTATCAATCCAATTGATCTTGAGAAATGTTTTGAGTCATGCCATTAGGTAAAAATGATGCAATTGAACTATTGAGATCATGCCTCAAACCAATTAGCCATTTGCTAGGTTAAAAATCAGAAATTGCCCTTTCTCAGTCAAAACCCTAATTTTGACCATTTTGCCCTTTTGATGATTTGATCAAATTTCTTGAGGAATTATGATTCAAACTTGATCAAATGATACATATGAGTTTATAATGTTGATGTGAATCAAAAATTATGAAGTTTGACTGTAAATTGGCCACAGTTGACTTTTTCCCCAATACATCTGATTTTTAGGTCAACTGCTCAATTGACTGAGCAAAAATGTGATCTAAGGCTTCAAACTTGACATGAGTAATCTTGTGGGTCCATAATGGTCCATTAAAGTCATATGAGGCATTGAAAGTTCAATTATCCTTGTGCAATCTCAAACCCTAATTTCAGTCATCAGTGCTTTAGGAAGTGTCTCGAGCTGATCAATCCTTGTGCAGTCTTGAACCCAATGAGATCTTGTGAGAAAATATTTGATAAATTAGAGGTCAAATTTTGGGGTACAACACCACTGTTTTAATAATTTTATCAAGGGAAAAATAGTCATTACAGTAATTAAAACCCTAGTCATTTCCAATTCTATGATGAAACAAACAGTCAACTTGAGATGTCATGAGGTATAAGCCCGTTAGCCTGAACGATCAAAATAATGAGGAGATGAAATCCAATCTTGGACTGCTTGACAATACAACCAAATTCCATAGCTTGGAGAAAACCATGAAGACCATAAGCCTTGATCCCACCTTAAAATGCATGAATGTGAATGATGAAACATAAGCCACAAAAGTAAAATGAAGAGGGAAAATTTTGGGGTGCAACAACTGCCCCTATTCAATCATCTTAAACCTGATAAGTGAGAAAAAGCAACATATTTCGAACGTTCAAGGTGGAAGAGGATTGAATACTAGAAGAACCCGAAAATTTGCACTCTGAATAAAATAGAAACGCGGAAACACTGGTAACTATATATTGCAGGGATGACACCAAACATGAGAAGATAGTGATGATAAATTTTGGGAGAACGAGTCGGGGCTAGATTGGAACACATATATTAGCTCTTAACTATGAGATAAAAACTCAAACTAGGAAGACTAGATAAGACTAGATTTTAAAAGGAAAGTGCCAGGACAAAACTGGGATACAATTCACAAAATTGAGATGAAACTCAACCCGGGACGACTAGATGATACTAGGATTCAGAAGGATACGCCAGGACAAAACTGGATCATGAATCAAAAAAACTAGATAAAACTCAAACAAAACAAAGAATAGGCAAAACTAAACTCTGTGAAAAGTACGCGGGGCAGAGTGGATAAAGTGCGTGATTCTAGGAGCACTTGCTAGTCTCAACCTAAGATAGACAATATGAAGGTGTTGTACCCCAAAATTTTCCCTCTCATTTTACTCAATACATACTCCTAGAGATCCTCAATTTGCTCAAGTTTACCCAAGAGTTGACCAGACAAACTCTCTCCTAAGGCAGTGTGTCTCAAATTAGGGTTTCCATTTTCATCAAGATAGGTGAACTCAAAAGACCTCATATGCTCTCCATGGTCCTAATATGTTCTCAATACCCTCCGTGTCAAATTTCAAGAACTGCACAAGAAGTTTGCTCAGTCAACTGCTCAGATGCTTGAGAATCTACTGTATTAGGTCAAAAGTCAACTGTGCCCCACATACAGTCAAACTTCAAGATTTTTGGTTAACATCCACATTTTGAAGTAACTTTCATCATTTTATCAAGGATTCATCATGATTCTTCAAGGAATGCCCTAAATTCATCAAAACCCAAAAGTTGCTAAATTAGGATTTCTTAGGAAAAGTCAACCAAACTTTGACCAATCATAACTTCTTCATACTTTATCAGAAATTTTCCATCCAAGGCTCATTTTTAAGAGGATGCAATTCCCTAAAACTCATATTCATCTCACAAGTTCAAAATATGAACTCATCAAAATATATGAATTTCTACATTATAGGTCCTTTTGAAAAGTCAACAAAAACACCTTTGGGGTCAAAGCTTCTTACATGAACATGGAAGACACAATTGAGATGAAACCAAAAGGGTTGTTTAGGGGACATCCTAATATTTCTAAAAAGTCCAAGAACACCTTCCTAGGATCAAAATTGAAGGAGATATGTATTGTTAAAGTTGACCAATTTTTGGAAATATGCATGAAGTCAACATTGATAAAAATGACTTTTTTTTCTAAATGGGCCCATGTTTTCTTGTTTGAAACTTGTTCCTAAGATGTCCCACGACCCCTGATCTTATCCACCTATTATTTTATTATTTTTATTTTTTATTCTGATTTTTTATCCATTTAAATCAAAATAAATCAATTTAATTAGTAGAATAATCAAATAAAATCAAAGATTTGTTTTTATGAGCATATTATGAGTCCATGAACAGCTAGCAAATCAAAAAAATTCGTGCAAGATCCAATTGATTGGAAAAGATCTTAATTTGGTCTATTTTGGAAACAAATCATACAAGACAAAGAATGAAATCAAATCTCCATAATTTGCAAAGATATGATTAGTTTTTATTGACCTAATTCATTCCAATATAAGGACATAACATTCTCATGGCAAAAAAAGGGTTTAGGGGTCGTGAGATTAAGGAAAGAAGTTGCAAATTTTGGAAGAAAAAGTGCAGATTGTATTCTCTTATGTCCATGGGCAGAAATGGAGAGATCTGGCAGGGAGAGTCTAACCCCCTTTGTCTGATAGGGAGTTGGTGGATATGTTCCTTGGTACGTTTTCTGGTCCTTTCTTTAATCACTTGATTGGTAGCTCCTCATCTGGTTTCACTGAGCTGATATTGACTGGAGAAAGAGTAGAAGCTGGGATCCAGAGTGGCAAGATCTAGAAAAATACCTCTTCGAGTACAGAGAAGAAGTCATTTGGTGGCAAGAGGGAAGCCAATGTTGTGCACGACCAGAAGGGGCGTAGCAGGGCAGACTACCACCAATCTGTGGGGGCAGTGTTGATCTCTAATTTAGCACGCGCACAACGACCACAACAATGAAACAATCAGCCAAGGGTGGAAAGACCTCAAAGGCAGTTCACCCATATCAACATGCCATTGTCACAAGCATTACAACACATGTTGAAGATGAATCTGATTACAGTGATAAACCCTCATCCGAATGCTAAGACTTCTTCTCCTAACTACAACCCGGATGCAAAGTGTGCTTATCATTTTGGTAGCCCGGGGCACGATACTAACGATTGTTGGGCGCTGAAATACAAGATCCAAAATATGATTGACGCCAAGGAAATCGAATTCGACCCTCCTGAGACTCCCAACGTGATCACTGCTCCCTTGCTTATTCGAACAATTATTGTCATGTCAAACTTTATTATTTCATTAATGCATTACACATGTCTGTCTTGAATTAATTTGTTTTCATTATTCTTAAATTGCTTTATATTTCCTTTTCGTGATATCCAACTCTCGACTAAAAAACTATAAGCCTTTAGAGGGAGGATGACGAAAATGATACCACAATCTCTACAGTATGCTTTTGAACAAACCCCGCTGACGATGTACAGGCGTTGTTTCAAAGAAGTAGGAGTTTTTCTTTTCATGCAAATTAAAACCCTTAATCATAACCTGGGGCAGGGTAGTTTTCTCAGTTAATTCAGAGGTGCATTCAGTCGCAATCTTCCGCTTCGCACACAACGAATGTCCTCAAAGACGTCCCTCCGAATCAGAATATGGTGATGGTTTCGCATAAACATCAAAGCAGGCAGTCATTAATTTTTTTTAAAAAGCCCGTTAAGTCAAAACCTATGAAGGAGACTTAAGAAAAAAACTAGGGCATCCCACTGACTGTAATTACAAAAAGAAACAGTTCAGGCAAAAGACAGGGATAATAAAATCAAAAAGAAAGAGGTCCTACAAACCCTCAAAAAAATGACTGCCTATTCAAAATAAACTGTCAGTATCCAAACCATCACTGGAATATCAGAGCAAAGACTCAAACGAGATCTAAATGCAAAATTAGTTGAGTTTAGGACTGAAGAACATCACGAAGAGTGGGTGGGGTACAAATAAAATTTGAGCCTTTATCCTTTGTTTCTTGAACCGTGAACCAGGCCATGTTATAACCCTTAAAAGTCCTAGCTGAAGCATGGGTTAGTTCGAAAGCATATTGTTTCAAAAGGTATCCTGACTCCTATAAGGTTTGCTATAAATCCTAAGTTGACATCACACTTTTACAAAAAAAAAACTTGTTTTACTAAAAAATGAATTTTCAAACATCAAGACAGACATAAGCTTTGCATTCTTAAAATAACATTGTTTGCATATGACTATTTGTTCAACAGCAGAGAAATTCGCATGAAGAATATCTAGTGAACAAAAACCTTCTCAATAAAAAGGATCACCTCAAGTGGAAAAACACTTCCAACCAAGGGGCACGGCATGATCATTGTCCATCATTTGGGGCATTCAAGTCAAGATTCAAGGAATCTCTCAAAGATGCCAAATAGCCAGTGGCAGATCTCCATCTGAATCACTTGGGGGAATTGGGCATGAATTCCAGCAACGAATCCTATACCAAACATCTTCTAGTTGTGTGGCAACACAACACTACCGACAGTGACAACTCCCTACACCCTAAGAGCGTGGACATAGTCAGAAAATACTGTGCATGAACAAAGACCCGCTAGGTTGACTGGCCTATGCAAAAATAAGGGCATCCCAGCGAACCAAAAGGGTTCGGGAAAAAAATTAGGGATAAAAACAAAAAATATATGTACACCCGGCAAGCCGAAAACCTGAAAAGGCGGCTTGGGAAAAAAAGGGTATCCCGGTGGACTGAAAATCTGAAAAGACAGTCCAGGCAAAAGTTAGGGATTAAAGCGTACGACTATGTCCCGTCATCTCGTCACTTGCCTATCAGTAGAAGACTTATCATTTCGATCGAAAGTTACCAAGCACCTCATAAGTTGGGATAACACTCAATCCACAAGGCCTCCGCAGGCACTTCTCCAACAGGTACAGGGGCAGAAAAGTCTTGATACAAATTCATTGTCGTATCCTCAGCATGCGTCCCAGTAACATCTACACTCCCCATAGAGTAGAGGCAACCAAAGTTTTGATCTCTGCCTCCCCAAACAGGAGTTACTTTCCCCAGCCAAGCTCTTTTGGAGAGCCGACATCTATATTCCCCAGCCGAATTTTGTAATCGCAAGCGGTTCATAAAGTTTTCTCCCGAACAGAGTTTATTTCTATGAATACGGAAGCTCATCCCCAACAGAGTTATTCTCCCACAGAGTTATTCTCAGACAGAGTCTCTCCCCCGGTAGAGTAGCTGTAAACAAGGAGCAAATCTCCACCATAGTCATCTCCGTTCACCATCCCCAGCGGAAGTAGAAGAACCACTTTTTCTACAACGATCAGGAATGTAATTTCCAATACTCTCCAACAGCAGTCAGGGATTTATTTTCCCAAACTCGGACGTGCCACAATAGCATTTCATGTTCATACATCATAACATGCACATACATATTGCATACATCATAGTCTCATTTATTTTGAGAATGTCATCATACAATGCATTTCATGCATCATATACGATTAATCATGTACCTTTTCAGGAAAGATGGTCATCATCAACAACTTCCAGCAAGTTCAAGATTAGCTCCTGAAACTAGACAGAGTAATTATCTGCATGATCAAATGCAGCTTTACATGGGTTCGTCACGAAGCAATCTTACACGAGTTTCTCCTAAACACAGCTTCACACGGGTTTATCCTGAAAAATCTTACACGAGTCCTTTCTCATACATTGTCGAATGAAGTTTTACACGAACTTATTACAAAGTAACCTTACCCAGGTTCCTCTTGAAGTTTTACACAGACTTATCCCAAGGTGACCTTACCCAGGTTCCTTCTGAAGTTTTACACAGACTTATCCCAAAGTAACCTTACCCAGGTTCCTTCTGAAGTTTTACACGAACTTATCACAAAGTAACCTTACACAGGTTCCTCTTGAAGTTTTACACAAACTTAGCCCAAAGTAACCTTACCCAGGTTCCTGCCGAAATTTTACACGGACTTATCCCGAGGTAACCCTACCCAGGTTCCTCCTAAAGCCCTACACGGACTCATCACGAGCAACTTTACCCAGGTTCCTTCTGAAGTTTCACTCAGACTTATCCTGAAGTAACCTTACCCAAGTTCCTTCTCAGTTCAGATGCAGTTTTACCCAAACTCCTCACAAAGAAACTTTACCCAGGTTCCTTCTCGGTTCAGATGCAGTTTCACCCAAACTCCTCACAAAGCAACCTTACCCAGGTTCCTTCTCGTTTCAGATGCAATTTTACCCAAACTCCTCACAAAGCAACCTTACCCAGGTTCCTTCTCAGTTCATATGCAGTTTTACCCAAACTCCTCACAAAGAAACCTTACCCAGGTTCCTTCTCAGTTCAGATGCAGTTTTACCCAAACTCCTCACAAAGCAACCTTACCCAGGTTCCTTCTCAGTTCAGATGCAGTTTTACCCAAACTCCTCACAAAGCAACCTTACCCAGGTTCCTTCTTAGTTCAGATGCAGTTTTACCCAAACTCCCTACAAAGCAACCTTACCCAGGTTCCTTCTCGGTTCAGATGCAGTTTTACCTAAACTCCTCACAAAGCAACCTTACCCAGGTTCCTTCCCATAAGCCTTACTATCCAGGGCATTCATTTCAAAGAAACCCTACTACCTAGGTTCCTTCCCATAAGTCCTACTATCCAGGGCATTCATTTCAAAGAAGCCCTACTATCCAGGGCAATCATTTCAAAGAAACCCTACTATCCAGGTTCCTTCTCATAACCTTACCATCAGGTTTCTTTTCTCTTACCTCCAGACGACAGTTTACAACACGGTAAAACCTGGACCTGACCAGTTTCAGTCAATTTCACCTTTCCCCAGTAAGTCATGATACAGCCTGTATATTGACCAGATATGCAGTTCACCTCTGGAGTTAATTCCCCAATAGAGTAACAGACAACTGAAGCTCCTAAAATTCTATTTCTCCCAAGACAGATACACACATTCCTCAGCAGATTCCTCCTCAATGACAGGAGTATGGACTCTCATCGAAGGAATATCTCAGGAAATCAACATCTTCTAGATGGCATCTTTAAGTCCATCTCTGACAATTCTCTAGCAACTTCCAAATGGCATCTATAAGCCCATTCCCGATATCACAAATCAAGTATCACTTCATGCGAGTGCAAATTTCTGGGCACTCTAGTGTTCAATCATCTTCCACCTTCAGATCATGAAAGGCAGACGAGCCAATCTACATCCTCAGGTTTAAGAATATTGAACAGGGGAAGCTGTTGTACCCCAAAATTTGCCCTCTCATTTTACTCAATACATACTCCTAGAGATCTTCAATTTGCTCAAGTTTGCCCATGAGTTGACCAGACAAACTCTCTCCTAAAGCAGTGTGTCTCAAATTAGGGTTTCCATTTTCATCAAGATAGGTGAAATCCTAAGACCTCATATGCTCTCCATGGTCTTAATATGTTCTCAATACCCTCCATGTCAAATTTCAAGCACTGCACAAGAAGTTTGCTCAGTCAACTGCTCAGATGCTTGAGAATCGACTATATTAGGTCAAAAGTCAATTGTGGCCCACATACAGTCAAACTTCAAGATTTTTGGTCAACATCCACATTTTGAAGTGACTTTAATCATTTGATCAAGGGTTGATCATGATTCTTTAAGGAATGCCCTAAATTCATCAAAACCCAAAAGTTGATAAATTAGGGTTTCTTAAGAAAAGTCAACCAAACTTTGACCAAGCATAAAATCTACATACTTTATCAGAAATTTTCCATCCAAGGCCCATTTTTAAGAGGATGAAATTCCCTACAACTCATATTCATCTCACAAGTTCAAAATATTCACTCATCAAAATATATGAATTTCTACATTATAGATCCTTTTGAAAAGTCAATAAAAACACCTTTTGGGTCAAAGATTCTTACATGAACATGGAAGACCCAATTAAGATGAAACTAAAATGGTTGTTTAGGGGACATCCTAAGATTTCTAAAAAGTCCAAGAACACCTTCCTAGGGTCAAAATTGAAGGAGATATGTATTGTCAAAGTTGACCAATTTTTGGAAATATGCATGAAGTCAACATTGATCAAAATGACTTTTTTTCTAAATGGGCCCATGTTTTCTTGTTTGAAACTTGTTCCTAAGATGTCCCATGACCCCTGATCTTATCCACCTATTATTTTATTATTTTTATTATTTATTTTGATTTTTTATCCATTTAAATCAAAATAAATCAATTTTTTAGTAGAATAATCAAATAAAATCAAAGATTTGATTTTATGAGCATATTATGAGTCCATGAACAGCTAGCAAATCAAAAAATTCGTGCAAGAGCCAATTGATAGGAAAATATCTTAATTTGGTCTATTTTGGAAACAAATCATACAAGACAAAGAATGAAATCAAATCTCCATAATTTGCAAAGATATGATTAGTTTTTATTGACCTAATTCATTCCAATATAAGGACATAACATTCTCATGGCAAAAAAAGGGTTTGGGGATCGTGAAAACAAGGAACGAAGTTGCAAATTTTGGAAGAAAAAGTGCAGACTGTATTCTCTTCCATAGACCGTTTCAAGTAATTCCAAAGCCAACAATCTATTCTTATACGTGTTCTGAAGTTATTCCAATCATCCTCAAGGCTAAAAACATCAAGAAACACGACTTACAGACCCACGGTTTGCACATACCATCTTGAACTTGATTTTACAATTTACGCATGATTAATCACTTTTAAGCATAGAATTGTGTTTGTATCATCATTTGGGATGTTTTGGTTTAATTAATTTTGTGTTTTGAAGCATATATTGATGATCACCATTGTTAGGGTTTGCTTTTCCGTTTTAGGGTTTCTCTATACAGGTTAAATTGGGCCAAGAAAAGAACACCACGATGCTCGTGAGATCAAAACGAATGGATCTATACAGCTAGAATTAATTTATCATGCGTCTTGTGAATTTTTTAAACTTACAGGGTTATAGCTATGGAGTTTTGTCTGTAGGTAAAAGTAATTGGTCTAAAACGACAGACAGGGAAGAGGATGATAGCGTGGCTAACTATTATTGGTCCATTTGAATAATTACGTGCGCGTTTGGGAAACACCACTTTGTTTCCTTTATATTTTATTTATGTTATTATATTTACAACTAACCATCCCAGCGTTTTCTCTATTTATCTTAACATTTAATTGCAGGTTTTGTACATTATTGTTGTCAGGCGTCTATCATACATCCAACCATCCAGCCATTGGATTCATCATCAATCCAGATCCAACGCCCAACGCTCAAGTCATACCATGGACCATCAGAAAGAGTATCACACTGGATCTAGCGCGTTGACCGGGCTGAGCAAAGGATTTGGGCTCAATGAAATTCAGCTTCACACCCCCAATCTGCTTTCACCACAGGCCCAATTACCTTCTTTCTTTATTTTCTTTTATTTTATTTGATTAATTTCTTTTTTACAAAACAAAAAAAAAATCATTTTTCTATTTATTCATAAAATCAAGAAAACCACAAAAATGTAGAATTTGGTTTTTTTATTAAAATTAGTTTTTTTTTTTTGGAAAATAATTAATTTAATGATATTGACTTGATTGTTTTCATAATTAAAATTAATTAGACAAATTAGGTTTAATTCACAAATATTTAATTTTCTCAATAAAATACCAAAAAATATTTTTCTTTAATTAATTAGATTTAGGTTAAGATTTCAAATATTTTTCTCAACAATAAAATACAAAAAAATATTTTCTCTTTAATTGGTTGGATTTTTAGAATTTAAACTTTGATTCCCGTATTTAATTCTCGCGCACAATATTTTCTTTTCCAATTATTGTATTTGCTTCGGGTTTGTAATAGTTTTTTAATTAGGATTTACCGCATATTTTTTACTGTTTAATCCCCGGTTTTTGGTCATGTAACCCCCTCCCTGAAGCCTTGTATTAGCGTAGATTTACTTTCCCGCTTTTAATTTCCGCAACTATAAACTGTCTAGATGTATGGGTAATAGGCTTGCTTGCAAAAGACAAATAAAATTAAAACAGTAGAAAACCTTAAATGTGCAAAGATAAATTAACTGAAAAAATACACTGGCACATGCTCACTCCTAGGGTTTGGCCCACTTGGTTGCCTCGGAAAACAATGGTCATGTCCCTCGAACATAGGGTTATCTTAGCAAAGACCCTCGGTATAAAAGTCATCATAAAAGATCATGGTCCCTTAATGTCCCTCGAGTTGCCTACTAGAAATGATCTTGTCCCTCGATGTTGCCTACGAATATATGATGATAATCCCTTCGAAATGCTAAGGTATCCTTACTTGTTGCCTTCAGAGACCATTTCTTTCTTTCAATAGTCCCTCAAACATCCAACGACTAGGGTTACCTACTCACTAATAGTAGCATAACACGGTCTAAAGGATAGGAGGAAAAGAACGCCTTTTTTCGAGTAGGTAGATAACTGTTAGGTACTTGCTCAAAACAACAAATCTTTTACACCATACACTTTCAAATAAACTTTTTAAACAAAAGTTTTCAAAACACTTCGTAACACTCTTGAGGACAGAAACAAGGGTTAAAACGAAGTAAAACAAAACTTTTCAAAGCAAGCACACACGCGCAGTTTTTAAAATGAGCAAGTACCTAAGAGCCCATGGAAAACCATGGATGGAAAGGGTGCTAACACCTTCACTTTCTATAATCTACTCCCCGTACTCAGAAACATTCTCGAAAAAGGTTTTTTTTGTTCTTTTTCCTTTTCCTGATTGGATAAAATAAAAGTCGATGGCGACTCTTGCTTACTGCGACATTTTGCAAACAAAAAACGCAAACCAGTATTAACAATCGGTTCTGCCACCGTATCACAGAAGGAACTGAAAGAATCCCAGGAGTGAAGAACAAATCGAGACGAAACTCGACCCAATAACTAGTTAGGCGACACTAAACTAGATGAGTACCAGGATGAAACTGGATTTCACGCACGGGTGATGAGGCGAAACTCAACCCATACCAAAGTGATGAGAGTGCATATTTCTCAAAGCACCTGCTGGTCTCAGATCAATGGATAAACAGTGATGAAAACTGATAGAAGAATCCAAGGAACACAAGAGACTGAATTCAATCAGGGACGCAGCACGAACACTGCAAAGAGACTCGGTAAACGATAACCTAAAAGGGTTCAGTAAATGACAACTGATAAAGTCCAAGGTATGAAAACCAAAAAAAACAAGACGAAACTCGACTCATTATAACTAGTTAGGCGACACTAAACTAGATGAGTACTAGAACGAAACTGGATTTCATGCACAGGCGACGAGATCGAAACTCGACCCAAATCAAAATGATGAGAGCGCATGTTTCTTAGAGCACCTGTTGGCTAGGATCTATGTCTCCTCTTACTAGGATCTCTGTCTCCTTGTACAAAAACACCTATTTATAGGCAAACATCAACACAAATAGACTTTGAAGTGCAACTTTTTGTTTTTTCTGTTTTTAGCGCAAAAGTGTTCAATGACTAAAATTGAATGAACATATGCATATGAACATGATTAAATTGTTAACAAGTGTATGCATAAAAATGGTAATAAGCATTTCCTTAAGGATTTGGGATATCCCCACAGAGTTACTACAACAAAATTTTCTCCACTTAGCTAAATTCGCACATCCAGAGTTTCAATCTCTGGGAAACCCTCTCCCCGGCTGAGTTGGTCTTAAAAAAGAAGCCTTGTGGAGTTCTCCCTAAAAAAATTTACTTCCCCCAGTAGGTCGTCAAAATATTCCCTTTAACTGGGTTTATTTCCCCCAACAAACTACAAATTCCCAAGCTTAAGTTGGTGTTGTACCCCAAAATTTTCCCTCTCATTTATCAAGATTTTTCTCACAAGACTTCTTGGACTCAAGACAAGATTAGGGTTTGATCAGCTTAAGACATCTCATCTTGCACTGATCACCCAAAATTAGGGTTTGAGTTTGCACAAGGATTTTTAGACCACCAATGCTTCATATGACTTTCATACTTCATTTTGGACCCCTAAGATTGCTCATGTTAAGTTTCAAGCCTTCAACCACATTTTTGATCAGCCAATTGGACAGTTGACCTAAAAATCAGCTAAATTGGGGAAAAAGTCAACCATGGCCAATTTACAGTCAAACTTCATAACTTTTGATCCACATCAACATTTTAAACTCATATGTACCATTTGATCAAGTTTGGATCACAACTCCTCAAGAAATTTGATCAAATCATCAAAAGGGCAAAATGGTCAAAATTAGGGTTTTGACTGAGAAGGGGCAATTTCTGATTTTTAACCAAGCCAATGACCAATTGGATTCAAACATGGTTTCAAGGGTTAAATGGCATCATCTTGACCTAATTACATGGTTCAAAAGATCTCAAATTCATTGGATTGACAGATGAATTTTGCAGTCAACTGATCAAAAGTCAATTGTGCATTGAAAAGTCAAACTTTGACTTTTTGGTTAAAATCAAGTGCCAAGGGTCATAATTCATCAAGATATGTCAAAATATGAAACTTGTTGACCAAGAAAACCAATTTTGAAAATTAAGGTTTTGAATTTGAAAATTTTCATAACTTAGAATTTTTCTAAGTATGGAAATTTTCATATTTTTTCCCAACTTTTCACAACTTTTTCACCATGATGAATTTTGATTCAAAGAAAACTTCCAACATGAAAGTTGTAGTCCTCCGTGAAATCTACAACTTTTCTTCACAAACTTTTCCCAAAAGATGCTTGTATCGCAAGTTATGAATTTGTGAATATAGGTCCATGAACTTCTTAACTTAGTGAAATTTTGCCCTAATTTAGGCAGTTTTTTGACCCAACTTCATGGACATTTTTCACCTAGTTCCAAGAGGTATCTCAAAATTCATTTTAAAAATGGATTATAGAGCACATGACAAGCTTTCCAAAATGCCCCAGAACTCTCCAAGATCATTTTTGGTTAGGGAGAATCGAAGAAGAGAAGTTGGCATTTTATCACTTTTGTTCATGCCATTTTTACAAGGCATCAAGTTGCAAATCCAATCCATGTTGTTTGTACATTGCTTTACAGGTCCTAAACTCATTCTACACTCCATAATTAAATGCAAATTCAGAAGATAAGGGCTTTATCTTGGTTTTTGGAACATTGTACAAGAAATAATTCCATTTTAAGCATAAAGGTTACAATGTCATTTTCATAAAGGTGAAATTTTGCAACTTTACAAATCTTAAGCCTTGGACCTGTCCCTTTGGTACAAAAAATTTCCACAGGTATCAAGCAATGTGTACCAACTCCTATCAGCTCACAAGCTAGCCAGTACAAGCATGTTGCATAAGTCATTTCACTTTTCTTAAAATACAAGAAAGGTTGCCAAAAGTGCTAGAACTTGTACAGCTAGTAAGAGTGGACTTTGTATCCATTCTATACATATTCACAAACTTATCACAAGGCTGGACACGATTGACTTGCATCCAAAACACTCCCAAACTGAAAAAAAACTCCAAAATTCTGCCAAACATACAGATTTCTGCAAAACCATAGCAAACTCATTTTTTGCTCGTGCGTTTTGTGGCTTGACACTTGAAACATCTTATCCACATCCTACCAAAGCTATCCAAGCCCTTACCCTGCATCTGTAAGCCATGTTTCAGCCATTGCCATTTTCAAACTTGGAGCTTGCAGCTTGACTTGTGCAGAGAGTTTTGGCCATGCACAAAGCAAACTAGGCATTGTAATAGTTTGAAGGAAGTTCAAGGAAGCTCACACGATCCTCAGGCCTCCCTCAAAGTCCCCACATTGTCATATCCAAATCCAACTAAAGGAGGTATTTTTCTCAAACTCTATCTCTGTATTTAGGCATCCTCAAGCCACGATTTGTGAATAAAAAATGTAGTCCCTAACATGGTGAAGCTGTACATATGCATACTTTTCATTTATATTAACTGAGCTAAGAGAATTTGAAGCTTGAAGTTGTTGAAATTTTTAGGTCACGAATTAGGGCCATTAAAAATCTCCTTGATCTTTTAGAGTTAGATTACAAATTTTATATGGTTGGAATCGTGAGATTAAATGCTACATGTTTTATGTTATGGGTTTTTGTTTTTATGCAAGCATTAGCAAGTTACAGTTTGAACCATGAAGCGCACGAAGAAGAAGAAGCTGGAGGACGGGGATGACTGGCTTGGGCTTTTTGGCGCGCCTGGCCTTTTTGTTTTTGTTATCCACACGCCCTGAATTACTTCTGCACCCCCTGACTTATCATTTTTTATTTTTGCATTTTTCTTGTATATTTTTATATTATTACTTGCATTTATTTTTTTTAAATGATAAAAATTACCCAAAAATAATTTATTTATTTTCACATTTTTATTTTATTTTATTATTATTTTTTGCATAAAAATAATTTATTTAATAGAATAGAAATCATTTTCTTAAAATAACTTATAAATAATAAAAAATACTATATTTTTTTTATTATATTATTTATACTCATCAAATATTTATTTCCATACATATTTAATTTTTAATATTTGCACATAATATTATTTGTTATTTTCTTGTACAAAAAATGGACAAAATATTAATATAGAACATATATTTTCTTTAATAAAAAAATTAGGGTTTCCCCCTTTCAAAAATAATAATATTTTTTCTCTTATTTCTAGGGTTTAAATAAATTATTTTTCTCATACATTAAACAAATACAAAACATTTTTTGCATAAGTACATTTGCATTGCATTTTAAATACTTGTTTATTCATTTAATGCGCACAATATTCGATTGGGTTGTAATAGTATTTTTAGATTTATATTTGTGAAAAAATCCCCATTCAAAACTTGTATCCCCCCTCCCATAATAATTGTTGTAATAGCTTAGTTTATTTTACGCAATTTATTGCTTTTATACCATGTTTAGTAAACTAGGGTTTGCATGACAAGAACAAAAACAAACAAATAGAAAAGACCTAATACAAGACAAATCAAATGCATGTAAAATAACACACATTGCACACAAGCACCCCTAGAGTTTCTCCCACTTGGTTGCCTAAAATAAAATGGCCATGTTACGCAAGTGAAGTATTTTGGCAAAACAAAACAAAATAAGATCATAGTCCCTCGATGACGCTGTCAAAAGGTTGCCTAAACAAAGATGATCTTGATCCCTCAAACATGCTAAGATACTTGGCGATATTGCTATCATGGTTATACGATGACCCATGCCCATCCTGTTTACATCCAAAGATAGGGTTGTTTACCAAATCAATGGTAAATCAACAATGTCAAAAGAATAAAAATGCACAAGAAAGATATTTGAGTAGGTAGATAGCTTCTAGTTACTTGATCAATTTCAAAACAATCCTTGCTATTTTCAAAAACAAACACACACACATTTCAAAACATCTTACAAAACATTGAAAAAACATTTTCAAAGGACAAACATCTTTGTATACATTCTTACAAACGAGAATCATTACAAAGATCGCCTAAACAATGGCCTCTTTTAAAAATACTTTCAAAACCACACCAAGCACCATTTCAAACAAAACAAAGCAAAGCAAGTGATCTAAACAAGTAACTAAGAGCCCATGGAAAACCATGGATGAAAAGGGTGCTAGCACCTTCCCTTTTTATAATCTACCCCCCGAACTCAAGAAAACATCTCAAAGGTCTTTCCTGTGCTTTTTTACCTTTCCTTTTGGATAAAAGAAAAGTCGGTGGCGACTCTTGCTAACCGCAACATTTGCGAACACAAACGCAAAACCTCAAATCAGTTCTCCCACCGCATCATAGAACTGGCGACTCTGCTGGGGATCATAAATAAAAGTGGGGTTACCTTAGGGTTTAGATCACATTTATTTGCTTACAATTGTTTGACTTTTTTGCTTTACAATTATGGTTCTTTGTTTGGGTTTGAATCCTCCACGCAGATTTGGGAAACATTATAGGTAAATAGCAATATGTTATGGAAACTGTGCGGGGTATACCAACATGGTCTAAGCAATAGCTATATTACTATGACATATTTGTGGGTACCGGTAGCCTTTGAGTCAATCAAAGAGAATACAGGGCCGCTGAGTGATGTCATGAAGCACTAATGAACTTCTAGAACCTTTACTTGACCCACTTGGCCTTTTAGGATGTAGTGAGATGACCGGCTTTGGTGCAGTCCGAAGTTGGTAGATACTCGATACTACACTCATTGAGGGTTGGTTCCTTGGAATATTTCGGTCGCCAGTACAGAGGCTTGAATTGAAACAATGAACAAGGAAACCATCCAGTGATATTGAGCTCCTTAGAACTCGGTTACTATTCTTAGGACAGGTTGAGCCAACTAAACTTTAAGAGGGTACTTACCTATGAAACCCCATACAAGCCTAAACTAGGAACTTGTGTGATTTTCTTGTACATATATACTTGTGCATAACATCATGGACATCATGAACATCATATGCACTCACTAACCATTTCAAGGATTTTGGAGATTCATCTTTGTTCTTGTTTTGTAGGTTATGGATTCACTTCGCAGGAAAACTATCCAAATCAACCTTGTAAGAATTCCTCCACAACTCAAGGAGCTAGCTTCAAGGATTCCTAAGAATTCTCCATTCACCGAGAGACATGGTCGTCTACTCAACTTGGTCACTTCCAACACAGAGGAGGATATGATGAAGGTTCTCTTCTAGTTCTTTGACCCTTTGCACCATTGCTTCACATTTCCTGACTATCAACTTGTGCCCACTTTGGAAGAATTCGCTCATCTTTTGAAGATTCCTATTCTCAATCAACTACCCTTCAACGGTACGGAAAGAGATCCAAAGCCAGAAGAGATTGCTCAAGCCTTGCACTTGCATTCATCTGATGTCACAACTTATTGGGAAACTAGAAGTGGTGCCAAAGGCTTCATGTCAAAGTTTTTGTTTGAGAAGGCCCAAAGCTGTTGGAATTCCCTAGACTTGCAAGCTTTTGAGGAGATTTTAGCTCTTCTCATCTATGGGATGGTCCTGTTCCCTAATCCTGACCAACTCATAGATGTGAGCGCTGTCAAAATCTTCATGTCTCGCAACCAGGTGCCTACATTGCTTGGGGATATCCTCTACTCTTTTCACACTCGTACAATGAGGAAAAGAGGTGTTCTTATGTGTTGCACTCCTCTCCTGACAAGATGGTTTATTTCTCATCTTCCCTAATTAGTCTTGAAGAATGAGCAAGGTTTGAGGTGGTCACAAAGGTTAATGACACTTAGACATTCAGATATTCATTGGTCTTATTGATCCAAAGAGAATGTTATCATCGTTGACCGTTGTGGGGAATTCCCTAATGTCCCTCTACTTGGCATTAGGGGAGGCATCACCTACAACCCTTGCTTATCTCTAAGACAGTTTGGTTATGCCCGAAGGGATGGCCCACATGATATGCTGATTCAAGGATTGGTTTTTGACTACGACAACGACAACCAAGGACTCCGTCAAAGATTCATCCGAGCTTGAAGGATGCCCAACAAGGTGGATAGCAAGACTTTGGGACACGAGAATTCCATCCCCCTTGAGCCTTACCTCAAGTGGGTACGAACCCGCGCTAAAAGTATTATGATGCCTTATCCCTCCATTCTCCCAGTGATTATAGAGCCTGTTAAGGAAGGAGAGGTTCCATACACCATCCTACATCCTGACATGCCGACATCACTCGAAGATCTACAAAGGAGTTGGATACAGCTCAAGGGAGAGCGTGATACTTTCGAAGCCCATCTCTATGCAAGTGAGAAGAAGGTTTTGGAACTCACCCGGATACTTCATGAAGAGCAGACTCTCAACACCTACATTGCACCAAAGAGGATGTGCAACGTCTTTTTACCTTAGAGTTTTGTATTATTTTGCCCTAGGGGCATTAATGTACTCGCAATTCTATCTTATTAATATGACGTGTGTTTCTTTTTATTTAAAACAAATTTGAATTTCTGAATCCTTGAAAGCATTTCATGAATACATATCATTCATCATAAGCATAAACAGGTCTTCACACCAAGTTTCCTCATCTCTCTACTGTTTATTTCAGTAAGATGGATATCGAACAAACGGTCAAAGATCTGCAAGCCCAGAATTCACAATTTCAACAGTTGCTCATGACCTTAGCCAAGGGGCAAGAGGAGCTGAAGACTATGCTAGAGAAAGAGAAAGAGAAAAAGAAGAAGAAGCTAGATGGTGTGGTTGGTAGAAGATTTCAGGGACAAGCCAGAAGGACCTTGGAATTTCCAACAACATCTGAAGAGAGGGAAAGAAAAGGAAAAGGAACGGCAGTACCATCAGATTCTGAAGAAGAAGAAGAGGAAGAAGAGGACTACTATGAACAACAATACCCTCCTGCTGATGACAAGTACAAACACCTTGAAGAGCGACTAAGCGTTATGGAAATCCAGAGAGTACCGGGGCTAGATTTTGAAGAGTTAGGGCTGGTGTCAGGAATTGTAATCCCTCCAAAGTTTAAAGTGCCACTGTTTGCCAAGTATGATGGGGTGTCTTGCCCTAAAATTCACCTCAGATCCTATGTCAGGAAGATTTAACCACACTCTGCTGACAAAGACATGTGGGTCCACTTTTTCCAAGATAGTTTATCAGGAACGTAACTTGATTGGTTCTACCAGTTGGAGAGGGATGAAATCCACAATTAGGAGGACTTAGCAGCTGCTTTCTATAAACAGTATCAATACAACGCCGACTTGGTGCAAACCCGTACTCAGCTACAAAGTATGGCTATGGCTTCCAATGAGGGCTTTAAAGATTACGCGCAAAAGTGGAGAGACCTAGCCGGAAGGGTGCAACCCCCTCTATCTGAGAGGGAGTTGGTGGACATGTTCTTGGGAACTCTATCAGGTCCTTTCTTTAATCATCTGATTGGGAGCTCCTCTCCAGGGTTTACTGAATTGATTTTAACCGGTGAAAGAGTGGAGGCTGGTATAAGAAATGGGAAGATTCAGAAGGACGCGTCTGCCTCAACAGCTGTAAAAAAGCCCTTCATTGGAAGAAAGGAGGTATCTGCTGTGTATTCTCAGAGGAATCAGGGAAAAACTGAGCGTCGACCAACAGTGGGGGCCGTTATGATTACGAAGCCTGCATCAGACCAGCCAAGAACTAATCAGCAAAGGGTGGAAAGGCCAGTACGACAATTCACCAAGATTAACATGACTCCAGCCCGAGTTCTACCACATCTCCTGAAGTTGAATATGGCCACTTTAAAAGAGGCCCCAAAGAATCCTAATACTGCTTCTCCACATTACCATCCCAACACCAGATGCGCGTACCATTCTGAAAGCCCAGGGCACGACACCAACAACTGTTGGGCTCTGAAGAATAAAATCCAGAACCTGATAGATGCAAAGGAAGTTGAGTTTGAAGCGACTGAGAAATCAAATGTTATTTCCGCCCCAATGCCGAGGCATGGTCACAATGCCAACGCTATTGAAGAAGATCTATTTGTTGCTACCGTGGATGAATTGTTAACTCTGATCCCGATTATTAAGTTGAATTTGTTGAAAGCTGGTATTTTCCCAGGTTGTGACAATGACTGCCATGTTTTCCTGTCCTCATCATTTGACTGCCCTCTGTTGAAGAAAGATATCCAACGAATGATGGATAACCAAGAAATTTTGTTTGAGAATGCTCCTGTTTCACCCGTTCCAGTGAAACAAGTTTCAATAATAACCATCTGCGCTAATCCTTCCAGGGCCCCTAAAAGACCCGTTAGGATTACACCCGCTTCAAAGATTGCTCCACTTAAGATTACAATGCCCGGGCCTGCCCCATACAAATCAGATAAATCAGTACCGTGGAATTATGGTGGAGAAATCTACTACCACGGTATTAAACAAGATGAACTGACTGCTGAATAAGAAAGCTCCGAAGAGGACAATTCCGACATTAGCAATATTGTTGGAACTAGCAAGATCACCCGCAGTGGTAGGATCTTCTCTCCAGAGATTTCTCCTCCAACAGCAGTCTTTGGACCCGTGGCCGTTCCGAAGATCACCTCTGTACCAGTGATTGTACCTGCAAGCGTACCTACCAAAAAAGACAATACAATTCATATCCCTACTTCCGTTGTTGAGAATAAAGGAAAGAATGTTCAAGAGGAGCCTGTCCAGACGAAGGCTCAATCACTAGCTATTCCTGAAACATTCAAGAAGGAGATGGAAGAAATCATGAGGATCATTAAGAAGAGTGATTATGATGTGGTTGAACAATTGGGGCAGACCCCTTCAAAGATCTCTATGCTAGCCCTGCTACTGTGCTCTAAAGCACACGCCAAAGCTCTGGTAAAATTTCTGAAGACAGCTCATGTGCCGCAAGAGACATCTGCTGACCAGTTCCAGGACTGTGTGGCCAGTTTGACAGCTGATAATGGTATGGGCTTCTCCGATGCTGACTTGACACCCCGAGGGAGAAAACACAATGATGCATTACATGTCTCAGTGGAGTGCAGAGGAACAACCCTAGACCATGTCTTGGTTGATACTGGGTCATCTTTAAACGTCTTGCCGAAGAAAGCCCTTGATAGATTGGATTGCGAGGGGCTGACTTTAAAACCCAGTAATATAGTGGTGAGAGCTTTTGATGGTTAGAAGAGGATGGTCCACGGGGAGGTGGACATCCCAATAAAGGTGGGAACTCAGGTCTTCAACTCAACCTTCTACGTGATGGACATCCGTCCTTCTTATTCATGTCTGTTGGGACGCCCCTGGATCCACAATGACGGTGTTGTCACCTCCACCTTGAATCAGATGCTCAAGTACCCCGTCCAAGGGAAGATCATAATTGTCCATAGGGAGGAGGAGTATATGATTAGTCATCTGAATTCTTTCTGTTATGTGGAGTTAGATGGCGAATTCATAGAGACCCCTTTCCAACATTTTGAAGAAGTCTCTCCAGAAGTAGCGGTGACCAAGGAAGTATCCTCGGTTCTTAAGATCACAGGACCTCCGCTTCGGATGTCATCTTTAAAGGATGAAAAGGAAGTAGTGGAAGAAGGGGAATGCACAATCCGGGGTCAGCTTCCAGATATTCCTTACAAATCAGACAAGTTCGGCTTGGGGTTTACTTCGACTGGTCAGAAGGATGTGCGCCGTGCCCGTGCTGGGGGGCCACCTTTAAAGATTACCAACCAAGGGGTCAATGCAGTAGAAGACAATAAAGAGGAAGGCAACTTGGAAGATTGGATATTTCCTACTGTCAGCGGAGGACTGCGCAACTGGGAAGCCAGAGACTTCTTTCCGATAACTTTCATATCTCAATAATTTATCTTTTACATTTCTGTTGGACTGTAATAATTCACAAACAATTCACATTCTAAAAACCTTGTGTCTTGCCCGAGGCACAACTGTCCATTTGTAAGGGTTTTTATTTCATCTACATATGTCATTCAATGAATCATGGACGCTTTTTCACATATAAACCTTTTACACTCATTGTCTTTCTTTTACATTTTATTGTTTTAAGATGGCTATACCCTTACACACACCCACACTCACAAATGCAGGTACCCTTACATTCCGGATCCCATGGGTAACGATACTGCTATAGCCTTCAGTGACTCTGAAGATCTGATCTACCAAGCCGAATACGAAGGTGAGGAAGATTGTGAGGTGTCAGGGGAACTGGCCAGACTATTACAACAAGAGGAAAGAGCAATTCAGCCTCATGAGGAGTTGTTGGATACAATCAACTTGGGAACCGAGAAGGATAAAAAGGAAATCGAAGTGGGTGCCAATCTAGAGCCGAGTGTCAAGGAGCGCCTAATTCGGCTATTGCATGATTATGTTGAGATCTTTGCCTGGTCATACAAAGACATGTCGGGACTCGATACAGACATTGTGGTGCACCGTCTACCCACAAGAGAAGATTGTCCACCAGTGAAACAGAAAGTCCGCCGCATGAGACCTGACATGTCAGAGAAGATCAAAGCAGAAGTTATGAAGCAGTTCAATGCTGGATTTCTGGCTGTTACTTCCTATCCTCAATGGGTGGCCAACATTGTTCCCGTGCCTAAGAAGGACGACAAAGTGAGAATGTGCGTGGATTATAGAGATTTAAACAGGTCCATCCCTAAAGATGATTTTCCACTTCCACACATTGACATCCTGGTCGACAATACAGCCCAGCACAAAGTATTTTTTTTCATGGACGGATTCTCAGGCTATAACCAGATCAAAATGGCACCTGGGGACATGGAGAAAACTACATTTGTCACACAGTGGGGTACGTTCTGCTACAAAGTGATGCCATTCGGACTGAAGAATGTCGGGGCAACCTATCAACGCGCCATGGTAGCTTTGTTTCATGATATGATACATCATGAGATAGAGGTCTACGTAGATGACATGATAGCCCGATCACAAACTGAAGAAGAACACCTTGATCACTTGCAAAAGCTGTTTGTCAGGTTGAAGGAGTACAAGCTAAGATTGAACCCAAACAAGTGTACATTCGGAGTCCGGTCCAGTAAACTCTTGGATTTCATTGTCAGCAACAAAGGCATCGAGGTTGATCCTGCCAAAGTCAAAGCGATACAAGAAATGCCTGCTCCTCGCACTGAGAAGAAAGTCATAGGTTTTTTGGGACGCCTAAACTACATTTCCAGGTTCATTTCTCACCTAACGTCTACTTGTGAACCAATCTTCAAGCTGTTGAAGAAAGATCAAGTGGTCAGATGGAATGATGAATGTCAGATTGCTTTTGATAAAATCAAGGAGTATTTGCTAGAGCCTCCTGTCTTGATGCCACATGCCAAGGGAAGACCGCTAATCATGTATCTAACCATCTTAGAGAATTCAATGGGGTGCGTACTGGGGAAGCATGACGAGTCTGGCCGAAAAGAGCACGCCATTTATTACATAAGCAAAAAGTTTACCGACTGTGAAACCAGATATTCACTGCTCGAGAAAACTTGTTGCACTTTGGTATGGGCTGCTCGCCGGCTAAGGCAATATGTGTTGACTCATACCACTTTGCTGATATCTAAGATGGATCCGATAAAGTACATATTTGAGAAGCCTGCTTTGTCTGGGAGGATAGCTAGATGGCAGATGATCCTAACAGAATACGACATACAGTACACGACCCAAAAAGCTATAAAGGGCAGTGTGCTAGCTGATCATCTGGCCCATCAAGCTGTAGAAGATTACCAGTCCATGAAGTTTGACTTCCCTGACGAAGACATCATGACAGTAGACGACTGCGAAGAGATCATACCATATGACGGACCTGAACAAGGATCCCGATGGACCCTATACTTTGATGGGGCATCTAATGCACTTGGTAACGGTATCGGCGTTGTGCTCATATCTCCAGAAGGATGCCATACTCCTTTCACCACCAGACTTTGCTTCAACTGTACGAACAACATGGCAGAGTACGAAGCATGCATCTTTGGTCTCAAGGCTTCCATAGACTTGGGAATCAAATCTTTAGATGTCTTTGGGGACTTAGCTTTGGTCATCAGTCAGATCAAAGGAGAGTGGGACACTAAGCATCCAAACCTCATCCCTTACAAAGAACATGTTTTGACATTACTACCACATTTCAAGCAGATTACCTTCGAGCACTTCCTGCGAGAAGAAAATCAGCTAGCAGATGCTCTAGCTACAATGTCATCTATGTTTAAACTTAAATGGGATAACGAGGCTCCCCATATCACCATTGAACGGATGGACGAACCAGAACACTGTCACGAGATTAATACTGAAGAAATAGTGGACCGTCCGTGGTTTCATGAAGTCAAAAGGCATCTCGAGGCTCAAGAATATCCTGAAGGAGCTTCAGTCAATGACAAAAAGTTCTTAAGGAGATTCTCAGCTAAGTTCTTCCTAAGTAATGGCATCCTGTACAAACGCAATCATGATTCTATTCTGCTCCGTTGTGTGGACAAGATTGAAGTTGAAAAGATCATGGCTGAATTGCATGAGGGTACCTTTAGCACTCACTCTAATGGGCATATGATGGCGAAGAAAATCCTACGGGCAGGCTATTACTGGTCTACCATGGAAGCTGACTGCTATCAACACTCCCGGACCTGTCATAAATGTCAAATCTATGCAGACAAGGTCCACGTGCCTCCAGTTCCTCTAAATATTTTGACAGCTCCTTGGCCCTTCGCTATGTGGGGAATTGACATGATTGGGGAGATCAAGTCTACAACCTCCAATGGACACCGTTTCATTCTGGTGGCCATTGACTATTTCACCAAGTGGATCGAAGCAGCTTCCTTCGCATCCGTGACTAAGAATGTTGTCGCCCGCTTCATCAAGCAGAATCTCATTTGCCGGTATGGTATCCCTGAAAGGATCATCACTGATAACGGTACAAACCTTAACAATACTATGATCACCGCTTTGTGTGAGCAGATCAAAATTCAACATCACAATCCATCCCCCTATCGGCCAAAGATGAATGGTGCAGTCGAAGCTGCTAACAAAAATATTAAAAAGATCATACAGAAGATGACAGTCACCTACAAGGACTGACATTAAATGCTACCGTTTGCTCTCCACGGGTACCTTACCATGGCTCGCACATCAACTGGGGCAACACCCTATTCTTTATTTTATGGCATGGAGGTTGTTTTACCTATTGAGGTTCAGATCCCCTCTTTAAGAATCATGAAGGATGCAGGTTTGAGTGAAGACGATTGGATCCAAACCTGACTTGATCAGTTGAACTTAATTGACGAAAAGATACTTACTACTGTTTGCCATGGTCAGATGTATCAAAAGCGGATGATCAAGGCTTTCAACAAGAAAGTCATACGACAAGTATATCAAGTTGGAGATCTAGTGATCAAGCGCATCATTTTTCCACAAAGTGATCCCTGGGGAAAATGGACTCCTACCTATGAAGGACCATTTGTAATCAAGAACATCTTTTCTAGTGGGGCAATGATCTTAACCACCATGGACGGCGACGATCTGCCACACCCTACGAACGCAGACATAGTCAAAAGATACTACGCATAAGAGACCCTCTAGGTTGACACACCTAGGAAAAACAAGGGCATCCCGGCGAACCAAAAGGTTCGGGAAAAAACTAGGGATAAAATAAAAAAATCTTGTACACCCGACAAGTTGAAAACCCGAAAGGGCGACTTGGGCAAAAAAGGGTTTCCCGGTGGACTGAAAACCCGAAAGGGCGGTCCAGGAAAAAGTTAGGGAATTAAAGCGTATGACTATGTCTCGTCGAATCACTTTAAGGATAATCTCTTCACCAACAAACCTGGAGCTTTTGATCAATCCAATCATCTTCGGACGAAGCAACAAATGGACAAGATATTCGGAGATACGAAGGCTATAGCAGAATGGGAACTCCATGGGATTTTTACACATAGCCATCTTTCTTTGTATAAATTTTTCTTACTCTTATGACACCATCCTCTTACTAGGACGTCTGCCTCCTTTGTACAAAACACTTATTCAAAGTAAATACAAAGATGTCTCTTTCAAAGTACAGAAAACTATTTGCCTTCTTCTTTACACTTGTGTCTTATTTGCAAAAAACGTCCAATGATTCATTAATGAACATATGCATTTGAACATAATTACTGTTTACAAATAAACAGGATGAAAAAGAACAATTACAGACAAGTTGAAAAGATAGGAAAACGTCTTTAGGATATTCCTTGAGCAATCCCTACAGTACGTCATCTAGATCCCCAGCGGAGCTAAAACTTTGAACTCTCAATCCCCAGCGAAGCCAAAACTTCAAACTACCAATCCCCAGCGGAGCCAAAATTTCAAACTATTAACCCCCAGTGGAAACCACCCAGTTTCTCCAAAATCCCTAGCAAGTTATCTTGAAGCCTGAAAACCAGACAACAACTTATGATAACTCCCCAGTAGAATGGCAGACAACCCAAACTCCTGAACCTACTCCACAGTAGCATAGGTTTCTTCCCCACAGAGTTTTCATTGCTCCCCAACAGATTGAAGATTCTCTTTATTAATTCCCCGCAGAAGTCATCAGAGTTCTTTTATTCCCCAGCAGAACAAGGATTCCCATTTTGTAATCCCCAATAGAAGTCATCAATTTCTCTGGATTCCCCAAGCAGATTACTCAAGCAGTATATGGAATTTCTCATAACGGAACTTTTGTCAATACTCCAACTTTAAGACATGAAGGATCCCTATATCCCCGGAGAAGTCGCCAAGGATTTCTTATCCTCAGCAGTCAAGGATTTTTAATCCCCAGCAGCAATCAAGGATTTTTAATCCCCAACAGTCGTCAAGGATTTCTTATCCTCAATAATCAAGGATTTATTTTCTCCGGCAGTAGTCAAGGATTTATTTTCCTCAGCAATACAGTACATCAACTTACATGCGCATACATTACATCCATATATCATAAACATTGACGAAACACATAATATTGCATCATACATTTCATGCAACATAACTTTGTGTTTCAGCTAACATTTTACTCTTTTTAGGATAAGATTAACAGCTACCTTTAACAATGTTCAGAAGATTTTAGATACGGTACAGATACGCTCCAGATACGGTTGCTATTTTGTTACTCATTCAAAGACAACTTTCAGATACAGTTCAGATACACTCCCGGCACAGTTTCTATTTCGTTACTCATTCAAAGGCAGCTTTCAGATACAGTTCAGATACGCTCCAGACACGGTTGCTATTCTGTTACTCATTCAAAGACAACTTTCAGATACAGTTTTAGATACGCTCCGGACACGGAAGACATTCTTTTACTCATTCAGATTTCAAGTTCAGATATAGTATGGATACGCTCCAGACACGGAAGCCATTCTGTCGCTCATCTAGATTCAGATTTTAGATACAGTTCAGATACGTTCCAGACACGGACACCGTTCTGATACTCGTTCTTTCAACTTACAACTTACAATTCAACAAACATTCTTGATGGCATCTACAAGCCCATATCCAAAAAGATTATATCACCTCTCCGAATGGCATTTTTAAGCCCATTCCCTCAACTACACTTTGTCGAGTGCAAATTTATGGGCACTCTAGTGTCCAATCATCTTTTACCTTCGAGTCACGAACGGCAAAGCTCGCCAATCTAACTCTTCAGGTTCAAGAAGATTGAACAGGGGCAGCTGTTGTACCCCAAAATTTGCCCTCTCATTTATCAAGATTTTTCTCACAAGACTTCTTTTACTCAAGACAAGATTAAGGTTTGGTCAGCTCAAGACATCTCATCTTGCACTAATCACCCAAAATTAGGGTTTGAGTTTGCACAAGGATTTTTGGACCACAAATGCTTCATATGACTTTCATACTTCATTTTGGACCCCTAAGATTGCTCATGTTAAGTTTCAAGCCTTGAACCACATTTTTGATCAGCCAATTGGACAGTTGACCTAAAAATCAACTGTATTGGGGAAAAAGTCAACCATGGCCAATTTACAGTCAAACTTCATAATTTTTTATCCACATCAACATTTTAGACTCATATGTACCCTTCGATCAAGTTTGGATCACAACTCCTCAAGAAATTTGATCAAATCATTAAAGGGGGAAAATGGTTAAAATTAGGATTTTGATTGAGAAGGGGCAATTTCTGATTTTTAACCAAGCCAATGACCAATTGGGTTCAAACATGGTTTCAAGGGTTCAATGGCATCATCTTGACCTAATTACATGGTTCAAAAGATCTCAAGTTCATTGGATTGACAGATGAATTTTGCAATCAACTGATTAAAAGTCAATTGTGCACTGAAAAGTCAAACTTTGACTTTTTGGTCAAAATCAAGTGCCAAGGGTCATAATTCATCAAGATATGTCAAAATATGAAACTTGTTGACCAAGAAAACCAATTTTGAAAATTAGGGTTTTGAATTTGAAAATTTTCATAACTTAGAATTTTTCAAAGTATGGAAATTTTCTTATTTTTATCCAACTTTTCACCACTTTTTCACTATGATGCATTTTGATTCAAACAAAACTTCCAAAATGAAAGTTGTAGACCTCCATGAAATCTACAACTTTTCTTCACAAACTTTTCCCAAAAGATGCTTGGATCTCAAGTTATGAATTTGTGAATATAGGTCCATGAACTTCTTAACTTAGTGAAATTTTGCCCTAATTTAGGCAGTTTTTTGACCCAACTTCATGGACATTTTTCACCTAGTTCCAAGATGTATCTCAAAATTCATTTCAAATATGGATTATATAGCACATGACAAGTTTTCCAAAATATCCAAGAACTCTCCAAGATCATTTTTTGTTAAGGAGAATCGAAGAAGAGAAGTTGGCATTTTATCACTTTTGTTCATGCAATTTTTACAAGGCATCAAGTTGCAAATCCAATCCATGTTGTTTGTACATTGCTTTACAGGTCCTAAACTCATTCTACATTCCATAATTAAATGAAAATTCAGAAGATAAGGGTTTTATCTTGGTTTTTGGAACATTGTACAAGAAATAATTCCATTTTAAGCATAAAGGTTACAATGCCATTTTCATAAAGGTGAGATTTTGCAACTTTACAAATTTTGAGCCTTGGAAATGTCCCTTTGGTACAAACAATTTCCACAGGTATCAAGCAATGTGTACCAACTCCTATCAGCTCACAAGCTAGCCAGTACAAGCATGTTGCATAAGTCATTTCACTTTTCTTAAAATACAAGAAAGGTTACCAAAAGTGCTAGAACTTGTACAGCTAGTAAGAGTGGACTTTGTATCCATTCTATACATATTCACAAACTTATCACAAGGCTGGACACAATTGACTTGCATCCAAAACACAGCCAAACTGAAAAAACTCCAAAATTCTGCCAAACATACAGATTTCTGCAAAACCATATCAAACTCATATTTTGCTCGTGCGTTTTGTAGCTTGACACTTGAAACATCTTATCCACATCCTACCAAAGTTATCCAAACCCTTACCCTGCATCTGTAAGCCCTGTTTCAGCCATTTCCATTTTCAAACTTGGAGCTTGCAGCTTGACTTGTGTAGAGAGTTCTGGCCATCCACAAAGAAAACTAGGCATTGGAATAGTTTGAAGGAAGTTCAAGGAAGCTCACACGATCCTCAGGCCTCCCTCAAAGTCCCCACATTGTCATATCCAAATCCAGCTGAAGGAGGTATTTTTCTCAAACTCTATCTTTGTATTTAGGCATCCTCAAGCCACGATTTGTGAATAAAAAATGTAGTCCCTAACATGGTGAAGTTATACATATGCATACTTTTCATTTATAATAACTGAGCTAAGAGAATTTGAAGCTTGAAGTTGCTGAAATTTTTAGGTCACGAATTAGGGCCATTAAAATTCTCCTTGATCTTTTAGAGTTAGATTACAAATTTTATATGGTTGGAATCGTGAGACTAAATGCTACATGTTTTATGTTATGGGTTTTTGTTTTTATGCAAGCATTAACAAGTTACAGTTTGAACCATGAAGCGCGCGAAGGAGAAGAAGCTGGAGGACAGGGATGACTGGCTTGGGCTTTTTGGCGCGCCTGGCCTTTTTGTTTTTGTTATCCACGCCCCCTGAATTACTTCTGCACCCCCCTGACTTATTATTTTATATTTTTGCATTTTTCTTGCATATTTTTATATTATTACTTGCATTTATTTTTTTTAAATGATAAAAAATACCCAAAAATAATTTATTTATTTTCACATTTTTATTTTATTTTATTATTATTTTTTGCATAAAAAAGTTTATTTAATAGAATAGAAATCATTTTCTTAAAATAACTTATAAATAATAAAAAATAGTACATATTTTTTTATTATATTATTTATAATCATCAAATATTTATTTCCATACATATTTAATTTTTAATATTTGCACATAATGTTATTTATTAATTTCTTGTACAAAAAATGGACAAAATATTAATATAGTACATATATTTTCGTTAATCAAAAAATTAGGGTTTCCCCCTTTCAAAAATAATAATATTTTTTCTCTTATTTCTAGGGTTTAAATAAATTATTTTCTCATACATTAAACAAATACAAAACATTTTTTGCATAATTACATTTGCATTGCATTTTAAATACTTGTTTATTCATTTAATGCGCACAATATTCGATTTGGTTGTAATAGTATTTTTAGATTTATATTTGTGCAAAAATCCCCATTCAAAACTTGTATCCCCCTCCCATAATAATTGTTGTAATAGCTTAGTTTATTTTACGCAATTTATTGCTTTTATACCATGTTTAGTAAACTAGGGTTTGCATGACAAGAACAAAAACAAACAAATAGAAAAGACCTAATACAAGACAAATCAAATGCATGTAAAATAACACACATTGCACATAAGCACCCCTACGGTTTCTCCCACTTGGTTGCCTAAAATAAAATGGCCATGTTACGCACGCGAAGTATCTTGGCAAAACAAAACAAAATAAGATCGTAGTCCATCGGTGACGCTATCAAAAGGTTGCCTAAACAAAGAGGATCTTGATCCCTCAAACATGCTAAGATACTTGGTGATATTGCTATCATGGTTATACGATGACCCATGTCCGTCCCGTTTACATCCAAAGATAGGGTTGTTTACTAAATCAATGGTAAATCAACAATGTCAAAGGAATAAAAATGCACAAGAAAGACATTTGAGTAAGTAGATAGCTTCTAGTTACTTGATCAATTTCAAAACAAACCTTTTTATTTTCAAAAACAAACACACACATATTTCAAAACATCTTACAAAACATTGGGAAAAAAATTTCAAAGGACAAACATCTCTGTATACAGTTGTTGCGAAGTCTGGAATTCGACCAGATAACAGTTTAACTTTGTCTAAATTTCTACGAAGCCTGGAATTTGACCAGATAACAGTTTAAGTCACTGTGAAGCCTGGAATCCGACCTGATAACAGTTAACTTCAATTTTCTGTGAAGCCTGGAATCCGACCAGATAACAGTTAATTTCATCTTCCCCGATAAGTTGTTGCGAAGCCTGGAATCCGACCAGATAACAATTGACTTTATTATCCCCAGCAAGTTGCTGCCAAACCCAGATTTCAGACAAATAACAACTAAATTTCATTCTCCCCAGTCAAGTATAATTCCCCAGTAGAGTAATGGAGAACACATGAACTCATTTCCCCAAGCAGAAATCAACACTCCTCGTAGAGTTTCCTCAAGCATAGAGCCAAAATCAATGTTCCCCGGCGGATTTCTCCTCAAACAACAAAATAGGAATCCCCAACGGAAACATTCTAAACAAGGTTTGAAGTTGTGCATACTCTTCATCCCCAACAGCAGTCCGGGATTTAACTTCCCAAAGCTCCCCAACATTTGTCAATGATTTATTTTCTAAGACAAAGATACACTTCAATAATATTTCACATTCATACATCATATAACATACATGAAAAATGGGTTGTACCCCAAAATTTTCCCTCCCATTTTTCATTCAAGATGCTATCCTAGGGTTTCTCAAATACCTAATTTGGCTCAGAAGTTGATCAGACAGATTCTCTTTCTAGGCAGTAAGTCAGCAATTAGGGTTTTGCATTTCTCAAAGAAAATTGAGTCTTCAAGGTTTCAAATGGTCTTCATAGGTCTTCATGTCTCCTAAAGGTTGTTTAAGTCAGTTTTCAAACCTCTCATTGCAAGTTTTCTCAATCAATGGTCCAGATAACTGAAAATGACTACATTGACTTGAAAATCGCCCTTTTGCGAGAATAAATTCAAACAATCATAACTTCTTTATTATTCAATATTTTTTAGCGGTTTTCCTTGCATTTGATTCTTCTTGATGCCATCTAAAATTTCTCTTCACATGTCAAGAGCTGATTACGCGTAGAAGATCACCAAAATTCGAATGCGTTAGAAGTCGCATCATGAATTTTGACCTAATTTCAAACATCAGTCGTCTGATTTCTAAGAATTATGATTTCTCCAAATTACAAGACCTTAAGACGTTTATTTCTGGTCATGGTCATATGTGATGTCGTTCATGGGTTTATCTTCAAAGAATTGAAGGAAAATTTGGTTTGGAAGATTTTAAAACTATTGAATCGTTGCAAGGCATTTGTTGATTGTGAATTTACCTTAACCACAGTTTACTGAAGGATTGATGATTGTTCTTAAGAGCATGTTTGTTTGGACAAGATGTGAATGTTAAGACTATCATTTAAAACAATCATGATTTTGGATTCAAGTTTACCAATTGAATTACATTCTTAAACATTTAATTTATTTAGGAATTGGAGTACAAGGTGCAAGTTTGTTTGAAATGCAGTTACAAAGTCAATTGTGATTATTTAGAACTCAAGTTACCAGATTGAAGTATTTTATTTCAAATATTCTGATCGGGAATTTCAAAAATTCAATTAGAATACAAAAATTTGTATAAGATCCTATCATACCAAAGTTGTTCAACTCTTTGTATTATTACACTGCAAGAGAAATTACAAATTTTGTTGTTTACAAAAATCACAAATTTCTTCAAGTAATCCATCCAATCTTTGTTTGCATCCAAGCCTCGCTTGCCGTTCATGAAACAAGAAAAGGAAAAGTTAGCGAAATTCAAGCGAAATAATATGTGAAAAAAGAGTAATTCATCATTAGGGTTTGCGGCTTGGAATCAAAATGTCTTTTTTGTTTTATCACATTCCATTTCCCCCCAATTGCAAATCACAAGAAAGTCATCTTTCTTGGTTCACAAGAAAGGGGGAAAAGGTGAAATATACAAGCAAGTTCAAAACAAACAACAAGCAAGTCAGCAGGCAACAAATGTACAGCAGTCCAAAACATCCCAAGGCAGCTAAACAGCAGGCCAGCAGCAGCCAATCTGCATATTAATATAGCAAACCTGCAACAAAGACAGCAAGCACAGCAGCCCAAGGTTTCACACAACAAGCAAGTCAACAGGCAATAAATATACAGCAGTTCAAAACTACCCAAGGCAACTAACAGTAGGCCAGCAGCAGTCAAGCTGCCTAAAGCATGCAAACAAAAGCAAAACTACAACAGCATAAGCCTGCAGCAAATGCAGAAAACAACAAAGTTATTGCAGCAAACCAAGAAAGCTGCCCAAACAAGCCAAATAACAGGCATCAATGCACCAAAAGAAACAAAGCAGCAAGATATCAACAATGCAAGCTATCAAAACATGGTTTCATCATTTTCCTAAACTAGCAAACACTTCAGAATTTTTGAGTAAAGAAAAATCAATTGGGCTTTATATCATAGAAATATGAAGAGGGAAAGAGAAAGATATCACCTAGGCCACTAGAAATCACAAAATTACCAAGCCAGTTGCTATCATAAAACAAACAACCCTGCTGCTTCTATTACAAGCTTTGCATAAATGTCCAAAAACTGTGCACAAAACTGTCCAAATCCTGCCAAAGACTTGTACAAAAATGGCAAAAACCAAAAACTGCAACAAAGAACATCAGCACGGTATACCACAAGTGTTCAAATGACTATTATCCCCCCCCCCCATTTTCTTTTCGATTCTATTATCAATATAGAGGGGAGAGGCACAAGCAAAACGGAGAGAGAGGTAAAAAAGAAAACCATGCGAAAATCACTAAGACTCATATACTTTCATCAAACCCCTTCCATTTTTTTACAACACCAAAATCACTAAAAACACCATTACCAAAACTACCTGCCTCAGCCACATCTCTTTCACAGCAAGATACAAAATAGCCAGCAAGTATACAACACCAAAATCACTAAAAACACCATTACCAAAACTACCTGCCTCAGCCACATATCTTTCACAGTAAGATACAAAATAGCCAGCAAGTATACATAACCAAAATCACTGAAAACACCATTACCAAAACTACCTGCCTCAACCACATCTCTTTCACAGCAAGATATAAAATAGCCAGCAAGTATACAGAACCAAAGATATACTAAGCCAATATACAGAAAAACAACACAAAAAAACCAGCAATCTCGAGCAACAACACTGGGCCAGAAAATCTACAGATCCTTAGTCTCAAGCCAAACAGAATCAAAAATATACAAAAGCAAAAATCAAAATAAGTATAAAGAAGAAGATTCAGACACCATACCTAGAAGATCAAAGCCTCAGCTTTGATCTCCTCTTCTACATTTCGCAAATCGCAGCCAAGGCAAACCCTAGTCTCACAGGTAAATCCAAAGACCTCTTTTTTTTTCGTCGTTTCCTTTATACCATGTTATAGTTCATAGTTCTAGGAACAAAACCCCTATACTCACTATTAAGATTGATGAAAATGGAGAGTTTAATTTGAACTTGAAACAAGTTAGGGTTTTTCTAGTTAGATACCGAATGAAGGGTTCATAGAGAAGTTGATAGAGGTTGAATCGATAAAAGTTAGGGCAGTTGATTTCATGGTAGTAAGGTCCGGCGACTGTGAAACAGAGAGATGAGGAACAAGGCACCCTTTTGGGTCGAGAGGAAGTATGGAGGAAGAGAGAAGACTGGGAGATAATTGTTTTTCTTTTTTAGTTTATATTTAACCTAATTTAGATTTAATTAATAAACCTTAGAATTAATCTATTTTAATTAATTTGTTTTAGTTTAATTTTATTTAGTTACTTAAATTAACTTAGGTTTAATCAATACATTTTAGTTTTAATTTATCTTAATTAACTTGTTTTAGGTTAGTTGTTTTTTTTTAGTTTATACTTAACATTAATTTAGATTTTAGTCATTAAACTTTAAAATCAATTCATTTTAATTAATTTGTTTTAGGTTAATTTTCTTTAGTTTATATTTAACTTAATTTAGGTTTAATCAAAACATTTTAGAATTAGTTTATTTTAATTAGCTTGTTTTAGGATTATTTTATTTAGAATTTTAAATTAGTTTTTAGATTTACTTTAAATGACTTTTTAGTTCAGATTTAATTTTGTTAATCTTTAGTTTCAATTCAAACAAAATGTTTAAAAATCAATTTATTTTCTCATAAACCAAATACCAATTTTTTTATACTTTGTCAATTTCATTTCATAGATTGTTATAATTCTAGTTAAATTGTTAAAATTCGATTTGGTTGTATTGTTTGCTATTCGAACTTGGTGATCGCAATTGACTCATCCCTATTCATTAATTTGTACCCCTATTCCCGAAGCTTTGTAATAGCGTAGAATTTCAATTTCCGCAATTTACTATTTTTTCCTTATACTGTATAAAAATTAGGGCTGCATGGCAAGACATAAAATTAATCGCTAGATAACCTAATTTCAACAGAATTAACTTGAAATGAACATACTTTTTCACACGCACACCTCTAGGGTAACCTCGCTCGTTGCTTCGGAAATACAGTCATGTCCCTCGAATATGGGACGCTTTAGCAAAGCCCCTTCAATAAAAAAAGATCATAGTCCCTCGATGTCCCTCGATGTTGCCTTTGGTAAAACGATCTAGTCCCTTACGAAAATTGATAAAGCGTCTCACAAGTTGCCTTCTATGAATGTACAAATGTCCCGCGCCTGTCCCTTCACATCCAATGATGGGCTTCTTACCAAATCAATGGTAAGATAGCAACGTCTAAAGGAGGAAGAAAAGAACATTTAAGACCTTTCGAGTAGATAGATCCACTCTTAGTTGCTCGCTTGCTCACAACCAAACATTTTCATACCAATACTTTCATCTCAAAACATTTTCACAAGACAAAAAATTTTGTATACGTTCTTATAGAGACGAGAACCATTGCAAAAACATCTTTTCAAAACCACTTTCAAAAACACGTTCGACAAACACATCTCTGAACTATTTTTTGAAACAAAACTTTGTACGCGTTCTTATAGAAATGAGAACCATTATAAAGACATTTTTCAAAATACTTTCAAAGCCCACATCACAAGCACATTGTCAAAGCAAAAGCAAGTGATCTAGCGAGTAACTAAGAGCCCATGGAAAACCATGGATGAAAAGGGTGCTAACACCTTCCCTTTTCAAAATTTACCCCCCGAACTCAAGAAAACATCTCTAAAGGTTTTTCCTGTGCTTTTTCACCTTTCCTTTTTGGATAAAAGAAAAGTCGGTGGTGACTCTTGCTAACCGCACAATTGCAATCAAAACGTGAAACCTCAAGTCAGTTCTCCCACCATATCATAGAACTGACGACTCTGCTGGGGAAATCTAAAAGTGGGGTTACCTTAGAGTTAGATCACCTTTATTTGCTTTCTTTGTGTGCTTTACATTTTGTTCATTGTATTGGGATTGCTTTGATTCTCCACCTGGATCTGGGACACCTTTTTAGGTAAGTAGCAATAGATTGTGGAAACTGTACAGCGTAGACCGATATGGTTGAAGCAATGGCTACGTTAGTGTGACGCATTTATGGGTACCGGTATCCCTCGTGGTGAATCGAGGAGAATACGGGGCCTTTGAGTGGCGTCATGAAGCACTAATTGACTTTAGAACCCTAATTGAACAAACTAAGCCATTAGGGCGTAGTGAGATAACCGATTTTGGTGTAGAGCTGAAAATTGGTTGATACTCGATACTACACTCATTGAGGCTATACTTTTGGGATATCTCCGCTGCAAGAAAAGATTGTTTGTGCTGAGACAATGCCTAAGAGAAAGGTCGGTGATATTGAGATCCTATAGAACCCGGTCACTATTACTAGGACAGGTTGAGCCAACTAAACTTCAAGAAGGTACTTACCTATAAAACTCCATTCAAGCCTAAAACATAGGAACTTATTTGTTGTGTGTGTATATATTTACTTGTACATAACATCATAAACATCATAAGCATCATACACATGCTCACTAACCATTTCAAGGATTTAGAAATTTATCTTTGTTTTTGTTTTATAGGTCATGAATTTCGTCCAAAGGAACACCATTTAAATCAGCTTTGTAAAGGCACACCCTCAGCTTCAAGAGTTAACCTCAAGAGTGCCCGGGGATTCTCCTTTTACCAAGAAATATGGTCGACTCCTCAGTTTGGCTACATCCAGTTTCCAAGAGGAGATGATGTGTATGCTTTTCCAATTCTTTGATCTTGTACATCATTGTTTCACTTTCCCGGACTATCAGTTGGTACCTACATTGGAAGAGTTCTCTCTACTCTTAGGGGTGCTCGTGCTTGATCAAATACCGTTCACCGGTCTAGAAGGGATTCCAAAACCTGAAGTCATCGCCGAAGCTTTACATCTGAAGAGAGCCGACATCATAGCCAATTGGGAGATAAGAAGAGGGGTTAAAGGCTTCCTAGCCAAGTTTCTATTGGAGAAGGCTCGTTCATTCTGGGACGACATGGATTTCCAAGCTTTTGAGGACGTCCTGGATCTTCTCATTTATGGTTTGGTTCTGTTCCCCAACTCATACCAATTCATAGATGTTAATGCCATCAAAGTTTTTCTCTCTCGCAATCCCATACCTACCTTACTGGGAGACATCTTACATTGCATTCATACCTGCACCATGAAGAAAAGAGGTACTATCTTATGTTGTATCCCCCTACTCGCCAAGTGGTTCACTTTACACCTACCTCAATCAGCATTGAAGAACGAGCAAAGACTGACATGGTCTCAAAGGATGATGTCCCTCACCCATTCTGACATCCGTTGGTGTTCAAGATCCTTGGAATATGTCTCTATCATTGACCGATGTGGGGAATTCCCTAACGTCCCTTTACTTGGTATTAGGGGAGGTATCACCTACAATCCCTGCTTAGCTCTTCGACAATTTGGGTATGCCCAAAGAGACGGCCCTCATGAGATGCTCATTCAAGGTCTGGTGTTCGACTATGACAAGGAAGACCAAGGTTACCACCAGAGGTTTACACGAGCTTGGAGAATAGTGAACAAGGTGGACAGTAGGACTTTGGTACATAAAAACTATATCCCTCTCGAGCCTTACCTTAGGTGGGTCCGGGCTCGGGCTCAGAGACTCGTGACGCCTTATCCTTCCATCCTCCATGTTATCATAGTGCCTGTTATTAAAGGAGATGTCCCATACACTGTCCTTCATCCTGACATGCCTACCTCTCTCGAAGACTTGCAGAAAGCTTGGGTTCAATTGAAGGAGGAGGGAGACACCTTTGAAGCCCAATTTTACGCCAGTGAGAAGAAGGTTCTGGAACTCACCAAGCTGCTTCATGAAGAGCAGAATCTGAACGCCTACATCGCTCCAAAGAGGATGCGTTCAACCTTTCTGTCTTAGGAGTTTTTATTGTATTTTGTTCCTTTCATTGTGAGCCCAAAGAGGCATGATGTACTCCAAACTTGGATTTAATATAACGTGTGTTCCTTTTTGTTTGAACAAATTTAAGTCTCTAATTTCCTTGAAATTATTTGCATAATTGCATCTTCATTCATCATAACATCATACAGGTTTCTTACAATAGGTCTCCTTATCCTTCTACTATTTATTTCAGTGAGATGGATATTGAACAGACAGTGAAGGATCTTCAGGCACAGAACGTCCAGTTTCAACAAATGCTCTTGACTCTAACAAAAGGACAAGAGGAGTTGAAGACTCTACTGGCTAAAGAAAAGAAGAAGAAAGCGAAGAAACCACCAGGTATTGTGATCATGGGAAGAAGGTTTAAAGGACAAGCCAGACGGACTTTAGACTTTGCAACATCATCGGGTGAAGGAGATAATCAAGAAGATCGGACCAAGGAAGTGAACAACAACCTAGCATCCGAAGAAGAGGAAGAACCTGACTACTCTGAGGAACAGTATCCTCCTGCTGATAATAAATACAAAGAGCTAGAGGATCGTTTGAATGCTATGGAGGTAAAGAGGGTACCCGGATTGGATTTTGAAGAGTTAGGACTTATCTCAGCGGTTGTCATCCCGCAGAAATTCAAGGTCCCCACTTTCTCTAAATATGACGGTGTCTCTTGCTCGAAGCTGCATTTAAGGTCATACGTCAGAAAGATTCAACCCCATACGGATGATAAGAATCTATGGGTGCATTTTTTCCAAGAGAGCTTGTCAGGGACACAGTTGGATTGGTCATATCAGTTGGAAGGGACAAATATTCGCAATTGGGAAGATTTGGATGCCGCCTTCTACAAACAATACCAGTATAATGCTGACTTAGCTCCAACTCAGACGCAATTGCAAGGCATGTCTATGGGTGCAGGTGAAGGTTTCAAAACCTATGCTCAAAAATGGAGGGATCTCGCAGGAAGAGTCCAGCCCCCTCTATCTGACAGAGAATTAGTGGATATGTTCCTAGGCACCTTGTCAGGACCATTCTTCAACCACCTGATCGGAAGTTCCTTAGCTGGATTTACTGAACTAATCATTACTGGTGAGCGGGTTGAAGCCAGTATAAAAAGTGGAATTCAAAGAGATGCTTCCTCAAGCATGATGAAGAAACCCTTTGTTGGAAAGAAGGAGGTCAATGTTGCATATGACCATAGGAATCAAAACAAAACTGAATGTCACCCGGCGGTAGGGGTTGTTATGATTTCTTATCATGTGCCAAATCAACAGCGAAATTATCAGCGCAAGCTGGAAGCGCCCATGAGACGATTTACTCGGATCAACATGACCGTGTCTCAAGTTTTGCCATACCTTTTGAAGACCAATCTAGCAAGTTTAAAAGAAGCTCCCAAGAACCCCAATACTGCTTCTCCTCGCTACAACCCGAACGCTCGATGTGCCTATCATTCTGAAATCTCGGGGCACGATACAAATGAATGTTGGGCCTTGAAGAATAAGGTGCAAGACCTTATCGATGCGAAAGAGATTGAGTTTGATCCCCCAGAAACGCCTAATGTAATAACAGTGCCAATGCCCAGACATGGCCGAGGTATCAAAGCCATTGATGATGATCGTTTTGTATCCTCCGTGAATGACTTAATTACTCCTCTGTTGACCATTAAACAGAATCTGCTGCAAGCCGGTCTGTTCCTGGGTTGCGATAAAAATTGTCACTTATGCAAGTCTCTACCAAACAGTTGTTTGTTACTAAAAATAGGAGTTCACCGCCTGATGACTAGCAAAGAAATCTTATTTGAAAAGATTCCTCTTACCAGAACTTCTTATCAAGATGTCTCGATAATCAAAATTTCCAACAATCCTCCCGGGGTCTCCATAAAAATACCCGTCAGGATTACATCTACTCCAAGGTCTACACCTCTAATCATCACTGTGCCAAGACCAATATCATACTCTTCGGATAAAGTTGTTCCCTGGAGCTATGGGGATGATGTTTATTACTATGGTGTCAAGTAAGATCAGTTGGCTGTCAAAGACGAAGTTGCGAGAGATATTGATCCTGACATCGGTAATATCACTGGGACCAAGAAGATAACAAGAAGTGGAAGAGTCTTCTCACCCGAGATTTCTCCAAATACCGTTGCTACTCCTATGATCATTCCCACTGCCACTCCTACCGACACTCCCAGTGATACTCCTACTATAATCCCTGCTATCTAGATAAGGGGGAAAGAGGTCTTGAATGAGCCCGTCCAAGAAAGAGAGAGTCCCGAGATCATCCTTGAAGCTTCTAGAAAGGAGATAGAAGAAATATTGAAGATAATCAAGAAAAGTGACTACAACATTGTAGAACAGTTGGGGCAGACCCCCTCGAAGATATCATTGTTGTCCTTACTTTTGTGTTCTAAGGCCCATGCCAAAGCTTTGGTAAAGTTTCTCAAGACTGCCCACGTGCCCCAAGAGACCTCCATCGACCAATTTGAGAATTGTATGGCCAGTCTAACTGCGGATAACGGGTTGGGCTTTTCCGATGTTGATTTAACTTCTAAGGGAAGGAAGCACAACGATGCCTTGCATGTTTCCATTGAATGCAGGGGCACCACACTTGCCCATGTTCTGGTGGATACCGGCTCATCATTGAATGTCTTGCCCAAAAATGCTCTCGACCGACTGGACTGCGAGGGACTCACCTTAAACCCTAGCAACATCATAGTAAGGCCCTTTGATGGTTCTAAGAGGATAGTGCATAGAGAAGTTAATATTCCCATAAAAGTTGGAACTCAGACTTTTGATTCAACTTTCTATGTAATGGACATCCGCCCGTCTTACTCCTGTTTACTAGGTCGACCCTGGATCCATGGTGCTGGTGTCGTCACTTCTACCCTGCACCAAATGCTAAAATACCCGATCAAAGGAAAAATTGACACAGTTCATGGGGAGGAGTACATGGTTAGCCACCTGAACTCTTTCAGGTATGTTGAAATGGATGGTGAATTCATTGAGACTCAGTGTCAGAATTTTGAGGAGGTTCCAGAAATAGTCACGGCAACCAAGTCTACTCCTAAAGTCCCAAATATTACCAGACCTCCGCTGAAGATGGCCTCTTTGAAAGATGCTCGAGCAATAGTTGAAGAAGGCGGGTGTACCATTTGGGGTCAGATTCCAGATATTCCCTATAAGTCCGACAAGTTTTGTTTGGGATTCACTACAAAAGCCTAAAGAGATGTTCGATGTTCTCGCGTCGGGGGACCACCTTTGCGTATTAGCAATCAGGGAGTTAATGCAGTAGAAGACAGTGATGGCAGCTGTGATATGGACGAATGGATTTTTCCAACCATCAGCGGAGGGCTCAACAATTGGGAGGCCAAAGATTTCATTCCTATTACTTTTATTCAAGAGTAATTGTCTTTTAATGTTTTCAGGCTTGTAATATTTAAACAATTCAGACTTTTTAAAACCTTGTATCTTACCTGAGGCACAACGGTCCATTTTTGAGGGTTGTCACTTCATTCTCATATGTCATTAATGAATCATGGAATTTTTTGCATATAAATTTTGTGTTCTTTGTCTTTCTTTCTTAAATTTTATTTCTTTCAAAAGTAGCTATGCTCTTACACACACTCACGTATTATAATGCAGATCTACATTCACTCAGGTCCCATGGGTAAAGGTTCTTATATGGCCTATTGTGACTTTGAAAATTCGATCTACCAAGCCGATGACGAAAGTGAGGAAGATTGTGATGTGCCAGGGGAATTGGCCAGGTTGTTGCAATAGGAAGAAAGGGCCATTCAGCCTCACGAAGAGCCGGTTGAAACAGTTAACTTAGGTACTGATGAGGACAAAAAGGAGGTCAAGGTAGGTGCCAATCTGGAACCCAGTGTCAAGGAGCGTCTAATTCAGTTGTTACACGATTATGTTGAAGTCTTTTCCTGGTCGTAGGAAGACATGTCGGGACTTGATACAGACATTGTGGTACATCGTCTGCCTACAAGAGAAGATTGTCCTCCAATAAAGCAAAAGGTTCGCCGCATGAGGCTTGATATGTCAGAAAAGATTAAAGCAGAAGTCATGAAGTAATTCAATGTTGGATTCTTGATTGTCACCTATTATCCCCAATGGGTTTCCAATGTTGTTCCCGTGCCGAAGAAAGACGGCAAGGTGTGAATGTGTGTGGACTACAGAGATTTGAATAGAGCAATCCCCAAGGATGACTTCCCGCTCCCCCACATCGACATTCTAGTTGACAATACGGCACAACACAAAGTGTTTTCCTTCATGGACGGTTTCTCAGGCTACAACCAAATCAAAATGGCGCCTGAGGATATGGAGAAAACAACCTTTGTTACACAGTGGGGCACATTCTACTATAAGGTCATGCGATTCAGACTGAAGAATGTTGGGGCAACCTATCAGCGTGCCATGGTAGCTCTATTTCATGACATGATACATCATGAAATAGAGGTTTACATGGACGATATGATAGCCAGGTCTCAAACATAAGAAGAGCATCTCGATCATTTATAGAAGCTGTTTGAGAGGCTGAAGAAATACAAGCTGAGGTTGAACCCAAATAAATGCACGTTCGGGGTACGGTCTGGTAAACTCCTAGGCTTTGTCATCAGCAACAAAGGTATCGAGGTTGATCCTGCCAAGGTTAAAGAAATACAAGAGATGCCTTCTCCTCATACTGAGAAGGAGGTCAGAGGATTTTTGGGATGTTTGAATTACATTGTCATATTCATTTCTCACCTGACAGCTACTTGTGAACCGATCTTCAAATTATTGAAGAAAGATCAAGTAGTCAAATGGAATGACGAATGCCAAGTTGCTTTTGACAAAATCAAAGAATACTTAAAAGATCCTCCTGTGTTGTTGCCACCCGTCGAAGGAAGGCCTTTGATCTTGTATTTGACTATTTTAGAAAACTCAATGGGGTGTGTGATGGGGCAGCATGACGAGTCTGGCCGAAAAGAGCATGCTATTTATTACCTGAGCAAAAAGTTTATCGACTGTGAAACAAGATATTCACTGCTTGAGAAAACTTGTTGCGCTCTGGCATGGGCTGTTCTCCGGCTAACACAGTATATGTTGACCCATACTACCTTGTTGATATCTAAAATGGATCCAATAAAATACATCTTTAAGAAGCCTGCTCTCTCTGGGAGAATAACGAGATGGTAGATGATCTTGACGGAATATGACATACAATATACTACGCAGAAAACAATAAAGGGTAGTGCATTGGCGGATCACCTTGCCCATCAAGCTGTGGAAGACTACCAATCCATGAAGTTCGAATTCCCAGATGAGGACATCATGACAGTAGACATTTGTGAAGAGATCAGACCATATGATGGACCTGAACAAGGACCTCGATGGATCCTGTTTTTTGACAGGGCATCCAACGCACTTGGAAATGGTGTTGGTGTTGTACTCGTATCTCCTTAAGGGTGTCATACTACCTTTACCGCAAGACTATGCTTCGATTGTACAAACAACATGGCAGAATATGAAGCGTCCATCTTTGGTCTCAGAGCTGCCATAAATTTGGGGATCAAATCTTTGGTTGTGTTCGGAGATTCAGCTTTGGTCATCAGTCAGATCAAAGGGGAATAGGACACCAAACACCCTAACCTTATCCCTTACAAAAAACATGTGTTGACATTGCTGCCACATTTTGAGAAGATTACTTTTGAGCATTTCCTGCGAGAAGAAAATCAGCTAGCAGACGCACTAGTTACAATGTCATCAATGTTTAAACATAATTGGGATAATGAGGCTCCTCAGATCACCATTGAGCGGATGGATGAACCAGCCTACTGTCACAAGATCGGTACTGAAGAAGTAGTGGACCAACCTTGGTTCCATGAAGTTAAAAGGTATCTCGAGTCTCAGGAATATCCAGAAGGAGCTTCAGTTAATGACAAGAAATTCTTAAGAAGATTCTCGGCTAAGTTCTTCCTTAGTAATGAAATTTTGTACAAACACAGTCATGACTCTGTATTACTTTAGTGCGTAGACAAGTTTGAAGCTGAAAGGATCATGGTTGAACTACATGAAGGAACTTTAGGAACCCTTTCTAGTGGGCATACAATGGCAAAGAAAATCCTGCGGTCAGGCTGTTATTGGTCTACCATGGAGGCAGATTGCTATCAACACTCTCGGACTTGCCATAAGTGTCATATTTATGCTGACAAGGTGCACGTACCTCCAGTTCCTCTGAATGTCTTGACGGCTCCTTGGTCCTTTGCTATGTGGGGAATCGATATGATTGGGGAAATTAAGCCAACGGGCTCCAATGGACACCGCTTCATCTTAGTGGCCATCGACTATTTTACAAAGTGGGTTGAGGCAGCTTCCTTCACTTCCGTTACTAAGAATGTTGTCGCCCGGTTCATCAAACAGAATCTCATCTGTCGGTACGGTATCCCAGAGAGAATCCTCACCGATAATGGTACGAATCTAAACAACACTATGATCACCGCCTTGTGCGAGCAATTCAAGATCCAGCATCACAATTCTTCCCCTTACCGGCCAAAGATGAATGGTGTTGTAGAAGCTGCTAACAAAAACATTAAGAAGATCATACAGAAAATGACAGTCACATACAAAGACTGGCATGAGATGCTACCATTCACTCTCCACGGGTATCGTACCACAGCTCGCACATCAACTGGGAAAACACCCTATTCTCTAGTATACGGCATGGAGGTTGTCTTACCTATTGAGGTCCAGATCCCCTCTCTAAGAATCATGAAGGATGCTGGGTTGAACGAAGAAGATTGGGTCCAGACTCGACTTGACCAGTTGAACTTGATCGATGAGAAGAGACTTGCATCTATCTCTCATGGTCAGATGTAACAAAAACGCATGATGAAAGCTTTTAATAAAAAGGTCAAACTTCAGGTATATCGGGTTGGTGACTTGGTAATCAAGCGCATCATTTTGCCACAAGGTGATCCCAGGGGCAAATGGACTCCTACATATGAAGGACCATTTGTAATCAAAAGCATATTCTCTGGTGGAGCAATGATCTTGACCACTATGGATGGCGACGACCTTCCACACCCTATAAATACGGACATAGTTAAAAGATACTATGCATGAACAAGGACCCGCTAGGTCGACTGACCTAGGAAAAAATTAGGGCATCCCGGCGAACCAAAAGGTTCGGGAAAAAATTAGGGATAAAATACAAAAAAAAAATTGTACACCCGGCAAGCTGAAAACCTGAAAGGGCGGCTTGCGCAAAAAAGGGTATCCCGGTGGAACGAAAACCCGAAAGGGCGGTCCAGGCAAAAGTTAGGGAGTTAAGGCGTATGACTATGTCCCATTAGATCATCTTGCAGACAATCTTCAGCATCAACCAATCAGCTCAAACGGTTCTAATCAATCCAATCAGCTTCGCTGAGGCGACAAGTAGACAAGACACTCAGAGACATGAAGGCTATAGCAGAATGGGAACCCCATGGGATTACTTCACATAGCCGTCTTTTTCTTTGTATCAATTTTCATTTTTTTATGACGACATTCTCTTACTAGAATGCTCGTCTCGTTGTACAAAAAATAATTATTCAAGTTAATACAAAGATATCCCTTTTGAAAGTGCAAAACTATTCATTTTTCTTTATTTCTGTTGTTTTGTTTACAAAAACGTCCAATAATTAATTTTTGAACATATGCATTTGAATTAGATTACTATTTAAAAATAAATAGAAAATAGAAAGACAATCACTAATGGCTTTAAGAAACAGGATAATATCTTTAGGCTATTCCATAAAATCCCCGCAGGTATTTTTCCCCAACAAGAGCGGAAACAAAGACCTCCTACTACAAGACCACTAACGCAGCCTAATGGTATCCGATGCTCTCATATCCCCGACGGAGCTAAAACTTCCAGTTACCACTCCAAAGGTTCCCCAGTGAAAGTCGCCTAGCTTCTCAGGATTCCACAGCAGGATTTCACGAAGTCCACAAGCAATGCATGGAGTTCTCCTTCCACGACAGAGTTTATTTCTCTAAAAGATATGGAAATACATCCACCAACACATCAACTTCAAATATGGAGACTTACACTCCGCATTCCCAGCAAAACTCAGGGATTTATTTTCCCCAACTCCAGCAACATTATGGCACGAACAATTAATATGTCCATACATTACATTCATACGTCATAACATTGACAACACAAGTACATATAGTGCAATCTCATTTATTTTGAGAAAACAACATCATATCATGCATTACATACATCGTAGCATTGCATACAATTAACTCTTCACCTTTTCAGGAAAGAATCAATTGGCAGGAAATTATCATCAACAAATTTCCGATAAACAAATATTTTCAACAAGTCAAATACATATCAGCTCCCAAGAAAAGGGCTGGTCGACCATCTACATAGCCAATATTCCCTTTAATTTACTGGTTCAGATAAATCTCTCAACGATTTATCCTGATTCTTACCGGTTCAGATAAATCTCTCAACTATTTATTCAGATTCGTCTCCAGATTCTTACTGGTTCAGTTAAATCTCTCAATGATTTGTTCTGATTCTTCTCCAGATTCTTACTGGTTCAGATAAATCCCTCAATGATTTATTCTGATTCTTCTCCAGATTCTTAGTGGTTCAAATAAATCTCTCAACGATTTATTCTGATTCTTCTCCAGATTCTTACTGGTTCAGATAAATCTCTCAATGATTTGTTCTGATTCGTTTCCAGATTCTTACTGGTTCAGATAAATCTCTCAACAATTTATTCTGATTCGTTTCTAGATTCTTACTGGTTCAGATGAATCTCTCAATGATTTGTCCTAATTCTTCTCCAGATTTTTGCCCTGTTTCAGATAAATCTCTCAATGATTTGTTCTGATTCGCCTCCAGATTCTTACTGGTTCAGATAAATCTCTCAGTGATTTGTTCTGATTCACCTCGAGATTCTTACTGGTTCAGATAAATCTCTCAATGATTTGTTCTGATTCGTCCCCAGATTTTTACTAGTTCAGATAAATCTCTCAATGATTTATTCTGATTTGTCTCCAGATTCTTACTGGTTTAGATAAATCTCTCAATGATTTGTTCTTATTTGCCTCCAGATTCTTACTGGTTCAGATAAATCTCTCAACGATTTGTTCTGATTCGCCTCCAAATTCTTACTGGTTCAGATAAATCTCTCAATGATTTGTTCTAATTCGTCCCGAGATTTTTGCTGGTTTAGATAAATCTCTCAACGATTTATTCTGATTCTTATCCGGATTTCACTGGTCTAGATAAATTTCTCAACAATTTGTTTTGATTCTTCTCCGGACTTCTGTTGTTTCAAGCTTAAACCTCTCAACGGTTTATTCTGATTCTTCCCCAACGACAATTTTCTCTGGTTCAGATAAATTGCACCAAGATTTATTCTGATGCTTTCTAGTCAAGATTAATCCAAGATATCAATTGGTTCAGTTTAAATCGCTACAAAAGATATTATGATTCTTTCCAACCATATTCAAGATTTCTGCTAGCTCCAGTTTAAATCGACCAAAGGTTTATTCAGACTTCTTTTTTGTTGAAGTAAAATTCAGACTTCGTCCACTTCTGTCAACAATTACCTTTGGATGGCATCTATAAGCCCATCTCCGACAACTCTCCATCATTTATCCAAATGGCATCTTTAAGCCCATTCCCTACACAATCAACCAGTACATCATCAAGTGCAAATTTCTGGGAACTCTAGTGTTCAATCATCTTCCACCTCAAGCTACGAACGATGAACACATCGATCTCACTTTTCAAGCTTAAGAAGATTGAATTGGGGCAGTTGTTGTACCCCAAAATGTTCCCTCCCATTTTTCATTCAAGATGCTATCCTAGGGTTTCTCAAATACCTAATTTGGCTCAGAAATTGATCAGACAGATTCTATTCCTAGGCAGTAAGTCAGCAATTAGGGTTTTGCATTTATCAAAGAAAATTGAGTATTCAAAGTTTCAAATGGTCTTCATAGGTCTTCATGTCTCCTCAAGGTTGTTTAAGTCAGTTTTCAAACCTCGCATTGTAAGTTTGCTCAATCAATGGTCCAGATAACTGAAAACGACTACATTGACTTGAAAATCGCCCTTTTGCGAGAATAAATTCAAACGATCATAACTTCTTTATTATTCAATATTTTTAAGCGGTTTTCCTTGCGCTTGATTCTTCTTGATTCCATCTCAAATTTCTCTTCACATGTCAAGAGCTGATTACGCGTAGAAGATCACCAAAATTCAAATGCATTAGAAGTCGCATCATGAATTTTGACCTAATTTCAAACAACAGTCGTCTGATTTCTAAGAATTGTGATTTCTCCAAATTACAAGACCTTGAGACGTTTATTTCTGATCATGGTCATATTTGATGTTGTTCATGGGTTTATCTTCAAAGAATTGAAGGAAAATTGGGTTTGGAAGATTTTAAAACTATTGAATCGTTGCAAGGCATTTGTTGATTGTGAATTTTTCTTAACCACTGTTTACTGAAGGATTGATGATTGTTCTTAAGAGCATTGTTGTTTGGACAAGATGTGAAGATTAAGACTATCATTTAAAATAATCATGATTTTGGATTCAAGTTTACCAATTGAATTACATTCTTAAACATTTATTTTGTTTAGGAATTGGAGTACAAGGTGCAAGTTTGTTTGAAATGCAGTTACAAAGTCAATTGTGATTATTTGGAATTCAAGTTACCAGATTGAAGTATGTTATTTCAAATATTCTGATCGGGAATTTCAAAAATTCAATTAGAATACTAAAATTTGTATAAGATCCTATCATACCAAAGTTGTTCAACTCTTTGTATTATTGCACTGCAAGAGAAATTACAAATTTTGTTGTTTACAAAAATCACAAATTTCTTGGTTACAAAGAAAAATTACAAATTTTGTCATTTACAAAAAATTTCAAGTTTACAAAGAGAAGCTTCTTCTTCAAGTCTTCATCTCCATCTTCAAGTAAGCCATCCAATATTTGTTTCCATCCAAGCCTCGCTTGCCGTTCATGAAACAAGAAAAGGAAAAGTTAGCGAAATTCAAGCGAAATAATATGTTAAAAAAGAATAATTCATCATTAGGGTTTGTGGCTTGGAATCAGAATGTTTTTTTGTTTCATCTCATTCCATTTCCCCTCAATTGCAAATCACAAGAAAGTCATCTTTCTTGGTTCACAAAAAAGGGAAAAAGGAGAAATTTACAAGCAAGTTCAAAACAAATAACAAGCAAGTCAGCAGGCAACAAATATACAGCAATCCAAAACTGCCCAAGACAGCTAAACAGCAGGCCAGCAGCAGCCAAGCTGCCTATTAATATAGCATACCTGCAATAAAGACAGGAAGCACGGCATCCCAAGGTTGCACACAACAAGAAAGTCAGCAGGCAACAAATATACAGTAGTCCAAAACTACCCAAGGCGGCTAATAGCAAGCCAGCAGCAGCCAAGCTGCCTAAAGCATGCAAACAAAAGCAAAACTATAGCAGCATAAGCCTGCAGTAAATGCACAAAACAACAAAGCTATTGCAGCAAACCAAGCAAGCTTCCCAAACAAGCCAAATAAAACGCAGCAATGCACCAAAAGAAACAAAGCAGCAAGATATCAACAATGCAAGCTATCAAAACATGGTGTCATCATTTTCCTAAACTAGCAAACCCTTCAGAATTTTTGAGTAAAGAAAAAGAAATTGGGCTTTGTATCATAGAAATATGAAGAGGGAAAGAGAAAGATATCACCTAGGCCACTAGCAATCCAAAAATTACCAAGCCAGCTGTTATCATAAAACAAACAGCCCTGCTGCTTCTGCTACAAGCTTTGCATAATTGTCCGAAAATTATGCACAAAACTGTCCAAATCCTGCACAAGACTTGTACAAAAATGGAAAGAAAAAAAAACTACAACAGAGAACATCATCACAGTATACCACAAGTTTTCAAATGATTGTTATTCCCCCCCCCCATTTTATTTTAGCTTCTATTGTCAATATAGAGGGGGGAGGCACAAGCAAAACAGAGAGAGAGGTCAAAAAGAAAACCATACGAAAATCATTAAGACTCATATACTTCCATCAAACCCCTTCCATTTTTTTACAACACCAAAATCACTAAAAACACCATTACGAAAACTACCTGCCTCAGCCACATCTCTTTCACAGCAAGATACAAAATAGCCAGCAAGTATACAACACCAAAATCACTAAAAACACCATTACCAAAACTACCTGCCTCAGCCACATCTCTTTCACAGCAAGATACAAAATAGCCAGCAAGTATACAGAACCAAAATCACTGAAAACACCATTACCAAAACTACCTGCCTCAGCCACATCTCTTTCACATTAAGATATAAAATAGCCAGCAAGTATACAGAACCAAAGATATACTAAGCCAATATACAGAAAAATAACACAAAAAAACCAGCAATCTCGAGCAACAACACTGGGCCAGAAAATCTACAGATCCTTAGTCTTAAGCCAAACATAATCAAAAATATACAAAAGTAAAAATCAAAAGAAGTATAAAGAAGAAGATTCAGACACCATACCTAGAAGATCAAAGCCCCAGCTTTGATCTCCTCTTCTCCATTTTGCAAATCGCAGCCAAGGCAAACCCTAGCCTCACAGGTAAATCTGAAGACCTCATTTTTTCGTCGTTTCCTTTATACCATGCTATAGTTCATAGTTCCAGGAACAAAACCCCTATACTCATTATTAAGATTGATGAAAATGGAGAGTTTAATTTGAACTTGAAACAAGTTAGGGTTTTTCTAGTTTGCTACCGAATGAAGGGTTCATAGAGAAGTTGATAGAGCTTGAATTGATAAAAGTTAGGGCAGTTGGTTTCATGGTAGTAAGGTCCAGTGACTGTGAAACAGAGAGATGAGGAAGAAGACATCGTTTTGGGTCGAGAGGAAGTATGGAGGAAGAGAGAAGACTGAGAGATAATTGTTTTTCTTTTTTAGTTTATATTTAACCTAATTTAGATTTAATTAATAAACCTTAGAATTAATCTATTTTAAATAATTTTTTTTTGTTTAATTTTATTTAGTTACTTAAATTAATTTAGGTTTAATCAATACATTTTAGTTTTAATTTATCTTAATTAACTTGTTTTAGGTTAGTTGTTTTTTTTTTAGTTTATACTTAACATTAATTTAGATTTTAGTCAATAAACTTTAAAATCAATTCATTTTAATTAATTTGTTTAAGGTTAATTTTCTTTAGTTTATATTTAACTTAATTTAGGTTTAATCAAAACATTTTAGAATTAGTTTATTTTAATTAGCTTGTTTTAGGATAATTTAATTTTGAATTTTAAATTAGTTTTTAGATTTACTTTAAATGACTTTTTAGTTCAGATTTAATTTTGTCAATCTTTAGTTTCAATTCAAAAAAAATTTAAAAAATCAATTTATTTTCTCATAAACCAAATACCAAATTTTTTATACTTTGTCAATTTCATTTCATAGACTGTTATAATTCTAGTTAAATTGTTAAAATTCGATTTGGTTGTATTTTTTCTATTCGAACTTGGTGATCGCATTTGACTCATCCCTATTCATTAATTTGTATCCCCATTCCCGAAGCTTTGTAATAGCATAGAATTTCAATTTCCGCAATTTACTATTTTTTCCTTATACTGTATAAAAATTAGGCGTGCATGGCAAGACATAAAATCAATCGCTAGATAACCTAATTTCAACATAATTAACTTGAAATGAACACACTTTTTCACACACGCACCTCTAGGGTAACCTCGCTCGTTGCTTCGGAAATACAGTCATGTCCCTCGAATACGGGACGCTTTAGCAAAGCCCCTTCGATAAAAAAGATCGTAGTCCCTCGATGTCCCTCAATGTTGCCTTTGGTAAAACGATCTAGTCCCTTACGAAAATTGCTAAAGCGTCTCACAATTTGCCTTCTATGACTGTACAAATGTCCCGCGCCTGTCCCTTCACATCCAAAGATGGGCTTCTTACCAAATCAACGGTAAGATAGCAACGTCTAAAGGAGGAAGAAAAGAACATTTAAGACATTTCGAGTAGATAGATCCACTCTTAGTTGCTCGCTTGCTCACAACCAAGCATTTTCATACCAATACTTTCATCTCAAAACATTTTCACAAGACATAACATTTTTATACGTTCTTATAGAGACGAGAACCATTGCAAAAACATATTTTCAAAACCACTTTCAAAAATACGTTCCACAAACAGATCTCTATACTATTTTTCGAAACAAAACTTTGTACACATTCTTATAGAAACGAGAACCATTACAAAGACATTTTCAAAATACTTTCAAAGCCCACATCACAAGAACATTGTCAAAGCAAAAGTAAGTGATCTAGCGAGTAACTAAGAGCCCATGGAAAACCATGGATGAAAAGGGTACTAACACCTTTCCTTTTCATAATCTGCCCCCCGAACTCAAGAAAACATCTCTAAAGGTCTTTCCTGTGCTTTTTCACCTTTCCTTTTTGGATAAAAGTAAAGTCGGTTGCGACTCTTGCTAACCGCATAATTGCGATCAAAACGCGAAACCTCAAGTCAGTTCTCCCACCGTATCACAAAATGCAGACAACACAATCTCATTTATTTTGAGAACATCATTACGTCATGCATACATCTGCATGCAACTAACCCTTTTCCTTGCAGGAAAGGTAAAAAAAAATCAACGAAGACCTCTTCTGGGTGGATTCACTTCTTCCAGTTAAAAACAAGCAATCAACAGACTTCTTCTGTTAAAGACAGGTAGACGAAGACCTCTTCTGGATAGATTTACTTCTTCCAGTTAATGATAGGCAATCAAAAGACCTCTTCTAATTAGATTTATTTATTGGTTAAAGACAGACGAAGAAAGACCTCTTCTGGTTAGATTTATTTCTTCCAGATTAAAGACAGATGAACAAAGACCTCTTCTAGTTTAGATTTACTTCTTCCAGTTAAAGACAGGCGAAGGACATCTGCTGGCTCAGATTAAATTGACCAAATATTTATTTTGATACTTCTCTCAGTAGACTTTTTCTGGCTCAGATTAAATCGACCAAATATTTATTCTGATACTTCTCCTAACTGAAGTCAAGCATTAGACTTAGTCTAATTTCTCCATCAACAGTCACTTCTGGATGACATCTATAAGCTCATCTCTGACGATTCTCAACCACTTCTAATGGAATCTATAAGCCCATCTCCGACAATATTTCGTCAATCTCCAAATGGCATCTATAAGCCCATTCCCGATACAATAAACCAAAAGTGCTACTTCTTACACAAGCGAGTGCAAATTTCTGGGCACTTTAGTGTTCAATCATCTTTCACCTTCGAGTCACGAATTGCAGACATGTCAATCAAACTCGTCAGGTTTAAGAAGATTGAACAGGGGCAGCTGTTGTAGCCCAAAATTTGTCCTCCTGTTTTTTTTTCATTCTAGATGTTATCCTAGGGTTTCTCAAATACTCAAAATGGCTCAGGAGTTGATTAGGCGAATTCTCCTCCTAAGCATTGAGTCCACGACTAGGGTTTAGTATTTCTCAAGAAAAAATGAGTTTCCAAAGTTTCAAGTGGTCTTCATGGTTCTTCATGTATTCTCAAGGATGCTTGTGTCAAGTTTTAAGCTTCACATCGCAAGTTTACTCAGTCAATGATTCAGATAACTGAAAATCGGCTGCATTGACCCCGAACTCGACTTTTTCAAGATCAAGTTCAAACGATTGTAATTTCTTCATTATTCTGTATTTTTGAGTGGTCCTTTTTGTGTATGACTCTCCTTGATGTCATCTCCAACTTCCCTTTAGAAGTCAAGAGTCGATTCTATGCGAAAGATCATCAAAAATTCGAATACTTTAGAGGTCGCTTTATGGATTTTGACCTAATCTCAATTAATTGGTTCCTGATTTCCAAGAATAATAATTTCCTCAATTTTCAAGATCGTGAGAAGATTAATTTTTCACATTGTTATAAGCAATGTAATTAATAAGTTCTCTTCAAGAATCGAAGGAAAATTGTGTTTAGAAAACCTTGAAATTATCGAATTATCATAGGCCATTTTCGTGGTTTAGAATGTTTTTAACTTCTAATTTTGACTCATGCCATAATTTTTTCTCAAGATATTGATTCTTATGTTGAGTTCGGGGATTCCTTAGTTGTTTTTATATGATTTCAAGTCGTTGGTATTTGAGCATTGATGATTATTAGATTATCGTGGATTTTTTATCGAGTTTCTTAAGGCACTATTTGTTCACTCAAGTACCATTGATTTGTATTGCGAGTTACTATGAATTGAAGATGTGATTTAGAGTTTTAGTGAAGGAGATTTGAGGATCCTTTTCAAATGATGCCTTTGATTTCAATTCATCTCAAGCATACAAGGCATAATTCATTTATATGAATTTGTCTTTAGTTTAAGATTCAAAATGGAAGAAACTCTTTTAAGGAAACTACAAAGACATTATTTTGTTTCACCCAAATGCTTACCAAGAATTTTTCAAAGATAAAAATTCAAGTTACAATTGAAAATTGTAAGTTATAAATTATGATTCAAAGACCAATTTCAAAATGCAAGTTTTAAAGGTACTTTACATCCAAGGCCTAATCATAATTCTTAAGTCGTAAACATGTTTAAATAATCCCGAAATATTCAAGATATTCTTCAAGCTTCATGGAAGCCCCATTTCTTCAAGACATCATTATCATTTCCCTTCAAGCCTATCCATGATTTTCTATTTTAAGTTTCCTTTCCGTTTTTCCATACCATCACATAAAACAAATCAAAGAAAAAGATTTGGTTAGCCAACAAGAAAGAAATATGAACAAGAATAATCCTTCACACTAAAAGTTTTATTCTTTTAAATTCATCATTAGGGATTTTGTGAAGGAATCATAAACAGAGGTTTTAATTCTATCATTAGCCAAAGAACATACCTATTGCAAATCACAAAATAAATTTGGTTCACAATAAGAAGAGACGAGTCAAGATAAACACAAAAACCTATTCATCATTTCCCTTAAATGTCACAAAACCCCTTTAGAATTATGAAAGAGAAAATGATACCAGCCACGAATTTTCAGAAAATTAAGAGGAGTATCATAACAAAAAAAAAAAACAATCACAACGTCAAGCTGCTGTCCAAAACAGCCCTACAGGTTATTGCCCATAACCAGCCCACAAGATTGTTGTAAACATGCAAGAAAACAAAAACCAAACTTGTTCTAACATTAAAATAAAACCAGCTAGAACCTACTGTTATCCAATCCTGCAAACCATGCCTAAACCAGTCCACCATACTGCTTCCTTGCTATCCTGCTACAGTATCAGCCTACAAGAATAGCTGTCCTACTGTCCACTACAAGGCAGTCTGCAAAAACTAGAAGAAGAAAATTTGTCATTGCATACAAGTAAGCAAAACAAAATATGCATTATAAAGCACAAAAACAGCAGCCCTAAATTAATTCAAATGTTATCCCACTTTCCCCCCTAAAGTCTCACCCTATCTCAACCATCCATTGGCTTGATCCAAAGGCTGCCATCATACCAACAATTTCACGTAAGTTTTTTTTACTATTACATCAGTAAAACATCACGAAATTCAAAAGGGCAAAAATATCTCCAAAAAAAATCTCATCTTCGAATGTTCTCACAAACTTCCTCACCAAATTTCTCTCCCTCCCCTCTAACAAACTCCAAGCCACATTTTCATCCTAACCTAAGTTCCAAACCACATTTCTAACCTCATGCCAATCCTCTCTCATCCAAAGCTACATCCTACTTAAACAGCTCTTCACTCTCTCAATTAGCCAGCTACATTTGGCCTAGCAACAACTCTACTAAAATCTCTCTCCTAAATCACCTCACTCAAACCTCTCTGTAAACTCTTTACAACAGACCCGCGTATACCCTTAACCTTCATGAATTTCAATCCATCATCATCACCCTCGTAGCCGTAACTCACAACTTTTACCACTTTTCACATTCAACCTTCGTCTCAACTCAAAACTTCTATGTAAACCCTCACAATCTTATACCTCCAAACTGCCTACGACACTCAACAAACAACAAAGCAATACAACAGAGGACAAACCATAGAAGAAAAGTAACGGAAGAGAATAGAGTCGTTTTCATTCATACCTGGGTTTAGCACAAGGTTGAGAGTTCTTATGAATTTCAATTTTCTCTTCCTTGTAGCGTTTTCTTCATTCTCGTCGCAGATTCATCTTCATCATCATCGTCCGCATCATCCTTATAGCTTGATTTACTAATTTTGTTTGAATCTGAACACCTAGGGTTTCGTTTCCCCTTGTAGATTTAGGAAGATTCGTTACTCCTTCATCAAAATAGACACCGGATTTAAACTCGGGGGGCTTGCTTCATCAGATTGGGGGCTTTGGTTGGGGTTCTCTGGAGAAGACAGCGGCGATCACCGTGCGCTGCAGCCTTCTCCAGACGGTTCAGTTTTCCAGTGGAACATGTTCATAAGAGAGAGAGAGAGAGAGAGAGAGAGAGAGAGAGAGAGAGAGAGAGAGAGAGAGAGAGAGAGAGAGAGAGAGAGAGAGAGAGAGAGAGAGAGAGAGAGAGAGAGAGAGAGAGAGAGAGAGAGAGAGAGAGAGAGAGACCATAGAGAGGGAGAGGGTCGAATTTTATGAGAGAACAAAGAATTATGTTGTGGTTTTGTTATTTGTTTGTTGTTTCAGGTGGGACAGGTGTCACCGGACGGTGGTGACACCATTTCCCATCCTATGTATGCAATCACACGTCCTTACGATGTGCCAACACCCTCATCATCCTTCATCAAGAATACCTGAAGTCAATGACAAATCCAATGATGAGGATGCTCCCCATGATCAGTACACGCGTGGACCGACTGCACCAGATCTGCCAACAACGCGGGCTTTTCCTGAGTGGGCCTGGACGAATTTTGTTTCATAACTCCCAGATTTTACTTTGCACCGGATTCCTGATTGCTATTGGGCCAAGCAAATCTCCTTTCTACACCACCAGATTTACTATATTTCAGGCCCATTTATTTCCTCTTTTTTCCTTATATATCTTTTTTTTGTATTGTTTGCTTAAACTATTTTTCTTTATTATATAAAAATACAAAAATATATATTTTCTTGTTTTAAATATTCAATTAGATAAAAAAATATAATTTCAAAGTTATTTAATTTTCTTAATTAATTTAGTTAGGGATTTTGTGAATAATTTAGTTAAATAGCATTTTTTGTTTAGTTAATATTTTTTTTAAAATTTTTAATTCATTCATGATAAAAAATATCAGAAAATAATAGAATAGAATTTAATTTTTTATTTTTTTCAATTTTAATCACAAACAAAACCCCAAAAACATTATTTTGATATTATTAATTATTTTGCTAATTAATTTTATTTAATAGTTTGTTTTAGTTTGATTAACTATTCATTTTTTCATTTCGATTGGATTGTATTGATTGCTTATTCAGACTTTTAATCGCATTGTTAATTTGATCCATTCCCATTTGTAATTTTGTACTCCCCATTCCTGAAAGCTCTGTAATAGCATAGAATTTTAATTTCCACAATTTATTGTTTTTCTTTATACGATATAGTAATTAGGCGTGTATGATAAGATATAAAATCAAACGATAGATAACCATAAACTTCAAGATAAAATAACCGAAAACAAATCACTTTTCGCACACGTGCACCTCTAGGGTTAACCTCGCCTGTTGCCTTGGAAAAACAATCATGTCTCTCGAATATGGGACGCTTTAGCAAAGACCCTCGATTAAAAAGATTGTAATCCCTCGATGACCCTTCAACGTTGCCTTCGGTAATATGATCTTAGTCCCTTACGAAAATTTCTAAAAGCGTCTCACAAGTTGCCTTCTATGACTGTACGATTAACCCATGCATGTCCCTTCACATCCAAGGATAGGGCTTCTTACCAATCAATGGTGAGATAGCAATATCTAAAGTAGGAGGAAATGAACAAAGACTTTTTGAGTAGGTAGAACGTTCATAGTTGCTTGCTCACAACATTTTCAAAATAACATCTTTCAAACATACCAACACTTTCAAAACGAAATATTTTCAAAAGTCAACACTTTGTATACATTCTTATAGAGACGAGAATCATTACAAAGTTCGCCTAAATGAAGGCACTTTTCAAAAATAATTTCAAAACCAATCACAAACACATTTTCAAACAAAGAATTTTCAAAGTGATCTAACAACTAAGATCCCGTAGATAACTATGGATGAAAAGGGTGCTAACACCTTCCCTTTTCATAATCTACCCCCCGAACTCAAGAAAAATTCTCAAAAGGTCTTTCCTGTGCTTTTCACCATTTCCTTTATTGGATAAAAGAAAAGTCGGTGGCGACTCTTGCTATCCGCATCAATTACATAAAATACAAAACACCCAAGTCAGTTCTCCCACCATATAACAACAGGCTTTAGTGAAATTCTTGAAGACTGCTCACGTGCCGCAAGAAATTTCGGCTGGTCAATTTGAAAGTTATGTGGGTAGCTTAACAACTGATAACGGATTAGGCTTCTCCGATGCTGACCTGACTCCGGAGGGGAGAGATCATAATAGGGCCCTGTATATCTCCATTGAATGTAGGGGCACTATGTTGGCTCATGTGTTAATTGATACTGGCTCCTCTCTGAATGTTCTTCCAAAAGGCGCTCTTGACCGACTAGATTGTGAAGGGGTTATGCTGAAGCCCAGTAATATCATAGTTCAAGCCTTTGACGGGTCCAAGAGAATGGTGCATGGAGAAGTGGACCTCCTAATCAAAGTGGGTTCACAGATATTTGAGTCCATATTCTATGTAATGGACATCCGGCCAGCTTATTCTTGCCTATTAGAACGCTCCTGGATCCATGGGGTAGGTGTTGTTACCTTCACCTTGCACCAGAAATCAAAATACACTGTAAGAGGAAAAATTGTTATTGTCTGCAGAGAAGAGGAGTACATGGTCAGCCACCTGAATTCATTATGGTACATGGAGATGGACAGGGAATTCATCGAGACTCCCTGTCATACTTTTTAAATGGTTTCCTCTACTTCTGTTAAGGGTGTTTCTACCATTCCAAAGATCACCAAGATTCTGCAAAAGATGTCTTCCTTGAAAGATACCAAAGCTACTATAGAAGAAGATAGTTGTACTATTTGGGGTCAGCTTGCTGATATCCCTTATAAATCTGAAAAGTTTGGTTTGGGATTTACTACAGAAGGTCAAAGGGCTCTTCGCTGCGCTCGGGCTGAAAGACCTCCATTCTGTATCAGCAACAACAGAGTCAACTCTATAAAAGACGCTGACAGTTATTGTGACTTTGACAGCTGGATATTCCCTACTATTGGCAACAAACTCGACAATTGGAAAACGAAAGACATTATTCCTATCTCCTTTAGCCAGAAGTAATAGTTATATTCCTGTCTTATTTATTTTAAAAGATTTTGTTTATGTAATAAATAATGACTTTAAACCTTGTGCCTTAACCGGGGTACAATGGTTCATTTGTTAAGGGTTGATAATTCATAAACATCATTTATTCAATAAAAACATTGGACGTTTTGCATTCAAATTTTGTGCTCCCTGTTTTTCTTTTACTTATTGCATTTTAAAATAGTTATGTGTTCTTATACAAACCCACGCACTACATTGCAGATCCTAGTCCATTCAAGATCTCGTTGATAACGATTCTGTTATTGCCGCTTATGACTTTGAAAATCTGATCTACCAAGCCAAAGATGAAGGTGGGGAAGATTGTGAAATACCTGGAGAACTTTCTAGACTCTTAATACAAGAAGAAAAGGCTATCCAACCACATGAAGAGCCAATCAAAGTTGTAAATTTGGGTACCGAGACAGACAGGAAAGAAGTCAAGATAGGCGCCAACTTAGAGAGCAGTGTCAAGAATAGATTAATCCAGATGTTGCATGAATATGTTGAGATATTTTCTAGATCATACAAAGACATTTCAGGGCTCGATACCTATATTGTGGTCCATCGTCTGCCAATGAAAGAGGGTTGTGCTTCGATAAAGCATAAGGTCATTGCATGCGTCCCAAAAAGTTTGAAAAGATCAAAGTCGAGGTTATGAAACAATTTAATGCAAGTTTTATAGCAGTGACATCATATCCTCAATGGGTTGTAAATGTTGTTCCGGTACCCAAAAAAGATGGCAAGGTACGTATGTGTAGACTATAGGGATCTGAACAGGGTGAGCCCCAAAGATGACTTCCCACTACCACATATTGATGTTCTGGTCGATAACACCGCTCAGCATGAGGTATTCTCCTTCATGGATGGTTTCTCACGGTATAATCAGATCAAGATGGCACCTGAAGACATGGATAAAACTACCTTCGTCACACAGTGGGGCACTTTCTATTACAAGGTTATGCCTTTTGGGTTGAAGAGCGTTGGGGCAACTTATCAGTGTGCCATGGTAGCCTTATTTCATGACATTATTCATCACGAGATAGAAGTCTACATCGACGACATGATAGCAAGGTCAAAGACTGAAGAAGTACAAGCTCAGGTTAAATTCGAATAAGTGCACTTTTGGGGTGAGATCCGGTAAACTCATGGGTTTCGTCGTTAGCGGTAAAGGTATTGAAGATGATCCTGCAAAAGTTAAGTTATTCAAGAAATGACGGCACCCTGTACCGAGAAGGAATCCAGAGGTTTCTTAGGACGACTGGATTACATTTCCCGTTTCATTCCCATTTGACTGCTATTTATGAGCCAATCTTCAAGCTGTTGAAGAAAGATCAAGTAGTAAAATGGAACGACGACTGTCAAATAGCCTTTGATAAAATTAAGGAGTACCTACAAGAACCTCTTATTTTGATACCACCAGTTGAAGGAAGGCCTCTAACCATGTACCTAACAGTGCTAGAGAACTCAATGGGGTGCGTATTGGGCCAACATGACGAGTCTGGTCAAAAAGATCATGCAATATACTACCTTAGCAAAAAGTATACCGACTGTGAAACAAGATATTCACTGCTTGAGAAAACATGATGCATTTTGGCATGGGTTGCTCGCCGACTAAGACAGTATATGTTGACCCATACTACCTTGTTGATCTATAAAGTAGATCACATCAAGTACATATCAAGAAGCCAGCTCTCTCCAGAAGAATATCCCGATGGAAAATGGTCTTAACAGAATACAACATTCAGTACACCACTCAAAAAGCCATCAAAGGAAGTGTGCTGACAAATCATTTGGCACATCAAGATGTAGACGACTATCAATCTATGAATTTCAAATTCCCGGACGAGAACATTATGCTAGTTATAGATTGTGAAGAACCTGGACCATATGAAGGACCTGAGCCAGGATCCCGATAGACTGTGGTTTTTGACGGAGCTTCCAATGCACTTGGAAAGGGAATTGGTGCCATAATTATCTCTCCTCAGGGTTGCCATACGCATTTCACCTCCTGACTTTGCTTTGATTGCACTAACAATATTGTTGAATATGAAGCGTGCATCATGGGTATTAAAGCTGCTACTAACCTGAGAATCAAGTTCTTGAGCATATATGGGGAATCATCCCTGGTGATCAGTGAGATCAAGGGAGAATGGGATATGAAGCATCTGAATCTTATCCCTTATCGAGAATATGTGTTAACCTTGATTCTGTATTTCGAAGAGATTAATTTTGAGCATATCCCAAGAGAAGAGAATCAGTTGGCGGACGCATTGGCTACCATGTCATCTATGTTCAAGGTCAGTTGGGGAAATGAAGCTCCTAAAATTAATATTGAAAGAATGGATGAACCAGCACACTGCTATAAAATTGATACTGATGGAGTAGAAGAGAAGCCTAGGTTTCATGAATTGAAAAGATACCTTAAGGCTCAAGAATACCCTGAAGTGGCATCCATCAAGGACAAGAAATTCCTATGGAGGTTCTCGGCTAAGTTCTTCTTGAGCAATGGAATTTTATACAAGCGTAATCATGATTCAACTCTGCTTTATTGTATGGACAAGAAATAAGCAGAAGAAATTATGCAAGATATGCACGAAGGTGTCTTTGGTACTCACTCCAATGGGCATACTATGGCTAAAAAATTTTAAGGGCGGGTTACTATTGGTCGACTATGGAAACCGACTGTCACCACCACTCAAGAACTTGTCATAAAGGCCAGATCTATGCTGATAAAGTTCATGTGCCTCCGGTTTCTCTGAATGTTTTGACTGCTCCTTGGCCGTTTGCGATGTGGGACATTGATATGATTGGAGAGATTAAACCTACTGCCTCTAACGAACATCTCTTCATCCTCATCGCCATTGATTACTATACAAAGTGGGTTGAAGCAGCCTCGTTCACCTCTGTTACCAAAAATGTGGTTGCCCGGTTCATCAAACATAATATGATCTATCGGTATGGCATCCCCGAAAGAATTATCACAGACAATGGTACTAATCTCAACAATACTATGACCACTAAACTTTGCACGCAGTTTAATATCAAGCATCATAACTCTTCTCCATATCGACCAGAGATGAATGGTGCAGTGGAAGCCTCCAACAAGAACATTAAGAAGATTATACAAAAGATGGTTGTGACATACAAAGACTGGCACGAGATGTTACTGTTTTCTCTCCATGGCTATCGCACTTCAGCATGAACATCAACTGGGGCAACCCCATTCTCTCTGGTTTATGGTATGGAAGTTGCCCTACATGTGGAAATTCAGATTCCTTTTCTGAGAATTATGAAAAATGCAGATCTAGATGAAGATGAGTGGATTCAGACTAGGCTAGACCATTTGAATATGATTGACGAGAAGAGGCTTACAGCTGCCTGTCATGGTCAGATGTATCAGAAGCGTAAGATTAAGGCATTTAACAAGAAAATCAAGCATCGGGTATATCAGGCTAGTGACTTGGTAATAAAGCGCATCATTCTACCGTAAGGTGATCCTAGGGGAAAATGGACTCCTACCTACAAAGGGCCATTTGTAGTCAAGAAGATATTTTATGGCGGTACCATGATACTAACCACCACGGACGGTGAAGATTTTTTGCACCCTATAAATGCAGACATAGTCAACAGATAGTACACATGAAAATGACCCACTAGGTTGACTGGCCTAGGCAAAAATAAGGGCATCCCGGCAAACCAAAAGGGTTCGGGAAAAAATTAGGGATATATATAAAAGATTATACACCCGGAAAGTCGAAAACCTAAAAAGGTGGCTTGGGCAAGAAAGGGATCCCAGTGGACTGAAAACCCGAAAGGGAGGTCCAGGAAAAAGTTACCGATTAAAGCGTACGACTATGTCCCGTTGGATCACTTACAACAAGATTTATTACCAACGTCAAGTTCAAATAGTACAGATCAATTCAATCACTTTCTTCCGACAGTGAGGGATGAGATGCTAGAAGACATAGGGGAAATAGCAGAGTTGGAACCCGACGGGATTATTCCCACATATCTATTATCTTATTTTCACTTTGTACTCTTTTCATTTCATGACTGTTTCCTCTTACTAGGATTTATGCCTCTCTGTATAAACCGCCTGTTTATGGGCAAACTATCAATAGAAATATGAATTTCAAGTTTTAAACTTTTTGTTTTACCTTTTCCTGTTTTGTTTGTAAAAATGTCTAATAACTAAAATTGAATGAACATATGCATATGAATATGATTAACTGTTAAAAAATATATGCATAAAAATAGGAAAAAGCAATTACTCAAGACTCTAGGAGTTGGGATAACGTCCAAGCTGCCCACAAATCCCAACAGAGAGATCCTTATTGGATTATCCCCATAGAGTGGTCTTAACAAGCTCACCAGTAGAGCGCTCTGGAAGATAATGGAATATGATCTTTTTCCCGATAATGTCGCCAACTTACAGAGTCCCAATCAGTACAGTTTATGAAAATTCTCTTCCCCAACTGAGTTTATTCCTCCAAGATTATAAAACCCCTTGCATATCTCTTCTCTCCAGCAGAGATCATTTCCCCAGTAAGGGTATTTCCTCATCAGAATATTTCTCCCCAACAGGGTTTATTTCCCCAACAAATTATTGTCTCCCCAGCTTAAATCTGTTTCTGCCACAAATTTCCAGCAAGATTCCCATCTCCAGCAAAGGACAGTCCAAGTGGATATCCCTAGAGAGTTGCTACTGAATCTGAAACTGGATCACATATTATTCAACCTTATTCTCTCTAGACGAGTTGGTATCCATATCAGAAACTCAGTCAGACAACACATTAAAAGTTTATCCATCTCTTTTATCCCCAATCAGGGTATATAAGAACTAAAATCCCCAGTAGAGCAATGAGCCACCAATGTTCTTGGACTCTTCTCCCCAAATAGGAATCAACACTCCCCAGTAGAGTTTCCTCAAGAAGAAAGCAGGAATATCCATCAAGATTAAAGATACACATACTCTTAATCCCAGTAATAGTCATGGATTTATCTTCCCTGACGAAATGATATACGAAGTCACCAATATACTTCATACCCATACATCATTTACAAATGTCATAGCATGTGCATACAAAACACATATAGCACAGTCTCATTTATTTTGAGAACATCATTACACTTCCTACATCATGACATTGCATACAGCTAACTCTTTACCTTTTCAGGAAAAGATCAATCAACAGACAAACATCATCAACTATTATAGGACCAGACAGTCTTCTCAAAGGCTACATCTGACAAATGGCTACTTAAGCAATTTCATCAGAGGGCCATTCTCAAAGAGGCATATTTTCTAGTTAAAGTCGGGCGTAAACATATTCTGGCTTATATTAAATCGAGCGTAGATTTATTCTGATACTTCTTCCAGTTGAAATCAGGTGTAGGCATCTTCTGGCTCAGATCAAATCGAGCATAGATTTATTCTGATACTCCTTCAGAAAAGTCGGGCATAGAATCTTTCCAACATTTTTTCTAGTTGAAGTCAGGCGTAGACATCTTCTAGATCACATTAAATTGAGTGTAGATTTATTCTGATACTTCTTCCATTTGAAGTCATGCATAGACATCTTCTGGAACATATTAAATTAAGCGTATATTTATTCTGATACTTCTTCCATTTAAAGTCGGGCGTAGACATCTTCTGGCTCAGATTAAATCGAGCGTAGATTTATTCTGATACTTCTTCCATTTGAAGTCGTGCGCAGACATCTTATGGCTCAGATTAAATCGAGCATAGATTTATTTTGATACTTCTTCCATTTGAAGTCGGGTGTAGACATCTTCCGACTCAGATTAAATTGAGCATAGATTTATTTCGATACTTCTTCCATTTGAAGTCGGGCGTAGACATCTTCTAGCTCAGATTAAATCAAGCATAGATTTATTCTGATACTTCTTCCATTTGAAGTCGGGCGTAGACACCTTCTGGTTCATATTAAATTGAGCGTAGATTTATTCTGATCCTTCTTAAATTTGAAGTCAAGCATAGACATCTTCTGGCTTAAATTAAATCGAGCCTAGATTTATTCTGATACTTATTCCATTTGAAGTCGGGCATAGACATCTTTCGGCTCAGATTAAATCGAGCATAGATTTATTCTGATACTTCTTCCATTTGAATTTGAGCGTAGACATCTTCTGGCTCAGATTAAATCGAGCGTAGATTTATTCTGGTACTTCTTCTATTTGAAGTCGGTCGTAGACATCTTCTGGCTCAGATTAAATCGAGCGTAGATTTATTCTGATACTTTTTCCATTTGAAGTCAGGCATAGACATCTTCTGGCTCAGATTAAATCGAGTGTAAATTTATTCTGATACTTCTTCCAGTTGAAGTCGGGCGTAGACATCTTCTGGATCAGGTTAAATCGAGCATAGATTTATTCTGAAACTCCTTTTGGACAAAGTCGGGCGTAGACTTAGTCTAATTTCTATCAACGGTTACTTTGGATGGCATCTATAAGCCCGTCTCTTATGACTCTCTGTCACCTCTCCAAATGGCATCGTTAAGCCCATTCCCGGTATAATCAACCAACAGCGTTACTTCGTGCATTGGTCAGTGCAAATTTATGGGCACCTAAGTGATCAATCATCATCCACCTTCAAGTCACGAATGGCGGACATGCCAACCTAACTCTTTTGGTTTAAGAAGATTGTACAGGGGCAGTTGTTGTACCCTAAAATTTTCCCTTCCATTTTTCTTCAAGACATGCTCACAAAGGTCTCAAGTACTCAAAGCAACTCAAGGGTTGACTAGACAAACTCTCCTCCTAAGAAAGGGGTCCACAACTAGGGTTTCATCTTGCACCAGGAAGAACGGTTTTTAAAGTTTTAAAATGGTGTTCATGGTTCATCAAAGGTCCTCAACAATGCTCATGTCAAGTTTTAAGCCATGCATCACAAGTTTTGCTCAGTCAATGACTCAGATGATTGAAAATCAACTATATTGGGTAAAAAAGTCAATTATGGTCAACAAACAGTCAAACTTCAAGATTTTTGGTCAACATCAACATTTTGAAGTGATATTCATCATTTGATCAAGGATTTATCATGATTCTTCAAGGAAAGCCCTCAACTCAACAAAAGTCAAAAGTTGCCAAATTAGGGTTTCCTTAGGGGAAGTCAACTGAACTTTGACCAAGCATAACTTTCACATGCTTCATCAAATTTCCCCCAACCAAATCCCCTTTTGAAGTAAATTCAATTCTCTACAACTTTGTATATATATGCTCAAGTGCAAAAAGTGCTTCATTTGAAATATATGAGCCAATACATTACAGGTCATTTCAAAAGTCAACAAAAAGACACTTTTTGTCAAGGCAACTTACATTAAGATAAAGTATTCAATGCAAAAATGATCAAAAGATAATTTTACAGGACATTTTGAGCTTTCCAAAAAGTCCAAGATCACCTTCCAAAGATGAAAATTGAGAAAGTTATGATCAGTGCAAGTTGGGAAATTTTTAGGAAATGCATAAAGTGCAAAGTGAGCAAACTTGAAATTTTGAACTATTAGGCCTAAGTTTTGGAATTCAAACATGTCCATGACCATATGGAAGCCTCCTAAGCTCACTCATATCTTACCTTATGTTCTATTATTATTTTGTTTATATTTATTTTGTTTTTATTCAAATAAACACAAAATAAATCAAATAAAATGGGGATCATTGAGCTAAGGCGCATGATGGGTTTCTTGATCAGCTAGAGTCCCAAGAACATATGGAGAATATGCCAAAATTCGTGTGAATCTCAAAAGGGAAAGAAGTTCTCAAAATTGGAATCTTTTAAATTTATTTGATTCTTGTCTCATAAGCCACGAATGCCTTGTTTCCTTCCATACTTATTCACCCTCATTTCCTTCCTCTATATAAGTGCAAGCAAATCATATGCAAAGGGATGAAAAACACTACCTAAGAAAACCTCCAAAATACTCCAAAATTTCAAAATATTAGGGCTAGTACCAACCCTATTCCTCATGTTTTCCCAAGTCGATTTAAGCCTTTTATCATTTCCCTGAAATTGTCAGGAGTTAGTATCAATCACTATCCATCGTGAATCAACCCCAGAAGCTGCCCTTGCATAAACTCTAATTTGTAAGTTGGTAAGTTTTGGTTCTCAAGGTTTATCACGGTTTAAATCATTATGAACATGCCAGCTTAATTCACATACAATTTTTGAATTATTCCAATGTTTTACATGTGAGTATTAATGAAGAAATAACATCATGCCATAGTTAGGGTACGAAGCTTTATAAGCTTTGGGTTTCATTATACAGGGACTTTTAGCCTAAACGGATCCCATATTTGAATTCAGGAGGAAATTTCAAGGGGAATATTATACTTTGCTTGCTTTGAATTTGCGTATTTTACAGGTTTCAAAAATCTTCTTATCAGAGAAGACGGTGGAAATCGCCATGAATGGTGGTTTGAAAACCTTGACTGACGGTGTGGCACAATGAAGCGTTATGGTTGGTATATTCAAACTACAGGGACCCACTCATACACGTGCGTCTTTGTTTGTCTTATATTAGCTATTTGATTAAAGCTAACAGATGTATGGCCACCTCAGTGGTATCGCGCTAGCTCTTAAGACTTACCTATGCCTGGTCCTGAGTTTGATCCAGGCGTAGGACCTTTTTTTCATTTGTTTTGTGACTCTTACAGATCTCATGCGAGTAGACCTAACGCGCATATCATGAGCCTCGTGCCATCATCATTAGATGTTCATCAAGCCAGATCTAACACCCTAGATCAGCAGGCACACCATGGGACTCTTGAGTCCAGTTGTACTGGATCATTCACAGTATTTGGGCTAGCTTTGTTTAGGCCCAAATGACTTGCTTTCCTCACACCCCCATTTTTACTATTTCAAGCCCATCTCTCCATTTCCTTTTATTTATTTGTTTTAATTCTTTTTTTCACATAATTAATTTCTCCTTAATTAAATTAAAATCAATTTAACTTTTTCTTTATAAAAAAATGCAATCAAGTTGACTTTTCTTTAATTAATTAAATTAACTATTTTTTTAAAATTAATTGAAAAAAATTAATTTAGTTTCTTTAGGGAGTTTATTGTGAATAATCAATTTCTTTTCCAAATTTTAAAAAAAAAACAAGTAGTTTTAATTGATCGTCATTTATATATATATATATATATATATATATATATATATATATATATATATATATATATATATATATATATATATATATATATATATATATATATATATCAAGACAATTCTCCACGCGCTTATTTATTTTTGCATTGTTATTTTCTCAATTATGTAACTGCTAATGGGATTCCTACTAACTAATGGTAGGAAATCACTATCTAAAGGAAGAGGAAAAGAACAAAAGACTTTTGAGTGGGTAGATAACTCTTAATCGCTTGAACGCAATTATTTCAAAACATTTTTCAAACAATGACACTTTTTCAACAAATATTTTCAAAATAAACATTTTGTATGCATTCTCAATGATACGAGAATCATTACAAAATTGCCGCACTTAGGCATTTTAAAAATATTTTCAAACACACATTTACAAAGCATTTTCAAAGTGAGCTAGCGATTAAGAGCTCGTAGATAACTACGGATAAAAAGGGTGTTAATACCTTCCCTTTTCATAACCTACCCCCTTACTCAGAAAAATTCTCAAAGGCCTTTCTTGTTCTTTTCACCCTTTCCTTTATTGGATAAAAGAAAAGTCGGTGGCGACTCTTGCTATCCGCCACATTTGCGATAAAACACAAAACCCAAAAGTCAGTTCTCCCACCGTATTACAATATTCAAATGCATATGTTCATTCAAAGTAACCATTGGACGTATTCGCAAACAAAACAGAGGAAGTAAAAACAAATAGTTTTGAATTTTGAAATAGACTGAGTTGAATTGATTTTGAAAGTTTTCCTATGAACAAGCATTTTTATACAATGAGACAAAAATCCTAGCAAGAGGAAGTTGTGAAATTGAAAAAATACAAAGTGTTAAACAAGAATAACAGCTATGTGGAAATGATCCCATCGAGTTTCAACTATGTTATTGCCTTTATGTCTCCAAGCATCTCATCACTTGTCATCGGAAGAAGATGACTGGATTGATCAGTATCGTTTGATCTCGATGTTGATAAAAAATCTTGTTGTAAGTAGATGATCTAATGGGTAATAGTCATACGCTTTAATCTCTAACTTTTCCTGGACCTCCCTTTCGGGTGTTCAGTCCGTCGGGATACCCTTTTTCGCCCAAGCCTTCTTTTCAGGTTTTCGACTTGCCGGATGTACAATTTATATATATATCCCTAATTTTTTCCCGAACCCTTTTGGTTCGCTGGGATGCCCTTATTTTTTCTAAGGCCTGTCAACCTAGCGGGTCTCTTTTATGCGTAGTATTTTTTTACTATGTCTGCATTCACAGGATACAGAAAATCTTCACTGTCCATGGTGGTAAGTGTGATGCGGTGGGAGAACTGACTTGAGTTTTTATGTTTGTGTTCGCAAATGTTTCGGTTTAGCAAGAGTCGCCACCGACTTTTTATTTTATCCTAAGGAAAGTTCAAAAAGCACAGGAAAGACCTTTGAGATGTTTTCTTGGGTTCGGGGAGTAGATTATGAAAAGGGAAGGTGCTAGCACCCTTTTCATCCATGGTTTTCCATGGGCTCTTAGTTACTTGTTTAGATCACTTGCTTTGCTTTTCAATTGTTTGAAATGGTGCTTTTCAATTGTTTGAAATGGTGCTTTTCAATTGTTTGAAATGGTGCTTTGTGTGTGGTTTTGAAAGATGTTTTGAAAAGAGGCCATCGTTGTGGCAACCTTTGTAATGATTCTTGTTTGAATGTATACAAAGGTGTTTTTGTCTTTTGAAAAGTTTTCGATGTTTGAAATTTGGATTTTGAAATTGTGTTGTGAAGTGTGTTTGAAAATAGCAAGGATGTTTTTGCAAGATTTTGATCAAGTAACTAAGAGCTATCTACCCTATTTTACTCAAAGATCTTTCTTATGTTTTTAACCCTTTTAACAGTGTTACTTCACCATTGTATTTGGTGAATAACCTTGTGTTAGGATGTTAAACGAGACAGGCGCGGGTCATTGTATAGACCATGATAGCAATTGTGTCAAGTATTTTTGGCAATTTTCTTGAGGGACTTGATCATTTTTTGTTTAGGCAACCAAGATAGCGTCATCGAGGGACTACGATCTTTTGTTTGTTTTTGTTTTGCCAAAGTACTTAACATGCATACCATGGCCCATTATTGAAGGCAACAAGTGGATTGTAACCCTAGGAGTGCAAGTGTGCATTGTATTTGTTTTTTCATGCATTTTTGTCTTTGATTAGGTCAAACTATTTGTTAATTTGATTTTGGCATACAAACCCTAATTCTCTAATCATGGCATAATTGAAAGCGTAAAATACGAGAATTTAAAGTTCTAAGCTATTACAACATGATTATGGGGATGGGGAAACAATTTTAGATAGGGGATTATTTCGCAAGAAATTTAAACCCTGAGTTATTACAACCAAATTGAATCTCAAATGCATCAATATTTAAATGTATAATATTTAAATAAACAAAATAAATAAATATAGAATAAAATGTATTATGCAAAAAAGAGGATTTTATGTATGTAAAAATATTTTCAATGTAAAGAAATATAAAGAAGTAAATAAATAAAAAAATGATTAATTTTATTTATTTTAGGGTAAACCCTAATTTCTTTTAAGAAGATAAATGTCATATATTATTTATATACAAAAATATATTAATATGTACAAAAATGAAATATATTCAAAAAAATGTTTTTTAGTATAAATAATAATAAAAATAAAATATAATATTTTTTTGTGTTTTTATTCTATGTTTTTATATATATATATATATATATATATATATATATATATATATATATATATATATATATATATATATATATATATATATATATATATATATATATATATATATATATATATATATATATATATATATATATATATATATATATATATATATATATATATATATATATATATATTAAGGATGTATAAAATAAAATAAAATATTTACAAAAAATAAAATATATTCAAGAAAATATTTTCAATGTGAATAAAAAATAAGAAAATAAAAATAAAAGTATTATTTACATTATTTTTTCAAGTTTTAATAAATAATATAAAGTATTTAAATGTTTTAATGTTAGAAATAATTAAAATAAATACCAAATAAATGTAAAAAATTCTGAAAATAATTTTTAAGCATTTTTTATGTTTGGAAATAAAATAATAAAGTCAGAAATGAAATTAAAATACAAAAATGACAAAATATAAAGAAAATGGGCCAGGGGGTGCATTTAGTAAAAGAGGGGTGTAGACAGCAAGAAGGCCAGGCCCAGCCCATTTCCACCTCATCTTCTTCCTTGTGACAATAGAAAACGCGCGCCCTGTATTCAAACTGTTACTCCTGTATATGTGATCTTTTGCCAAAACTCAAAACATGAAACTTGTAGAACATCAAAACACGATTCTAACCATATAAAAAACTTGATCTAACTCTCAAAGACCAGAGAGAATTTCTCTGGCCCTAAAATCTGACCTAATTTTTTCAGCATGTTCATGGATGAAATTCTCTTAGCACGCTTAATATAAATGAAAACTGAGCATATGTATGGTTTCATGGCAATGAGTACTACATCTTTCATTCACAAACCTAAGGCTAAATGTTCCTAAATAGAGAGATAGAAGTTTGAGAAATACCTGTTTCAGTTGGATTCGAGTTGAACAATGCAGCAACTTTCAGTGAGGCCTGAGGTTCTTTGGAGCTTGCTTGATGTTCCCTGGACCTTTCCCAATGCTTAGTTTGTTTTTAAATGGTCTGAATCTCTCTATAGAACTCAACCTGCAAAGCTTTAAAACAGAAATGGTGAACACTGTAAATGGAGTTACAGTTGGCAATGGAGGTTTGGGATAGCTTGAGTGAGTTGAATGGAAGGTATTGGAACAAGTTGCAAGCAAAACGCACGAGTGGATGTGAAACTGGAAGTGGTTCTGCAGGGCCTGCCCTGTTTTGCAAGAAAATGTGATTTTTGTGTATAAGGGTGTTTGAGGGATGAATGTCTCGTGTTTCTGGCTCACAAGGATATGCAAAACTTGTTTAGAATGTTGGCAAAAGTTGAATATATCAGATATGCAAGCTATGTCCTTTTGGCACAATTACTTGGTTTTGAAGTAAAAAGTGAGAGTTGACAATGCTATGGTTGTACTAGCTTGTACCCTAGCTGAACAAAGTGGTTGAGCTTTGCCTGACATTAGGGAGCCTTGTTTACAACAAAGGGCTTGGTGTATGGCTCAAGAAATGGAATTTGACATAAAGCAAGCTTTATGTAAATGGAAGTGTTATCTTTATGCCCAAAATGGATTTATTCATTGTGCCAAGCTCTAATGATCAGAATAACACCAATGTCCAATGTATTTGCAATTAATTTTTGAGTGTGAATTGGTTTAGAGACCTGTAAACAAGTACAAAGCTAGTTTGGACAGATTTTGCAACTTGAATGAACATGTATTGGCCATGGTTACAAAGTGAGTTTTTGCTAACTTCAAGCATTCGATTCTCCCTAACCACAAATGTGTTTGAGGAGTTCTTGGACAACTTGGAAAGCTTGCAACATGTACTATAATCCATATTTGAAATGCAACTTGAGATTACAAGTGGAACTATGTGAAAAATGGCCAAGAAGATGGGTCAAAATCCTGCCTAAATTAGGGCAAAATTTCTCTAAGTTAAAAGTTTTAGGGACCCTTGTTCCAAAAATCATAACTTGAGATCCAAGCTTCTTTTGAGAAAACTTTGTGGATCAAAGTTGTAGACTTTATGGAGGACTACAACTTTCATGTTGTAAGTTTTGTTTTAATCCATTTTCATCATGGTGAAAATGTGGGACAAAGTTAGGAAAAATTAAGAAAATTTCATAACTTAGAAAATTTCTAAGTTATGAAATTTTTCAATTTCAAACCCTAATTTGCAATTTTGGATTTCTTGGTGAACAAGTTTCATAATTTGACATATCTTGATGAAAAATGACCCTTGGCACTTGAATTTGACCAAAAAGTCAAAATTTGACTTTTCAGTATACAATCAAAATTTGATCAGTTGACTAAAAAATTCATCTGTCAATCCAATGCAATTGAGGTCTTTTGAACTTGTTGAATAGGTCAAGATAATTTCATTGAGTCCTTGAGTCCATGGTTGAGCTTAATTTTCCACTGGCTAGGTCAAACAATCAAAAATTGCCTTTGTGCAGTCAAAACCCTAAAAATGACCATTTTGCCCTTTTGGTGATCTGATCAAATTTCTTGTGGATTTGTTGTCCAAACTTGATCAAATGGTTCATATGAGTTCATAATGTTGATGTGGGTCAAAATTCATGAGGTTTGACTGTAAATTGGTCACATTTGACTTTTTCCCCAATACAGCTGATTTCTAGGTCAACTGTCCAATTGACTGGGCAAAAATTTGATTCAAGGCTTGAAACTTGGTATGGACAAACTTATGACTCCAACATGAAGTATGAAAGTCAATTTTGGCATTGAAGGTCCAAAAATCCATGTGCAAACTCAAACCCTAATTTAGGTCAACAGTGCAAAGAGGTGTCTTGAGCAGAGCAAAACCCTAATCCTGTCTAGAGTTCAAAGAGTCTTGTAAGGGGAAATCTTGATAAAATGAGAGGGAAAATTTTGGGGTACAACAGGTGCCCCTGTTCAATCTTCTTGAACTTGAAGAGTTAGATTGGCAAGTTTTCCTTTCGTGACTCGAAGGTAAAAGAGGATTGGACACTAGAGTGCCCGTAAATTTGCACTCGTCAAAATATCACTGAGGGAATGGGCTTAAAGATGCCATTTTGAGATGGTAGAATCTTGATGGATATGGGCTTAAAGATGCCATCTAAGATTGGTTTATTGAAAATCAGTAGAATGAACATCATAATGGTATTCGTATTTAGAGTGTATCTGAGTTGTATCTGGAGATTGGGTTTGTATGAGCAAGGGAATGGCGTCTGTGTCTAGAGCGTATCTGAGCTGTAACTGTAGTTGAACTTTGAATGAATATCAGAATAACTGCCGTGTCTGGAGTATATCTGTATTGTGAAAGGGTAACAGAGAAACATCTGTGTATGGAGCAGCTGTGTGCTGGGGATAAATTCCGAATGAGTGACAGAATGGAAACCGTGTCTGGGGGTGTATATGGACTGTATTTGAAATTAAGATCTGTATGAGTAGTAGAATGACTTCCGTGTATGGAGTGTATATGAAACTGTAACTGAGATATGAATAAGTGACAGAACTACTTTCGTGGCGACTGCACTGGGGAGAATCAAACTTCTGGTGTAAGGGCCAGAATGGCATCCGTGTTTCGAGCGTATCTGAACTTGAAGTTGTTAGTTGAATCTGAATGAGAGATAGAGTGGCCTCCGTGTCTGGAGTGTATCTAGTCTGTATCAGATTGCTGAAGTCTGAACGAGTAGTAGAATGATCACCGTGTCTGGGGTGTATCCGTACTGTATTTTGACTTGAAATTCTGAATGAGTAATAGAATGACCGCCGTGTATGGGGTGTATCCGTATTGTATCTGACTTGAAATTCTAAATGAGTAATAGAATGACTGCCGTGTCTGGGGTGTATCTGTACTGTATCTGAATAAATGTTAACGATAGCCTTTTAATCTTATTCTAAAAAGGGTAAAATGTTAGCTAAAACACAAAGTTATGTTGTATGATATGTATGATGCAATGAACTGTGTTTCATCAATGTTTATGATATATGAATGTAATGGATGTGCATGTAAGTTGATTAGTTGTCTTGCTGAGGAAAATAAATCCTTGATAACTGGAGATAAAGAAATCTTTGACTGCTGTCGGAGGAAGTAAATTCCTGATCGATGTCGAGGATTCAAAAATATTTGATTGTTGAAGATGAGAAATCCTTGTTGACTGCTTAGGGATTAAAAATCCTTGATTGTTGAGAATGAGAAATCTTGGGACCACTGCTGGGGATTAAGAATCCTTGGTGACTTGTGGGGATTTAACAAGAGCTTTGACAACTTCTGCAGGGAGTGAGAATCCTTTATGACTTTCCTGGGAAATAAGCAAAACTCTGAAACTCTCTATTGGGGAATTAAAACCTTGGAGGCTTTGAATGGAGAAACAAGAACTAGAATCCTTAGTCTGTTGGGAAGTGACTCTGTGGGGAGAGTGTTTACTCGGCCGGGGAAATCAGGAGCTTGGGTTGTACGCCAATCCACTGGGGAAGTTGGGGAAAACTGAATGGTTCCTAATGGGGATTGATAGTTTGGAAATTTGACTTCGCTGGGGGAAGAAGGTTTAGAATATTCTGGCTCCGCTGGGGGATAGGTATTTCAGGGTTTTAGGGCTCCACTGGGGATCGGGAGTTTGAACTTTGATGGGAATTTTGAAACTTAACTCCGTTGGGGAATAAAGTTTTGAATACACTGGCTCCGCTGGGGATCTTGAAATTTAACTCCGCTGGGGACATATACTCCAAGGTTTTAGCTTTGTTGAGGAGTTGGATGACATATTGTAGGGGATTTCTTCTGAAATAGCACAAGGATATCTTCCTACACCTTCAAACCATCAGTAATTATCTTTTCTCAATTTTGTTTTATTTGTAAGCAATGATTATATTCAAATGCATATGCTTATTTAACAAAACATTGGACGTTTTCAAATAAAACATAAGTGTAAAAAGAAATGAAAGACAAGCAAATTTTTGCACTTTGAAGTATCTTTGTATTAACTTTTGTAAGTATCTTTGTACAAAAGAGACAGACATCTTAGTAAGAGAATGTTGTCATGAAATTGAGAAAAAATTTATACAAAAAGAAAGATGGCTATGTGTAACAATTCCATGGGGTTCCCATTCTGCTATAGCCTTCACAACTCTGAGCATTTTGTCCATTCATTGCTTCGTCCATGGATGATTGGATTGATCAGAAACCTGGCGTTTGGTCGTGAAGAGATTATTCTTAAAGTGATCCGACGAGACATAGTCATACGCTTTAATTTCCTAAATTTTGCCTGGATCGCCCTTTCGGGTTTTCGATCCACCGGGAAACCCTTTTTTGCCCAAGTCGCCCTTTCGGTTTTTCAACTTGCCGGGTGTACAGATTTTTTTGTTTATCCCTAATTTTTGCCTGAACCGCCCTTTCGGGTTTTCGATTCACCGGGATGCCCATTTTTGCCCAAGTCGCCCTTTCGGGTTTTCAACTTGTCGGGTCGTTTTATGTGTAGTATCTTTTGACTATGTCTGCGTTCGCAGGGTGCGGCAAGTCGTCACCGTCCATGGTGGTCAGAATCATTGCCCCACCAGAAAAGATGCTCTTGATCACAAATGGTCCTTCGTAAGTAGGAGTCCACTTGCCCCTGGGATCACTTTGCGGCAAGATGATCCGCTTGATTACAAGATCTCGGACTTGATATACCTGACGCCTGACTTTCTTGTTGAAATCCTTGATCATCCATTTTTGATACGTCTCACCATGACAAACAGCAGTAAGTCGTTTTTCATCGATCAAATTAATTTGATCAAGTCGGGTCTGAATCTAATCGTCTTCACTCAAATCGGCATCCTTCATAATCCTTAAGGAGGGAATCTAAACTTCCATAGGTAAAACAGATTCCATGCCATATACCAAAGAAAAGGGGGTTGCCCCTGTTGAAGTATGCGCCGTGGTATGATATCCATGTAGAGAAAACGGTAACATCTCATGCCAGTCCTTGTAGGTGACTGTCGTCTTTTGAATGATCTTCTTGATATTTTTGTTCGTGGCTTCAACAGCACCGTTCATCTTTGGTCGATAGGGAGATGAATTGTGATGATAAATCTTGAACTGCTCACACAGAGCGGTGATCATAGTGTTGTTCAAATTTGTACCGTTGTCCGTGATAATCCTATCGGGGATACCGTACCGGCATATGAGATTCTGATTAATGAAGTGGGTGACCATATTCTTTGTAACGGAGGCGTAGGAAGCTGCTTCGACCCACTTAGTGAAGTAATCAATAGCGACCAAGATGAAGCGATGTCCATTGGATGTCGTAGGCTTGACCTCTCCAATCATGTTGATGCCCCACATTGCGAATGGCCAAGGAGCTGTTAGCACGTTGAGAGGAACAGGAGGAATATGTACCTTGTCAGCGTAGACTTGACATTTGTGGCAAGTACGGGAATGTTGATGACAATCAGCTTCCATGGTAGACCAGTAGTAGCCTGCCCTTAGAATCTTCTTAGCCATCGTATGTCCGCTTAAGTGGGTGCCAAATGTGCCACTATGTATCTCGGTCATGATCAACTCAGCTTCAACCTTGTCCATACAACAAAGTAGAACACAATCATGGTTGCGCTTATAAAGGACACCATTGCTCAGGAAGAACTTGGCAGCAAATCTCCTTAAGAACTTTTTGTCATTGACAGAAGCTCCTTCAGGGTATTCTCGAGTCTGGAGATACCTTTTGATTTCATGAAACCAGGGTTGTTCCACTACTTCTTCGGTATTAATCTCATGACAGTGTGCAGGTTCGTCCATTCGCTCGATGGTGATTTCGGGAGCCTCGTTATCCCAGTTGAGTTTAAACATGGAAGACATTGTAGCTAGAGCATCTGCTAGCTGATTTTCTTCTCGCGGGAAGTGCTCGAAAGTAATCTGCTCGAAATGAGGCAACAATGTCAAGACATGTTCTTTGTATGGGATAATATTAGGATGTTTAGTGTCCCACTCTCCTTTGACTTGACTGATAACCAAAGCCGAGTCCCCAAATACGACCAAAGATTTGATTCCCAAGTCTATAGCAGCCTTGAGACCAAAGATGCAAGCTTCATATCCAGCCATGTTGTTGGTACAGCTGAAGCAAAGTCGGGCAGTGAAGGGTGTATGGCAACCTTCCGGAGAAATGAGTACCACATTGATACCATTGCCAAATGCATTTGAAGCACCATCAAAGTACAGGGTCCATCGGGATCCTTGTTCAGGTCTGTCATACGGTCAGTTACCTTCAATGTTGTCCAATGTCATGACGTCCTCGTCAGGGAAGTCGAATCTCATAGATTGGTAATCTTTGACGGCTTGATGAGCTAGATGGTCAGCTAGTACACTCCCTTTTATAGCTTTTTGGGTAGTATACTGGATATCATACTCAGTTAGGATCATTTTCCATCTAGCGATCCTTCCAAATAAAGCAGGCTTCTCGAAGATATACTTGATCGGATCCATCTTGGAAATCAGCAAAGTGGTATGAGTCAACATGTACTGCCTTAGCCGGCGAGCAGCCCATACCAAAGCGCAGAAATTTTTCTCGAGCAGTGAGTAGCGAGTCTCACAGTCGGTAAACTTTTTGCTAAGGTAATAAATGGCATGCTCTTTTCGGCCAGACTCGTCAGGTTGGCCCAGTACGCACCCCATTGAATTATCCAAAATAGTTAGATACATGATTAACGGCCTTCCTTCAACGGGTGGCATCAAAATAGGAGGTTCCAATAAATACTCCTTGATCTTATCAAAAGCAACTTGACAATCATTGTTCCATTCCACTACCTGATCTTTCTTCAACAGTTTGAAGATTGGCTCACAGGTAGATGTTAGGTGAGAGATGAACCTCGCAATATAGTTTAAGCGTCCCAAGAAACCTCTAACCTCCTTTTCAGTGCGGGGGGGCAGACATTTCTTGTTTAGCTTTGACTTTAGCAGGATCAACCTCAATGCCCTTGTTGCTGATGATAAATCCCAAAAGTTTACCAGACCTGACTCTAAAAGTGCACTTGCTTGGGTTCAGTCTGAGCTTATAATCCTTCAACCTGACAAACAGCTTTTGCAGATGATCAAGGTGTTCTTCTTCTATTTGTGAACGGGCTATCATGTCGTCTACGTAGACTTCAATCTCATGATGTATCATGTCATGAAACAAAGCTACCATAGCACGTTGATAGGTTGCCCCAGCATTCTTCAGTCTGAATGGCATCACTTTGTAGCAGAAGGTACCCCACTGCGTGACAAAAGTAGTTTTCTCCATGTCTTCGGGGGCCATTTTGATCTGGTTGTATCCCGAGAACCCATCCATGAAGGAAAATACCTTGTGTTGAGTTGTGTTGTCAACCAAGATGTCGATGTGTGGTAGGGGAAAATCATCTTTAGGGCTAGCCCTGTTTAAGTCCCGATAGTCCACACACATTCTGACTTTGTCGTCCTTCTTAGGCACGGGCACAATGTTAGCAACCCATTGTGGATAGGAAGTAATAGCCAGAAAGCCAGCATTGAATTGCTTCATTGCCTCGGCTTTGATCTTCTTATACATGTCGGGCCTCATTCGGCAGACCTTTTGTTTGATCGGTGGACAGTCTTCTCTTGTAGGGAGACGGTGAACCGCGATATTTGTATCTAACCCCGGCATGTCTTCGTAGGACCAGGCGAAGATTTCAACATATTCATTCAGCAGCTGAACTAAACGCTCTTTGACACTTGGTTCCAGGTTGGCACCCACCTTAACCTCTTTCTTGTCTTCCTCTATTCCCAAGTTGATGGTCTCTAGAAATTCTTCATGGGGCAGAATAGCCCTCTCTTCTTGTTGCAAAAGTCTGGCTAACTCTCCCGGCACTTCACATTCTTCGTCAACTTCGTACTCATCATGATTTACCAAATCTTCAGAGTCACCGAAGGCTAAAGCAGAATAGTCACCCATGGAATCCGGAGTGGATGGGTACCTGCATTTTGTGAGTGTGGGTGTGTGTAAGGGATAGCCATCCTTAAACAAAACAAAATGCAAAAGGAAATAAAATGAACACAATAGTTTATAGATGAAAACGTCCAATGATTCATTAAAACATGGCATATGATAATGAAGAAAATCAAGCCCTTACAAATGGACCTATATGCCCCAGGTAATAGTGTACGAATTTTTTAGTTATTACAGACCAAAATAGGAAATTGTTCAAAGATAAATTACTGGTTGATGAAAGTGATGGGAACGAAGTCCTTCACTTCCCAGTTGCTTAACCCTCCTTCGATGGTTGGAAATATCCAATCTTCAAAGTTGTCTTCTTCATCATCATCTTCTATGGCATTAATTCCATGGTGAGTGATTTTTACGGGTGGTCCTCCGGCCCTGGAGCGACGCATAGCTTTTTGGCCAGCAGCAGTAAAACCTAGTCCGAACTTGTCTGTCTTGTGAGAAAACTCAGGCAGTTTCCCCCACACTGTACTCCTTCCTTCTTTGATTACAGCCTCTGCATCCTTGAGAGATGCCATCCTAGACACATGCTTGGAAACGATAGGCACATCAACCATTGACTTTGCAACTGCGACCTCAGGAGAAACTTCCTCAAAATTTTGGAAAAGGCGTTTCTATGAATTCGCCATCCAACTCCACATAGCGGAAGGAGTTGAAGTGACTTATCATGTACTCTTCCTCACCGTGAACCGTTATAATCTTATCCTGAACAGGATACTTTAGCAATTGGTGTAAAGAGGAGGTAACTGCCCCAGCATAGTGGATCCATGGCCTTCCCAACAAGAAAGAATATGAAGGACGGATGTCCATCACATAAAAGGTGGAGTTGAAAATTTATGTGCCCACTTTGATAGGAATGTCCACTTCTCCATGAACCATCCTCTTAGAACCATCGAAGGCTCTAACAACGATGCTACTGGGTTTGAGGGTTAATCCTTCGCAGTCCAGTCTATCCAATGCCTTCTTCGGTAGTACATTCAAAGATGAACCGGTATCCACCAAGACATGGGCAAGTGTGGTTCCCCTGCATTCTACTGAGACATGCAGCGCGTTGTTATGTTTCCTTCCCTTAGGGGTCAAATCAGCATCGGAAAAACCAAGACCATTATCAGCAGTAAGGCTAGCCACGCACTCTTGAAACTGGTCAGCCGAAGTTTCTTGAGGCACGTGTGTTGTTTTTAAGAATTTGATTAAGGCCTTAGCATGGGCCTCAGAGCAGAGTAGAAGAGCCAACATGGAGATTTTGGAAGGGGTCTGCCCTAGCTGTTCCACGACATCGCAGTCGCTCTTCTTGATTATCTTTAAGATTTCTTCCATTTCTTTCTAGGTGGTTTCGGGGATTACCATAGTCTGAGCCTTCATCCTGACAGACGCTTCTAGTATCCCCTTACCCTTATCGGTAGTATCAACAGAGGGTCTAACTTCAGAAGTATCCAATTCTTCAATTATCGGGCCTTGCACAGATGGCTTAACAGGCGCAGAAGCTTTCGAGGGTCCGAAGACTGCTCGGGGGGGAGCAATCTCCAGAGAGAAAATCCTTTTGCTGTGAGTTATCTTGCTTGTTCCTGCAATCTTCCCTATATCAGGGGTTTCATCATCAGAATTCTCTTGGACTGATTCAATCTGTTTGATACCATGATAGAAGATTTCTCCTTCGTAGTTCCATGGTATCGTCTTGTTAGATTTATACGGGATAGGCCCTGGCATGGTGATTTTCAACAGCACAAACTTAGGATCAGGCGTAATCTTGACAGGCCTTTTGCAAGCCTTGGGAAGATTGTCGAAGATGGTTATTATTGCAATGTCATTGGTTGAAGTAACAAAGGTAGCAGGAGTAGCAGGAGTGAAAGTATCAACAGAAGTCTTTTGGAAGAGTATCTCTTGGGTATCCATCAGGCGTTGGATGCCTGATTTCAACAGTGGGCAGTCAGCTCGTATGTTTAAACAGAAGTAACATTCTTTTCCACAACCTGGGAATATCCCGGCTCTCATCAAATTTACTTTAATCACTGGTAACGGAGTCAAAAGGTCAGCAACATTGGTAACATGAAGGTCTTCTATAACGGCATGAACATTATGATCGTGCTTGGGCATTGGGGCAGAAATCACATTTGGCTTTTCGGGTGCATCGAATTCTACCTCCTTGGCGTCGATCAGATCTTGGATTTTGTTCTTAAGAGCCCAACAGTTGTTGGTATCATGCCCTACGCTGTCAGAGTGGTAAGCATATTTTGCATTGGAGTGGTAATATGGAGAAGAGGTATTAGGATTCTTTGGCGCTTCCTTCAAATTGGTAAGATTCAACTTTAGCAAATGAGGGAGTACTTGAGCCGGTGTCATGTTGATTCGGGTGAGTTTCCGTTGTGGCCTTTCTACCCTTTGCTGATTAGATCTTGGTTGATTGCTGCGAGGTTGATCATTTGAAGAGTTTTGGATCATCACAACCCCCACAGTTGGCCGGCGCTCGGTTCTTCCTTGGCTTTTCTGAGAATAAATAGCAGAAGCTTCCTTCTTAGCTGGGAAGGTCTTCTTAATGGCAGTGGACGCGGAGGCATCTTTCTGAATCTTACCACTTTTAATGCCGGCCTCGACCCTTTCACCGGTCAGAATTAATTCGGTGAATCCCGCGGAGGAACTCCCAATTAAATTATTGAAGAAAGGGCCAGACAGGGTCCCTAAAAACATGTCAACCAGCTCTCTATCTGACAATGGTGGCTGCACCCTTCCGGCCAGGTCACCTCACTTCTGGGCATACTCTTTAAATCCCTCATTAGAAGCCATACACATACTCTGTAGTTGAGTACGAGTAGGTGCTAAGTCAGCGTTGTATTGGTATTATCGGTAGAAAGCAGCAGCTAAATCTTCCCAGTTATGAACCTCAGACCTCTCAAGTTGATAAAACCAGTCCAATTGTGTGCCTGACAAACTATCTTGGAAAAAATGGACCCAAAGATCCTTATCAGATGAGTGGGGTTGGATCTTTCTGACGTAGGATCTTAGATGCATCTTCGGACATGACAGATCGTCATACTTAGCAAATGTAGGAACTTTGAATTTGGGAGGAATAACGATCCCAGCGACCAACCCTAGTTCTTCGAAATCTAAACCAGGTACCCTTTGCAACTCCATGGCTGCCAACCGATCCTCAAGATTTTTAAACTTATCATCCGCCGGGGGATATTTCTGTTCAGAGTAATCTTCGTCTTCTTCCTCTTCTTCTCCTTCAACTTCAGATTCAAAAGGCATTGCAGTTCCTTTTCTATTACCACCCCCCCTTCATCAGACGTCGATGGGAACTCGAGAACTTTTCTAGCATTGTTTTCAAACCTCCTTCCCATAATGACCACACCGGGCCTTTTCTTCTTTTTCTCTTTATCTTTATCCAATAGTGCTTTAAGGTCCTCTTGACCCTTTGCTAAGGTCATGAGGAGTTGTTGCAATTGAAAGTTCTGCGCTTGCAGATCCTTAACCGTCTGCTCCAAATCCATCTGGCTGAAATAAACAGCAGAAAGATAAGGAAACCTGGTGTGAAGACCTGTTTATGCATATGATGAATGATATGTTATTCATGTAATGCATTCAAGGATTCAGAACTTCAAATTTGCTCCAAACAAAAAGAACACACGTCATATTAAGAAGAAATTTGTTAGTACATAAGTACCCCATGGGCAAAATATTACAAAATTCTTAATGTAAAAAGACATTGCGCATCCTTTTTGGCGCGATGTAACTGTTGAGAGTTTCCTCCTGTTGTACCCCAAAATTTTCCCTCACAATTTTCCACAAGAAATCACAGCTTCAGGCGTTTCCTGATTTTTCAAACTGGCTCAAGAATCGGTCAAACAGACTTTTCTCGTCAGTCAGACACAATTAGGGTTTTACTGATTTTCAGGGCTCTAGAATGTTTCAAACAGCTGGTTTAGGGTTTTGGTTAATTTTGGCTCAACTTCGATCAGGCGAACGCTTCTTTGGCATTTAATCAGGAATTGGGTTTGTTTATGCGCGGTTCCTCAGAAAGATTTAATTCTATGGTGCTTTGCAAGATATTCCGAGATTTGGATTGAATTCGCATTGTGTGACTAAATCAGTGGAAGGATGCATTGGGTTTGAATTTGCAATGTTTGATTAAAGTCAGTAAAGGGAAAAAGCGTTTGGGCAATTGTTGTGATTGACTGTTGTTTTGCTCTGGATGTTTGAAACGCCAGGTTTAACTGATCAAATGCTGAAGCATGGTTTATTTAATTATTTATTATTCTAAGATTAAATGATTGGAATTTATTTTCAATTATTATAATTAAAGAATTATAAATAATAAAACGAACAATTAAAAAAAAAGAGGAAAAGAATTAATTGGATAAAGAAACTTTTTATTTATTTTTAAATTATTTGTACAATTGTTTTGTTTACAAATTGTTTACAACAATGATTTTACATTTATTTAAATTTAAATAAAAACTATCCTAAGTATGTTTCTAAATCTTCAATTCTTCATCTTCTATCCCTTGCTCCAGTACTCCATGGAATTTTATCTGCAAAACAAAGAACCAAAGAAAAGTCAGAAGCAGATAAATATTAAAGAGACAGACAGATAAAAAAGGGGTCATCATTAAAAGCAAATGGTCGGGATCAGTTAGCCCTCTCTGCAAATCACGGGATTTCTCCCGGTTCACAAAGAAGGGTGAAAATGTTTGCAAATTAAATATGAATGCACAAAGTTAAAATTGCACATTTCAAACTATCAAAACTGCATAGTCCAAAAGCAAGACAGCATATGCAAATAACCAAAGTCCAAGTTACAAACTGAATTGCCAAACAAAGTCCAAATTCAAACTTTCTGCCAAAAAGCTGTCAAAAGGGATATGGCAAGATATCAAACAAGTACAAAAGGCCATCAATGTTGTCAAGAAGCAGAAAGTATGGAAAAGAAGACATAAAATGCAGAGGAAACATGTATTGCAAGCAACAAATTTCAGCTTCATCATTTCCCTAGGCCATTGCTTTTTCAGAGGTAGTACATGTCAAGCAATATAATATGCTAAATGTTGTACTGGAGAGAGAAAGAAGAGAGAAAAGCAGGTTTTGCAGGCTTAAGGCTTTAGGCATGAGAAACAAAATATAAGACAACCTGTTCATAACACGGTAAAAGGGGGAGAAGAATCAAAAAAACTGTAAAGCTTTTCAAACCTCTACAGGCCCTTTCAAGCTTAACAACCAAAACCCTGTCAAAACTTATCAAGCCAAATAAAAACCTTCCAGTCTCCAAGCCTAAACCATCAGTGAGGCCATAACCTGCCTGAAGCAAATCTAAGAAAGCCCCATAACCTGTCAAAAAGCCTCCAGTCTCAAAACCTTCAACCTGTTTTACCTGCCCAAGCATTAAAAAATCAAAAACAAAAAGAGAACTAAGAGATACATCATAACCACAAAAAACTGTCAAGCTTTTCAAACCTCAAAGCCAGTTTACAAAACCATACAAACTGTCAAACTCAATTGTCAAGAAACCTGCATAAACCTCCCAGTCCTCAAACCTGCTTGAAGCCTCACCAAAGCAACAACCAGTATGGCCTAAAACCATAGAAACTGCTTAAACTCAGTAAGGCCATAAACCTAAAAACCCAACCTGCTAACAACTAGCCATGCCAAAACCAGCATAAACCAATTCACCCAAAGTCAGCACATAAGCCTAACCTGGAAGCCCTTAACCATCAAAAAATAAACAGTATAAGCTGCTACATCAAACACATCGTACCAGTAAACCGGGTCAAACCTGTACCAGTCATCAAGGCATTCAACATAACCTTCCGACACCATCCAAGCATCATCAAACATATCTCATAAGCATACTCAGAAACACCAAAAAGATCAAACATCTCAGGCCTCAGAAAAACTTCATCATAGGCCAATATACAAAAAAGGCAACAGAAGTGAGTTAGAAAGAAGAGAGGAAAACGTATTCAAAGGCAACTCAAAGCCTCAGAGAACCCTCATCACAGGCATTTCAACAGGCAACACAAGCATACAGAAGGCAACACAAGCATACAGAAGGCAACGCAAGCATACAGAAGGCAGCAAAGCAAGAAGAAGAAAAGAAATGATATCAAAGAGGTTTTCAGCTTAACATCATCAAAACCCAAAAGCAAAGAATACACAAACCAGGGATCAAAGCTAGCACCCAGTTCATCATCATCACTTTATCGCCTTGGCCATCCGGAGCGCCTCCCAATTCCGGTTCCTCCTCCTCCGTCCCCAAGAGTCAAGGTAGCTTTTCGTTCCCTTTCCTTCATCTCAATAACAAACAATAACAACCATGTGAAATCAGAGGTGAAATCAGAATTCAAACTAAGCATGCAAAAGAAGAATTTAGCGAAAGCCCTAATGCGTTAGAGACGAGAATCAAACCTTGCAATTATCGTTGACTAATTCATGGAGGGAGGAAGACGGAGATGGCGCTGGCTGGCCTTGGCAAAGAAGAACGATGCTCTGAACCCATGGCGAAGAGAGATGAACGAACGACGCCGCCGCTGCTCTCACAAACCCTAAAGCGTTATCCAAATGAAAACAAATGTGAGAACCCTAAAAAACGTTTTGTGTCAAACCTGGGCCTTGCCCTTTCTACACCTAAGCCCAAGCGTTCCAAGTTCACACCCCCCTGCTCTTTTCATTTTCTCTGAATCATATTTGGGCCTTGCCCTATCCAGCATTGCCTAAGCCCATTTCTGTTTGTTATCAAACCTTTTTTATTATCATATTCTTTTTCTACATACAAATTAATATAACTTTTTTTTTACAACATAATTTTTGAACACAATATATTAAAACACTTTCTTTCAATTAAAAAACTTTTGTACATTAATACATAAAAATACATTGGTTAAAACACTTTTTTTTTTATTTAACTTGTTTATCTTTGTACATAAATTCTTTTTTAAGTTAGTACATTTTCTTTTCTTAGAAATAGTTTGTACATAATCAATAAAATACATTTTTCTAATATACATAATTTAAATTTTAAACATTTAATTAAAATTTTCTTTTTGTACATATTAAAGAAAAAATACGAGATTACAAAGATTAATTAAATAAATATTTAATTCTTTTCATTTAGGTTAAACAATTAATAATACACATTAAAATTCACACTTTTTTTACTTGTAAATAATTCTCACACGTACACGTACACTTACACAATACACTTTACATTTGACAATATACATTTGCTATTCTTATACCTTGCTATACATTGTTTACACTTTTATCGCAATTCGATTTGGTTGTAAATTATTGGACACTACATTCCTAAAGTCTCATCCCCATTTGTGAATTTGTACCCCCACTCCCGGATACTTATTTTGTAATAGCATAGACTTTACATTTCCGCAATTTACCGCTTTCGAATTATACCATGGTTAGACCTAGGGTTTGAATGTACATAAAATCAAACGCTAGATAACCTAATACAAAGACAAATACATGAAATCAATACACAATCACACTTGCACCCCCTAGGGTAATCCCACATGTTGCCTTCCAAAATGGGCCATGCTCGCACGTCGAGTTTCTTTGGCAAAACAAATTCAAATGATCATAAGTCCCTCGATGACGCTTTCGAAAGTTGCCTAAATGGAATGATCATAGTCCCTTCAAAGCAAATTTCCAAAGACACTTGGCACCATTGCATTCATGGTCCATACGATGACCCGCGCCCGTCCCGTTAAACATCCTAAACGCAAGATTGTCCACCAAATTCAATGGTGGAACAAAATTGTTAAAAAGGGTTGAAAACATAGAGAAAACCTTTGAGTACAATAGGGGTAGACAAAACTCTTAGTTACTTGAGATCAACTTGCAAAAACACTTGCCTTCTTTTCAAAAACCACACTTCACAAACACTTTCAAAACAAACTCTTCAAAAACATCTTGAAACATCTTTTCGAAAAGATACACACCTTCGTATATACTCAAACACGAGTCATTACATTGGTTGCCTAAGACAAGGCATCTTCTTCAAAAACATTTTCAAAAACACACACACACACACACACCATTTTCAAGCAATCGAAAATCAAGGCAAGTGATCTAAAAACCAAGTAACTAAGAGCCCATGGATAACCATGGATGAAAAGGGTTCTAATACCTTCCCTTTTCATAATCTACCCCCCGAACCCACGAAATATCTCAAAAGGTTTTTGCTGTGCTTTTTAACCTTTCCTTTAGGATAAAATAAAAAGTCGGTGGTGACTCTTGCTCAACCGAACAAGTGCGAATACAAACGCAAAACTCAAGTCAGTTCTCCCACCGTATCACAGAATTGGCGACTCTGCTGGGGATTTCTTAAAAGTGGGGTTACCTTAGGGTTTAGATCACCTTTGTCTGCTTTTTACATTTGTGGGCTTTGCATCGGAGTTTCATAGATCCTAACCCGGATCTGGGGAATACCCTTTTAGGTAGCATAATCTGTGAGGGACCTGTCCGGCGTATAACGACATGGGTGAAGCAGTGGCTACGTTGGTGTGGCACCTTGGTCTGTACCGATATCCCTCGTGTTGAAACGGGGAGAATATGGGTCTTCCAAGGAGTCATTAAGAACCAACCGACCTTAGAACCCTAAATTGACCCAACTTGGCCATTAGAACAGTAGCAGTATGCTACACTCATTGAGGCTAAACTCTCGCGATGGTTCTGGCCGCAAGAAAAGATAGCGATGCTGGAGTTATGACCGATTGAGGGTAGCCAATGATTTGAGATCCTCTAGAACCCGGTTACTTTTGATAGGACAGGTTTTAACCAACGAAACTGAAAGAGGGTAGTACCTGAACCTCATGCAAGCCTAAACCTAAGGACTTGTTTGCTTTGTGTGAATATGATTGCCTGTATATACACTCACTTGCTTTTGCATACGTATACATAACATCATAACATCATACCATAGCATTTTCAATAACCATTTCAAGGATCTTGAAGGTTCTTTTGATGCAGGGTTACGTTGAACCAGACGTCTACCAAGGGGCAAGAGGTTTCTCCTCTAACCAATGCCAACCAAAGATCAAGTACAACAACTTGAATCAGTGTCTATGACCCACTCGACATGGTGAGCTTGATTCTCGTGTAAAGACATCCACCGATACAAAGTTCTCCGAACGAAGATCAAGTACAACAACTTGAATCAGTGGCTATGACCCACTCGACATGGTGAGCTTGATTCTCGTGGAAAGACATCCACCGATACAAAGTTCTCCAAACAAAGATCAAGTACAACAACTTGAATCAGTGGCTATGACCCACTCGACATGGTGAGCTTGATTCTCGTGGAAAGACATCCACCGGTGCAAAGTTCTCTAATCCAAGAGCAAAGTTCAACCTCTAACATTTTCTTGTGTTTACCCCAAGAGATCTTTGAAAACATGCATCCACATATCATGCATTGCATCTTAACAATCTTTCCTTTTTCAGGTTTCCTTACTCTCATGCTGTTTATTTCAGTAAGGGATGGCTCTAGAAAGGTCTGTCAAAGATGTCCAAGACCAGACTGCTCAGCTACAGGAAATGTTTCTGAACTTGTCTCTGGGGCAAGAAGAAATGAAAGCTCTCCTCACAAAGAGCTTGGAGAATTCAAACAATGCCAGGAGTGATCAGCTTGCGGAGCTGCAGTTTGATTTGACAACATTGAGGACCCAAGTGATGGGACAGTTGGTGGGCCAGGTGGCTCTCATCCAAGACCTATCTCAAAGACAAGAGGAACTCAGAGTCCTTGTCCACCAACTGCTTCCAAACAACCAATTGGGGCAAACATCTGAGGTTGAAGAGCAAGTCACCGCTCAGCCTCCATCCACTCAAGAAGACAAGGGGAAGGCTCCTTCGCTTGCTTCAGGGTCACAAGCCCATCAACAACCTCGCCAGCGTCAACGGGGTAATCGGTGTAAGCTAGAAACGTCGAGAAGACAGTTCACGCAGACTGAAATACCATCATTCTTCATACTGAAGCGCCTGTTGGAGGTCAACCTGCTTACCTTAAGGGATCCTCCTCAGAAGCTCAATACCTCCTCTCCTAACTATCGTCCCGATGCATTTTGTGTTTACCACTCCTACAGCCCGGGACACGACACCAACGACTGTTGGGCCTTGAAGAACAAGATTCAAGATCTGATCGACATTGGAGTGCTGGAATTCATGCCAGACGGCGAGATGAAAATCTTCCGTTAAGGGTTCTCCACCTGAAGTGACAAAGCTCAAGCTGAAAGACTTTTGTTTCGTTTGAATATTCAAAGTTGTAATTTCTTTTGTTGTCAAACAATTATCTGTTGATGTTAAACTCTGTTTTCATTAATGCATTGCATATGTTTGTCTTGAATTCATCCATTCGTTTCACTACTCTTATGCTTTCTTTATGATATTTAACTCTTGATAAAAAGCTGCAAGCCTTTAGAGGGAGGATGACGAAACAATACCATGATCTTATACAGTATGCTTTTGAACAGACCTTGCTGATGATGTACAGGCATTTCTTTCAATTCCCAAACACTTGAGTCATAAGGAAGTTAATCCCTAGTCAACCCCTTCGAGCCAAAGAAGTAGGAGTTTTTTGTTCTAAACGATCAAAACCTTTGATATAAACCTGGGGCAGGGTAGTATCTCAGTTAACTCAAAAGAAAATGCGCATTGAAGTCGCAAACTCTCAGTTCGTAATACAACGAACGATGTCAAAGAAAACGAAGAGAGTTCCTTTGGAATCAAAAGACAAGGGTGGTTCCCTATCACATAGGCAGTCAATCTCTCGAAAGAGAAAAGCCCACCAAGCCAAAACCTATAAAGGAGGCTTAAGAAAGCTGGGGCATCCCGCTGACTGTAATCTCGAAAAACGGGAACAGTCAGGCAAAAGTTAGGGATAACAAATCAAAATCAAAATAGTGAGGTCATTACAAATCCTCATCAACATGAAAAATGTTGCAAAAGAAAAAGGAGATGATGACTGTCTCCCAAATTCAATTGGTGAACCATCACCCAAAAAGTATTTCCAAACTCAAAACAGAGTGCGACGCACAATTGACTGAGCTTAGGTTGGAGAACATTACGAAGAGCGGGTGGGTACAAATATACTTTGAGCCTTTATCCTTTGTTTCTTAAACTGTGAACCAAGCCACGTTACAACCCTTCAAAAGTCCTAATTGAAGCATAGGTTAGTTCGAAAGCATACTGTTTCAAAAGGTATCCTGACTTCTGTAAGGCTTTGCTCTAAAATCTTGTGTTGACTTGTCTTATAAAAAGCTTTATGCTAAAAAACGCATTTTTCAAAACTTCGAGACAAACATAAACTTTGCATTGCTTGAATATCACTGTTCGCATTTGATTTTTGTTTGACAGCGAAGAATTTCATACAGCAAATGTTCAGAGGAACGAAAACTCTCTCAGTGAACAAAATCACTTCAAAAGGACGACACTTCTATTACAAATCTCCTATCAACAAGGGGCATGACATGGCACCATCCGGTTAACCTAAGGCAGTCCAGTCAAGGTTTCGACAGATCTTTCAAAGTCCAGTTAACCTGGGGCAGTTCAGTCAAGATTTCAAGAAATCTCTCAATCTGCAGAGTAATCTGATTCAAGACTCCTTCATCACCACTTGGGGCATTCGAATGTCAAAAGTGTTTAACAATTCCCTCATCACCTCAGAAGATTGATATAGTTCAAGATGTGACCCAAGATTTGGCGACATTCTATAACTCATTCAGATTTTCTTCCGGATATAGTTCAAGATGTGACCCAAGTTTGGCGACATTCTATAACTCATTCAAACTTGCATCCAGATATAGTTCAAGATGTGACCCAAGATTTGGCGACATTCTATAACTTATCCGAGCCTGCTTCCAGAAATAGTTCAGATGTGACCCTGATTCGGCGACATTCCGCAACTTATTCAGATTTTCATTCAAGATATAGTTCAAGATGTGACCCAAGATTTGGCGACATTCTATAACTTATCCGAGCCTGCTTCCAGAAATAGTTCAGATGTGACCCTGATTCGGCGACATTCCGCAACTTATTCAGATTTTCATTCAAGATATAGTTCAAGATGTGACCCAAGATTTGGCGACATTCTATAACTTATCCGAGCCTGCTTCCAGAAATAGTTCAGATGTGACCCAGATTCGGTGACATTCTATAACTTATTCAGATTTATTTCTAGAGATAGTTCAAGATGTGACCCAGAGATGGCGATATTCAGTAACTTATTCCAGACCAACACCTGCAGCAATCAGAGGACTCTCGCAATCCCCAGCCAGAGAACCTTCCAGAAGCTAACTCCACTCAGAGTCAAGTTTCATTATCCCCAGCGAAGCTAAAACTTCCAACTATCAATCCCCGAGAAGATTGAAGACTCTCATTCTCAGTTCCCCACAGAATATTCGAATATTCTTCGGTGAAGATCCCATCGAGACAAGAATTCCCCAGTAAATTGGCATACAACCCAAGCTTTCGATTTCCCCAACAGTGGTCCCAAGACTTCTCATTTTTAACAATCAAAGATTCTTGCCCTCCACAGCAGCAGCCAAAGAATTATTTTCCCCGGCAGCAGTCAAGATTCTTTTATCTTCAGCCATCCAGGATTCATCTATCCTCAGCAAGACAGCTCATTAGCTTACATGCGCATTCATCACATTCATATCATGAACATTGATATAACATACATTGCATCATGCATCATAACATTGCATACAACTAACCCTTTACCTTTTCAGGTAAGATCAGTCGACAGACAAAGATCATCTCCCGAGATTCATCCAGAAATAGTTCAGATGTGACCCAGACATGGCGACATTCTGATACTTATTCCAGGTTCACTCAGAGACAGTTCAGATGTGATCCAGACACGGCGATATTCTGATACTTGTGCCAGGTTCTTCCAGCTGGCATCTTTAAGCCCATTCTCAGATGGCATCTCTAAGCCCATCCCCCGACAAGATTCTATCGCATCATATGGCATCTTTAAGCCCATCACCAAATGGCATCTTTAAGCCCATTCCCTCTACCATCACATCACCGAGTGCAAATTTTAGGGCACTCTAGTGTCCAATCTTCTTTTACCTTCGAGTCGCGAAAGGCAAACTTGCCAATCTAACTCTTCAGGTTCAAGAAGATTGAATAGGGGCAACTGTTGTACCCCAAAATTTGCCCTCGCAATTTTCCACAAGAAATCACAGCTTCAGGCGTTTCCTGATTTTTCAAACTGGCTCAAGAATCAGTCAAACAGACTTTTCTCGTCAGTCAGACACAATTAGGGTTTTACTGATTTCCAGGGCTCTGGAATGTTTCAAACAGCTGGTTTAGGGTTTTGGTTGATTTTGGCTCAACTTCGATCAGGCGAACGCTTCTTTGGCATTTAATCAGGAATTAGGTTTGTTTATGCGCGGTTCCTCAGAAAGATTTAATTCCACGGTGCTTTGCAAGATATTCCGAGATTTGGATTGAATTCGCATTGTGTGACTAAATCAGTGGAAGGATGCATTGGGTTTGAATTTGCAATGTTTGATTAATGTCAGTAAAGGGAAAAAGCGTCTGGGCAATTGCTGTGATTGACTGTTGTTTTGCTCTGGATGTTTGAAACGCCAGGTTTAACTGATCAAATGCTGAAGCATGGTTTATTTAATTATTTATTATTCTAAGATTAAATGATTGGAATTTATTTTCAATTATTATAATTAAAGAATTATAAATAATAAAACAAACAATTAAAAAAAATGAGGAAAAGAATTAATTGGATAAAGAAACTTTTTATTTATTTTTAAATTATTTGTACAATTGTTTTGTTTACAAATTGTTTACAACAATGATTTTACATTTATTTAAATTTAAATAAAAACTATCCTAAGTATGTTTCTAAATCTTCAATTCTTCATCTTCTATCCCTTGCTCCAGTACTCCATGGAATTTTATCTGCAAAACAAAGAACCAAAGAAAAGTCAGAAGCAGATAAATATTAAAGAGACAGACAGATAAAAAAGGGGTCATCATTAAAAGCAAATGGCCGGGATCAGTTACCCCTCTCTGCAAATCACGGGATTTCTCCCGGTTCACAAAGAAGGGTGAAAATGTTTGCAAATTAAATATGAATGCACAAAGTTAAAATTGCACATTTCAAACTGTCAAAACTGCATAGTCCAAAAGCAAGACAACATATGCAAATAACCAAAGTCCAAGTTACAAACTGAATTGCCAAACAAAGTCCAAATTCAAACTTTCTGCCAAAAAGCTGTCAAAAGGGATATGGCAAGATATCAAACAAGTACAAAAGACCATCAATGCTGTCAAGAAGCAGAAAGTATGGAAAAGAAGACATAAAATGCAGAGGAAACATGTATTGCAAGCAACAAATTTCAGCTTCATCATTTCCCTAGGCCATTGCTTTTTCAGAGGTAGTACATGTCAAGCAATATAATATGCTAAATGCTGTACTGGAGAGAGAAAGAAGAGAGAAAAGCAGGTTTTGCAGGCTTAAGGCTTTAGGCATGAGAAACAAAATATAAGACAACATGTTCATAACACGGTAAAAGGGGGAGAAGAATCAAAAAAACTGTAAAGCTTTTCAAACCTCTACAGGCCCTTTCAAGCTTAACAACCAAAACCCTGTCAAACATAAACTTTGCATTGCTTGAATATCACTGTTCGCATTTGATTTTTGTTTGACAGTGAAGAATTTCATACAGCGAATGTTCGGAGGAACGAAAACTCTCTCAGTGAACAAAATCACTTCAAAAGGACGACACTTCTATTACAAATCTCCTATCAACAAGGGGCATGACATGGCACCATCCGGTTAACCTAAGGCAGTCCAGTCAAGGTTTCGACAGATCTTTCAAAGTCCAGTTAACCTGTGGCAGTTCAGTCAAGATTTCAAGAAATCTCTCAATCTGCAGAGTAATCTGATTCAAGACTCCTTCATCACCACTTGGGGAATTCGAATGTCAAAAGTGTTCAACAATTCCCTCATCACCTCAGAAGATTGATATAGTTCAAGATGTGACCCAAGATTTGGCGACATTCTATAACTCATTCAGATTTTCTTCCGGATATAGTTCAAGATGTGACCCAAGTTTGGCGACATTCTATAACTCATTCAAACTTGCATCCATATATAGTTCAAGATGTGACCCAAGATTTGGAGACATTCTATAAATTATCCGAGCCTACTTATAGAAATAGTTCAGATGTGACCCTGATTCGGCGACATTCCGCAACTTATTCAGATTTTCATTCAAGATATAGTTCAAGATGTGACCCAAGATTTGGCGATATTCTATAACTTATCCGAGCCTGCTTCCAGAAATAGTTCAGATGTGACCCTGATTCAGCGATATTCCGCAACTTATTCAGATTTTCATTCAAGATATAGTTCAAGATGTGACCCAAGATTTGGCGACATTCTATAACTTATCCGAGCCTGCTTCCAGAAATAGTTCGAAGTCCTTGCGCATCATTGTCGAAGTCAAAAACCAAGTCAGGAATCAGCATGTCATGAGGGCCATATCCCTCCGAGCATATCCAAATTATCTTAGAGCTAAATAGGGGTTGTAGGTAATGCCTCCCATAATGCCAAGTAGTAGGACATTAGGTAATTCCCCACAATGATCAATGATGATGACATTTTCTCTGGACCGAGAACACCAATGAACATCAGAATGTGTGAGGGTCATCAACCGTTGTGACCACCTTAAACCCTGTTCATTATTCAAAACTGATTGTGGAAGGTGAGAAATAAACCACCTTGCTAGGAGAGGAGTACAGCACATGAGAACACCTATTTTCCTCATTGTTCATGTGTAAAATGAGTGTAGGATGTCCCCAAGCAATGTAGGCACAGGATTCTGAGATATGAAAATCTTGACAGCATTCACATCTATAAGTTGGTCAGGGTTTGGGAACAAGACCAACCCATAGATGAGGAGTGCCACAATCTCTTCAAAAGCTTGTAGATCTAGAGAATTCCAGCAGTCTTGTGCCTTCTCAAACAGAAACTTTACCAAGAAACCCTTGACACCACTTCTGGTTTCCCAATGACCTTTGATATCAGATGGTTGCAAGTGTAAGGCTTGAGAAACATCTTCAGGCTTTGGTTCTTTTTCCGTACCGTTGTAGGGTAGTTGATGAAGAATAGGAATCCTCAGGAGTTGAGAAAATTCCTCCAAAGTAGGTACTAGTTGGTAATCAGGGAATGTGAAACAGTGGTGTAGGGGGTCAAAGAACTGGAAGAGAACTTTCACCATATCTTCTTCAATGTTGGAGTTGACCAAGTTGAGAAGTCTACCATGTCTTTCACTGAAGAGAGAATTCTCTGGAATCTTGGAAGTAAGCTCCTTGAGCTGAGGAGGGATTCTCACAAGGTTGACTTGAATTGTTTTCCTGAGAAGAGATTCCATGACCTACAAAACAAGAACAAAGATGAAGATCCAACCCCTTGAAATGGTTAGTGGATGCAAATGATGCTTCATGATGTTTATGATGTATGCACAAACATATGTACAAGCAAGTCACACAAGATCCTAGTTTCAGGCTTGCATGAGGTTTCATAGGTAAGTACCCTCTTGAAGTTAGTTGGCTCAACCTGTCCTATAAATAGTAATCGGGTTGTAAGGAGCTCAATATCACTGTATTATTTTCTGTGTTCATTGTTTTGGTTTAGCCACTTAACTGGCGACCAAAATATTCCAAGAAAATAACCCTCAATGAGTGTAGTATCGAGTATCTACCAACTTCGGACTGCACCAAATCCGATCATCTCACTACTCCTAAAAAGAGGCTAAGATGGTTAAGTAAAGTTCTAAGAGTTCATTAGTGCTTCATGACATCACTCAGCGGCCCTGTATTCTCTTTGATTGACTCAAAGGCTACCGGTACTCACAAATATGTCACACTAATGTAGCTATTGCTTCAACCATGTCGGTATACCCCGCACAGTTTTCACAATGTATTGCTATTTACCTATGAATGTTTCCCAAATCCGGGTAGAGGATTTCAAGCCCAAACAAGAGAACCAAATGTAAAGCAATCAAAGCAATCAAGATAAGCATGCAAAGGTGATCTAAGCCCTAAGGTTACTCCACTTTTAAAGGATAATCCCCAGCAGAGTCGCCAGTTTTGTGATGCGGTGGGAGAACTGACTTGAGGTTTTGCATTTGTGTTTGCAAATGTTTCGGTTTAGCAAAAGTCGCCACCGACTTTTTATTTTATCCTAAGGAAAGGTCAAAAAGCACAGGAAAGACCTTTGAGATGTTTTCTTGGGTTCGGGGAGTAGATTATGAAAAGGGAAGGTGCTAGCACCCTTTTCATCCATGGTTTTCCATGGGCTCTTAGTTACTTGTTTATATCACTTGCTTTGCTTTTCAATTGTTTGAAATGGTGCTTTTCAATTGTTTGAAATGGTGCTTTTCAATTGTTCGAAATGGTGTTTTGTGTGTGGTTTTGAAAGATGTTTTAAAAAGAGGCCATCATTGTGGCAACCTTTGTAATGATTCTTGTTTGAATGTATACAAAGGTGTTTTTGTCATTTGAAAAGTTTTCAATGTTTGAAAGTTGGATTTTGAAACTGTGTTGTGAAGTGTGTTTAAAAATAGCAAGGATGTTTTTGCAAGCTTTTGATCAAGTAACTAAGAGCTATCTACCCTATTTTACTCAAAGATATTTCTTATGTTTTTAACCCTTTTAACAGTGTTACTTCACCATTGTATTTGGTGAATAACCTTGTGTTAGGATGTTAAACGGGACAGGCGCGGGTCATCGTATAGACCATGATAGCAATTGTGTCAAGTATTTTTGGCAATTTTCTTGAGGGACTTGATCATTTTTTGTTTAGGCAACCAAGATAGCGTCATCGAGGGACTATAATCTTTTGTTTGTTTTTGTTTTTCCAAAGTACTTAACATGCATACCATGGCCCATTTTTGAAGGCAACAAGTGGATTGTAACCCTAGGGGTGCAAGTGTGTATTGTATTTGTTTTTTCATGCATTTTTGTCTTTGATTAGGTCAAACTATTTGTTAATTTGATTTTGGCATACAAACCCTAATTCTCTAATCATGGCATAATTGAAAGCGTAAAATACGAGAATTTAAAGTTCTAAGCTATTACAACATGATTATGGGGATGGGGATACAATTTTGAATAAGGGATTATTTTGCAAGAAATTTAAACCCTAAGTTATTACAACCAAATTGAATCTCAAATGCATCAATATTTAAATGTACAATATTTAAATAAACAAAATAAATAAATATAGAATAAAATGTATTATGCAAAAAAGAGGTTTTTATGTATGTAAAAATATTTTCAATGTAAAGAAATATAAAGAAGTAAATAAATAAAAAAAGGATTAATTTTATTTATTTTAGGGTAAACCCTGATTTCTTTTAAGAAGATAAATGTCATATATTATTTATATACAAAAATATATTAATATGTACAAAAATGAAATATATTTAAAAAATGTTTTTTAGTATAAATAATAATAAAAATATAATATAATATTTTTTTGTGTTTTTATTCTATGTTTTTTTTAATAAAATAAAAGTATATATATATATATATATATATATATATATATATATATATATATATATATATATATATATATATATATATATATATATATATATATATATATATATATATATATATATATATATATATATATATATATATATATATATATATATATATATATATATATATATATATATATATATATATATATATATATATATATATATTAAATATATTAAGGATGTATAAAATAAAATAAAATATTTACAAAAAATAAAATATATTCAAGAAAATATTTTCAATGTGAATAAAAAATAAGAAAATAAAAATAAAAGTATTATTTACATTATTTTTTCAAGTTTTAATAAATAATATAATGTATTTAAATGTTTTAATGTTAGAAATAATTAAAATAAATACCAAATAAATGTAAAAAATTATGAAAATATTTTTTAAGCATTTTTTATGTTTGGAAATAAAATAATAAAGTCAAAAATGAAATTAAAATACAAAAGTGACAAAATATAAAGAAAATGGGCTAGGGGGTGCATTTAGTAAAAGAGGGGTATAGACAGCAAGAAGGCCAGGCCCAGCCCATTTCCACTTCATCTTCTTCCTTGTGACAACAGAAAACGCGCGCCCTGTATTCAAACTGCTAACTCCTGTATTTGTGATCTTTTGCCAAAACTCAAAACATGAAACTTGTAGAACATCAAAACACGATTCTAACCATATAAAAAACTTGATCGAACTCTCAAAGACCAGAGAGAATTTCTCTGGCCCTAAAATCTGACCTTATTTTTTCAGCATGTTCATGGATGAAATTCTCTTAGCACGCTTAATATAAATGAAAATTGAGCATATGTATGGCTTCATGGCAATGAGTACTACATCTTTCATTCACAAACCTAAGGCTAAATATTCCTAAATAGAGAGATAGAAGTTTGAGAAATACTTGTTTCAGTTGGATTCGAGTTGAACAATGCAGCAACTTTCAGTGAGGCCTGAGGTTCTTTTGAGTTTGCTTGATGTTCCCTAGACCTTTCCCAATGCTTAGTTTGTTTTGAAATGGTCTGAATCTCTCTATAGAACTCAACTTGCAAAGCTTTAAAACAGAAATGGTGAACACTGTAAATGGAGTTACAGTTGGCAATGGAGGTTTGGGATAGCTTGAGTGAGTTGAATGGAAGGTATTGGAACAAGTTGCAAGCAAAACGCACGAGTGGATGTGAAACTGGAAGTGGTTCTGCAGGGCCTGCCCTATTTTGCAAGAAAATGTGATTTTTGTGTATAACGGTGTTTGAGGGATGAATGGATCGTGTTTCTGGATCACAAGGATGTGCAAAACTTGTTTATAATGTTGGCAAAAGTTGAATATATCAGATATGCAAGTTATGTCCCTTTGGCACAATTACTTGGTTTTGAAGTAAAAAGTGAGAGTTAACAATGCTATGGCTGTACTGGCTTGTACCCTAGCTGCACAAAGTGGTTGAGCTTTGCCTGACATTAGGGATCCTTGTTTGCAGCAAAGGGCTTGGTGTATGGCTCAAGAAATGGAATTTGACATAAAGCAAGCTTTATGTAAATGGAAGTGTTATCTTTATGCCCAAAATGGATTTATTCATTGTGCCAAGTTCTAATGATCAGAATAACACCAATGTCCAATTTATTTGCAATTAATTTTTGAGTGTGAATTGGTTTAGAGACCTGTAAACAAGTACAAAGCTAGTCTGGACAGATTTTGCAACTTGTATGAACATATATTGGCCATGGTTACAAAGTGGGTTTTTGCTAACTTCAAGCATTCGATTCTCCCTAACCACAAATGTGTTTGAGGAGTTCTTGGACAATTTTTAAAGCTTGCAACATGTACTATAATCCATATTTGAAATTCAACTTGAGATTCCAAGTTAAACTATGTGAAAAATGGCCAAGAAGATGGGTCAAAATCCTGCCTAAATTAGGGCAAAATTTCTCTAAGTTAAAAGTTTTAGGGACCCTTGTTCCAAAAATCATAACTTGAGATCCAAGCTTCTTTTGAGAAAACTTTGTGAATCAAAGTTATAGACTTTGTGGAGGACTACAAATTTCATGTTGTAAGTTTTGTTTGAATCCATTTTCATCATGGTGAAAATGTGAGACAAAGTTAGGAAAAATTAAGAAAATTTCATAACTTAGAAAATTTCTAAGTTATGAAATTTTTCAATTTCAAACCCTAATTTGCAATTTTGGATTTCTTGGTGAACAAGTTTCATAATTTGACATATCTTGATGAAAAATGACCCTTGGCACTTGAATTTGACCAAAAAGTCAAAATTTGACTTTTCAGTATACAGTCAAAATTGGATCAGTTGACTGAAAAATTCATCGGTCAATCCAATGCAATTGAGGTCTTTTGAACTTGTTGAATAGGTCAAGATAATGTCATTGAGTCCTAGAGTCCATGGTTGAGCTTAATTTGCCACTGGCTAGGTCAAACAGTCAAAAATTGCCTTTGTGCAGTCAAAACTCTAAAAATGACCATTTTGCCCTTTTGGTGATCTGATCAAATTTCTTGTGGATTTGTGGTCCGAACTTGGTCAAATGGTTCATATGAGTTCATAATGTTGATGCGAGTCAAAATTCATGAGGTTTGACTGTAAATTGGTCACAATTGACTTTTTCCCCAATACAGCTGATTTCTAGGTCAACTGTCTAATTGATTGGGCAAAAATTTGATTCAAGGCTTGAAACTTGGTATGGACAAACTTATGAGTCCAACATGAAGTATGAAAGTCAATTTGGGAATTGAAGGTCCAAAAATCCATGTGCAAACTCAAACCCTAATTTAGGTCAACAGTGCAAGGAGGTGTCTTGAGCAGAGCAAAACCTTAATCTTGTCTAGAGTTCAAAGAGTCTTGTGAGGGGAAATCTTGATAAAATGAGAGGGCAGATTTTGGGGTACAACAGTAAGTATCATAGCACCACCATAAAATATAGTTTTGATTACAAATGGCCTTTCATATGTGGGAGTCCATTTTCCCCTGGGATTACCTTGTGGTAGGATGATGCACTTTATTACCAAATCACCATCCCGGTACATCTGATGTCTGACTTTCTTATTAAAGGCCTAGATCATGCGCTTCTGATACATTTGACCATGAAAAACAGCCGTAAGCCTTTTCTAATCAATCAAATTTAGCTGGTCTAGCCTAGTCTGAATCCACTCGTCTTCATCTAAACGTATGTCTTTCATAATCCTTAGGGAAGGAATCTGGACTTCGACAGGTAAGACAAACTCCATACCGCAGACTAGAGAGAACAGGGTTGCGCCAGTTGATGTATGTACTGAAGAGAGATAACCATGAAGAGCAAATGGTAACATCTTGTTCCAATCTTTGTATGTCATTGTCATCTTCTGTAAAATCTTCTTGATATTCTTGTTGGCGGCTTCCACTGTGCCATTCATCTTTGGTCGATACGGAGAAGAATTATGGTACTTAATTTTGAATTGCATGTAGAGTTCTGTGATCATAGTATTGTTAAGATTGGTACCATTGTTTGTGATGATCCTTGTAGGTATGCCATGTCGACAGATGAGGTTATACTTAATGAACCAAGCCATAACATTCTTGGTAACGGACGCAAACGAGGTTGCTTCAACCCACTTCGTGAAATAATCAATAGCGACCAGGATGAAATGATGCCCATTAGAATCAATAGGCTTTATTTCTCCAATCATATCAATGCTCCACATTGCCAACGGCCAAGGAGCAGTCAATACATTCAAAGAAACCAGAGGCACATGTACTTTGTCAGCATAAATCTGGCATATATGGCAAGTTATGGAATTATGATGGCAGTCAGTCTCCATGGTAGAAAAATAATAACCTGCTCTCAAAATTTTCTTATCCATCGTATGCCCACTGGAGTGAGTACCAAAGACTCCTTCGTGCATATCTTCCATAATATTCTCAGCTTCCTTCTTGTCTACACAACGAATCAAAGTTGAATCATGGTTGCGCTTATACAGGATTCTGTTACTCAGAAAGGACTTGGCAAAGAACCTCCTTAGAAACTTCTTATCATTGATCGATGCCCCCTTGGGGTATTCTTGAGCCTCGAGGTATATTTTTACTTCGTGGAACCAAGGCTTTTCCTCTACTCCATCAATATCAATTTCATAGCAATTCCGATGCGCCGATTCGTCTAGCCTCTCAATAGTAATCTGAGAAAATTCATTGTCCCATCTGACTTTGAACATAGATGGCATGGTAGCTAGTGCGTCTGCCAATTGATTTTTTTCTCGTGGAATATGTTCAAAAGTAATTTTTCGAAGTACAGGATCAACGTCAACACATGCTCTCTATAAGGGATGCGATTTGGATGCTTCATGTCCCGTTCTCCCTTAATATGACTGATCACCAGGGCTGAATCCCCATATACATCCAAGAACTGGATTTTCATATCAATGGAAACTTTGATACCCATGATGCACGCTTCATATTCGGCCATATTGTTGGTATAGTCAAAACACAATCTGGAAGTGAGAGGCGTATGGAAACCCTTAGGGGAGATGATTACATCACCAATGCCATTGTCGGGTGCATTAGAAACTCCATCAAAAACAATAGTCCATCGTGATCCCGGTTCAGGTCCTTCATCCGCTCCAAGTTTTTCGTAATTAGTAACTAGCATGATATTCTCATATCGAAACTCAAAATTCATAGACCGACAGTCATCTACAGCTTGATGAGACAAATGATTTGCAAGTACACTTCCTTTGATTGCTTTCTGAGTAGTGTACTGAATGTCTTATTCTGTCAACACCATTTGCCATCTTGCCATTCTTCTGGAGAGAGCAGGCTTCTCGAATATGTATTTTATTGGATTCATCTTAGAAATCAACAAAGTAGTATGAGCCAAAACATATTGTCTCAGTCGGCGAGCAGCCCATGCCAAAGCGCAGCAAGTTTTCTCGAGCAGTGAGTATCTTATTTCACAATTGGTAAACTTTTTTCTAAGGTAGTATATTGCATGCTCTTTTCGACCAGACTCGTCATGTTGCCCCAATACACACCCTCATTGAGTTCTATAACACTATTAGGTACATAATCAGAGGTCTTCCTTCAACCAGTGGCATTAGAATTTGACGTTCCAGAAGATATTGTTTAATTTTTTCGGAGGCTATCTGACAATCATTGTTCCACTTCACTACTTGATCTTTCTTTAGTAACTTGAAGATCGGCTCACAAGTAGCAGTTAAATGGGAAATAAATCTGGAAATGTAGTTCAATCGTCCCAGGAAACCTTTGACTTCCCTCTTAGTACGGGGAGCTAGCATTTATTGAATAGCTTTAACCTTGGCGGGATCAACTTTAATAACTTTACCACTAACAATGAAACCAAGGAGTTTACCGGATCTTACCCCAAAGGTGCACTTCTTTGGATTCAACCTCACCTTGTACTTCTTCAACCTCTCAAACAGATTGTGCAAGTGATCAAGGTGCTCTTCTTCAGTCTGAGACCTGGCTATCATGTCATCAATGTAAACCTTTATTTCATGATGGATTATATCATGGAACAAAGCTACCATAGCACGCTGATACATTGCACCGGCGTTCTTCAAACCAAAAGGCATAACTTTGTAACAAAAAGTGCCCCACTATGTGACAAAAGTAGTCTTCTCCATATCTTCAGGTTCCATCTTGATTTGATTATAACCAGAGAAACTATCCAAGAAGGAAAATACTTTGTGCTGAGCAGTGTTATCAACCAGAACATCAATGTGTGGAAGTTGAAAGTCATCTTTAGGGCTTTCCCTATTCATATCTTTGTAGTCTATACACATACTCACCTTACCGTCCTTCTTAGGTACTGGCACTATATTTGTAACCCATTGAGGATAGTATGTAACAACTAATAAACATGCATTGAACTGATTCATAACTTCAACCTTGATCTTTTCAGACATCTCGGGACGCATACAACGAACCTTCTGCTTTATAGGGGGACAACCTTCCTTCATCGGTATATGGTGAACCACAATGTGAGTATCAAGCCCTGGCATGTCTTCGTACAACCAAGCAAAAATCTCAATATAGTCACGCAACATCTGAATTAACCTCTCTTTGACACTGCCTTCTAGGTTGGCACCTATCTTGATTTATTTTTTTTCCTCTTCAGTACCCAAGTTCATAACCTTGATTGGCTCTTCATGCAGTTTTATAGCTCTTTCTTCTTGCTCTAATAGTCTAGCAAGTTCTCCAGGCACTTCACAATCTTCCTCACCTTCGTCCTCGACTTGGTAGATCAGATTTTCGAAGTCATAATTGGCAATAGCAGAATTGTTATCAATGGGTTACAAAGTGGATGTGGATCTGCAATTTGTTATGTGGGTGTGTATAAGAACACATAACTATTTTGAAAGCAATAAAGTAAAAGAAAGACAAAGAGCATAAAATTTGAATGCAAACGTCTAATGATTTATTAAATGAAAATATGCTGATGAATAATGATAACCTTAACAAATGGACCATTGTGCCCTGGGTAAGGCACAAGGCTTAAAGTTTATTGTTTAAATTACATAACTAAAAACTTGAAAGTAAGAAAACAAGAAATAACATTTACTCCTGACTAAAGGAGATTGGTATAAAGTTTTCATCCTTCCAATTGTTGAGCTCACTGCCGGTAGTAGGGAAGATCCAATTGTCTATGTCGTAGTCACTGTCAGCGTCTTCCACAATGTTGATAGCATTAACGCCTTTGTCATGATTAAGCATAGGTGCGGTGATCACATTTAGGAGTCTCATGAGGATCAAATTCAATCTCCTTAGCGTCAATCATGTCTTGGATCTTATTCTTTAGAGCCCAATAGTTGCTAGTGTCATGTCCGGGACTATTGGAATGATAGGCACACCTTACGTTGGGATTGTACCGAGGAGAGGAAGTGTTGGGATTCTGAGGAGGATCTCTCAATGTAATCAACTCTGCCTTCAATAGGTGTTGCAATTCTTGAGACAACGACATATTGATTTTGGTGAATTGTCTCTTGGGTGCATCCGGCCTACACTGATTTCCTTATTGTTGATGTTGCGTTGGTGCGGGATTAGAAATCATTGCTTCCCCCACAGATTGATGGCGGTCACCTTTACTACGACCTTTCTGGCCGTATACAGCATTAGCTTCTTTCTTCCCGTTGAATGACTTCTTCGCGGTACTTGAAGATGCAACCACCTGAATTTTTCCGCTTCTGATTCCAATTTCAACATGTTCCCCTATTAATATCAACTCGGTGAACTCGGATGAAGAGCTTCCAATCATATGATTGAATAAAGGATCTATCAAAGTTCCCATGAACATTTCAACCAATTCCCTATCAGACAAGAGAGTCGGGACTCTTCCTGTTAGATCTCTCCATTTTTGGGCATGCTCTTTAAATCCTTCGTTAGAGACCATGGTCATACTTTGTAGTTGCATACAGGTTGGTGCAAGATCAGCATTATACTGGTATTGCTTATAGAAAGCAGCAGTCAAATCTTCCCAGGTATGGATATTGGTCCCTTCTAGTTGATAGGACCATTCCAATTGTGTTCAAAACAAGCTCTCTTGAAAGAAATGCACCCGTAACTTCCTGTCAGCAGTGTGTGGTTGAATCTTCTGGACAGATGACCTCAAATGAAGCTTTGGGAAAGAAACACCGTAATACTTTGCAAAAGTGTGGACTTTGAACTTATGAGGAATGACAACTCCTGAGACTAAACTCAAATCCTCAAAATCCAACCCGAGCACTTTCTGATTCTCTATAGCATTTAGACAATCTTCTAGCTGTTTGTATTTTTCATCAGTAGGGGAATATTGTTCATTCAAATAATCTTCTTCCTCTTCATCAGAGTATTTAACAGGACCATGGTTTCTTTTTTAAGTTTCACCACTCTTATCGTCTTTATCATGTTTGTCGTCTTCATCTAATAGAGTATCGGGATCCTGAACTCACTTGACTGGGCCCCTAAACCTTCTTCCCATGTTAAGGATGTCGTCTAGTTTCTTTGTCTTTTTCTTCTTCTCTTTGGTGATGAGTGCCTTCAGTTCTTCCTACCCCTTGGCTAAGTTTAGGAACATCTGTTGGAACTGGGCTTTTTGAGCCTGGAGATCTTTAACTATCTGTTCGAGAGCCATTTTTTGCTGAAATAAACAACAAGAAGATGAGAAACCTGTCTTGAGAATACCTTGTAAGTCTAAGAGTGCCTAAGAGGGGGGGTGAATTAGGTATATAAAAATTTATTCAGTTTTATGAGAATACTTGTAGTAATTTGTGGTTAAGTGTTTGAAGGTTTTTGACTATATCTTATCTTTTCTTGATTATGGTGATGAAAACGATAAAAGCGGAAAAGTAAAGAACACGGAGGTGTGCCAACTATTCCAACGCCAAGTATCTTTCCTTTGGTGTTGTCTCCATAGGTGACATACCCTTTGGCTTTATGTAATAGATATGAAAATTGGTGTACATCTCCTGTCATATGCTTTGAACATCCACTATCAAGATACCAAACATTTGATGTGGATTTCAAGCATACCTACAAAAACAAATTATTTCTTGTTAGGTACCCAAGTTGCCTTGGGTCCTTCATAGTTAGTTCCCTTTTTCACCCATGCATAATGTCCACTAGCCATACTGAAATTTCTAATATAGCATGCATTGGGTGTGTGTCCAATAATACCACAGTAAAAACAGTTTGGAACAAATTTGCTCTTGTATCTAGGAATTTGTTTTCTTTTAGATACATTAGCCTTTTTCTTTTGATGATTATGAACAACTTGCTTCTTTTCTACTTTCTTGGGGTTGGAACTATTACTAGCCTTTACAAAAACAGTGGGATTGTTACTTGGTTTCTTAGTATTCACATAACCAAGACCTCTTTTATCATTTGGATAACGTTGTTGGCTTAGTAATCCTTCCAATCCTATTTGTCCTTTTTCATATCGTTCAATGACTCTTTTCAATTGAACAATTTGAAAGACATTTGATTCACACTTGGAGCATGTAAAGTTTTCCTTTTCTTTAATAAAATTCTGTTTTTGAAGATCAAAATCTTTAGTCATTGTGTCAATTTTTTCTAGACAAATTAGAAGTTCTTTTTCTTGTTTTGACACCTTTTTGTATAAACTTTTGCATTCTTTCAAGAGTTCATCAATTTCACCTTGAACATCATCATCAAAAAGATTAAATTCATTACTAACCTCTTCTTCATCGTCGGAGTGATGTGAAGCCATCAATGCTAGATTTGCACTTTCGTCACTATCCGAATCGGATGAAGAACTTATCTCATTATCTTCCCATGCAACATAAGCCCTTTTGTTCTTGAACTCCTTTTTGCCTTTGAATCCATTTTTCTTGGAGAGTTTTGGACAATCCGGCTTTATGTGACTTTGCTTTCCACATTCATAGCATGTGACATCTTGTGTTGATATGGAGGTTTCTTTATCTTTATGCTTATAAAATTTATTTCTTTTGACAAAATTAGCATTATGAAGATTATTTTTATGACCAAAATATTTTCCTAACCTTTTTACAAGAAGCAAGAAGTTTTCATCTTCCTCCGATGCATCTTTATCTTGACTTTCTTTTGAATCAACTTTCAAAGCAATGCCTTTGGATTTCTTCTCATGATTCTCATGTTTTTCAAGCCTTCCAAGTTCCGTCTCATATTCTTGAAGCTTTCCAAAAAGTGTTGCGGAAGTCATAGTTGCTAGGCTTTTCTTTTCGGATATTGCCGTCACTTTTGGTTGCCATTCCCTAGTTAAAGACCTTAGCACTTTAAGATTTAATTCATCGTTAGTTAAAGTCTTACCGAGTGCCTTCAAATGGTTTGTCAAGTGAACGAATCTCTTTTGCAAGTCAAGGATGGATTCTCCGGGCAGCATTCTGAATAATTCATATTCTTGACTCAAAGTGTTCAATCTAGACCTTTTGACTTCGGTGGTTCCTTCATGAGTTTCTACAAGAGTATCCCAAATTTCCTTTGCCGTTGTACATGCCGATACTCGGAAAAATTCATCCATACTAAGAGCACTTTGGAGAATATTGACTGCCTTTTTGTCAAAGAGAACTTTTGTCATGTCATCGTCATCCCATGATGCTTTAGGCTTTGATAACCCAACACCATTGACAACACACACCGGAGTAAATGGACCATTCTCAACAACATTCCATATTTCTTCTCCTTGCGCTTCAAGATGAGCCTTCATGCGAATTTTCCAAAAGTCAAAGTATTCACCACAAAACAATGGAGGCTTGTTGTTACTACCACCATCTTTGAAAACCGGATTTTGATTTGCGGAAGCCATTCTGGATCTTTAGGAACAAGTTACCTATAACTTGCTCTGATACCAATTGTAAGTCTAAGAGTGCCTAAGAGGGGGGTGAATTAGGTATATAAAAATTTATTCAGTTTTATGAGAATACTTGTAGTAATTTGTGTTTAAGTGTTTGAAGGTTTTTGACTATATCTTATCTTTTCTTGATTATGGTGATGAAAGCGATAAAAGCGGAAAAGTAAAGAACACGGCGATATATCCTGGTTCCCCTCACAGTCCGAGAGTACTCCAGTCCCCTTTCCAACACGAAAGAGATTTCACTATAGTTTAGAATGATTGTACAGCATATGCTTACTATCTAACCTATAGGGTGACCAAAGGTTCTTAACACCTTTAAGGTCAAACAAACACTAATGTGAATGAAGAACAATCCTCTTCAAATCACAACACTTACTTCCAACAATCCTGGATAGTAAGGGAATACTTTCTTTTTGTAATACAATGATTTATTTGAAAGAGATGGAGAGCACTATCAATCTTTGATTGATCTTCTTCTTCAAGAAAGAAACAATTCTCAAGCAATGATTATAAATGTTCACAATGAATGAATGAAACTTGTAATGATTTCTTAATGAAAATGTATATGGCAAGTTTCACAAAATTTATGATTTGTAAGAACACTTGAAAGTTTGTAAGAATATGCAAATTTGAATGATGAAAATTGTTAATTGAAGAAGGTTATTTGAATTTGAAAAACTGCACAATTTATAATGTCACAAATACCTCTTCATTCATACCATTTGATATGAAAAGATGCAATGCAATCATGAAAGAATACCATTTGAATTATGTTCAAAAAACAAAATAAAAACTGTACTGGTTCGCTGGGAACCGGTTCCGACCCAGGCAGAACCCGGTTCTTAGTGAACGTTATAACCCAGAATTCAAAAATAACACGCAGGAACCGGTTCCCCTATAGGTACAACCCGGTTCCTGGTACAAATTCCAGGGAAGTGTTTTTTGAACAAGTTTGGAACCCGGTTCCCTGTTAGGTAGGAACCGGTTCCTGAAAGTTTATTTTCAAAAAAATCCTTTTGAAAAAGATTTCAAACATAGTTTTTCTTATTGTTAAAAATGTGGGATATGTATATGATTATGAATGCATATTTGTGAACATCTATATTCAAGTTTAAGAATTATTTATACCTTTTTACATTTTTTGTTTCTTTAATAATTCTTCTTCTAATCTTCAAGACTTGTAACAAGGTTTTATATGATATTGATAAACTTTTTGCACATCCTTTTAATGTTGATATCCATGTTGTCTTCATCAAAACCAATGCTTTAAACTTTACTTGAGAAGCTTGCAATTACATACCTGTCATGCAATGATATGGTATGTAAATGTATATGCATATGCAATGTTTTCAAGGACCTCGTTGGATTTAAATTTGTTAATAAAAAAGGAAACAAAGAAACTTAGTAGTAAGTTCAAATTATAACCGCCTTTTAGGCTTACAATGAAAACAAGATAGTTAAATTATGAAACTCCTAAGGCCCAAGGCATTAAGTCTCCCATGGACGCTTCCTCTTTCTATTTACATATGCATTAAGTTTGTGCTCTTCGTGGAGTCATTTCGTCAGCTCCAATACTTTCTTCTCACTAGCATAGAACCGAGTCTCAAAGGTACCCCTTTCTTCCTTAAGTTGAATCTAGGACTTTTGTAGTTCTTCAAAGTCAGTAGGCATATCAAGATGAAGAATGGTATGAGGAACATCTCCTTCAACAACAGGCTCTACAATTACTAGTAGGATAGCAGGATATGGCATTATAAGAATTTGAGCACGAGACCACACCCATCTCAGGTAGGGCTCCAAATGGGATGGAGTTCTTATGCCCCAAAGTCTTTTTGTCAATCTTATTGATCATGCCCCAAGCATGGATAAACCTTTGACGGTAACCTTGAAGATCGTTCTTGTAGTCGAATACATTACCCTGGATAAACATATCATGAAAACCGTCTCTTTGAGCATAACCAAACTGACGTAACGCTAGAGAAGGGTTGTAAGTGAGACCTACCCTTATGGCAAGGAGTGGCACATTAGGGAATTCCCCACAGCGGTCAATAATAGTGATGTCCTCTTGAGATCGTGAACACCAATAGATATCTGAATGAGCGAGTGACATCAACTTTGAGACCACCTCAAACCTTGTTTATTCTTCATCACTGATCGGGGAAGGTGTGAAATTAACCACTTGGAAAGTAAAGGTATGAAACACATGAGAGTCCATCCTTTCCTCATAGTACCAGTGTGAAGAGAATATAGAATATCTCCAAGCAAAGTAGGCACAGGATTATGAGTAAGAAATATTTTGATGGCGTTCACATCTATGAGTTGGTCTGGATTAGGGAATAGTGCCAAACCATAGATCATCAAAGCCGAAATATCTTCAAAAGCATGAAAACTTATGGCATCTAGAAACAACTAAGCCTTATCTATCATAAATTTATCAAGAAGACCTTTAACTCCACTTCTTATTTCCCAATTAGATATAATGTCTGATCGCTTAAGATGTAAGGTTGTTGCAATATCTTCAGATTTTGGAACTTTCTCTAGACCGGTGAAGGGTGTCTGATCAAGAATAGGCACTCCAAGTAGATTAGAGAACTCTTCCATTATGGGCACCAACTGGTAATCTGGGAAGGTAAAATAGTGATGCTTAGGATCAAAGAACTGGAATAAAACACTCATCGTGTCTTCTTCGAAACCGGAGGTAACCAAACTGAGTAGATAGCCATGCCTTTTGGTGAATTGAGAGTTTTTCGGAACCTTTAAGACTAACTCCTTAAGCTTGGAAGGTACCCTTATAAAGTTGATTCGGGCAGTATTTATATGAGCGAAAGCCATGACCTACAAGAAGGGACAAAAATAAATCCCTAAGTCCTTGAAACGGTTAGTGAAAATGTTATGATGTCATGATGTCATGATGTCATGATGTTATGTTCATGTTTAACCAAGTAGGAAACACACAAAAATTACACAAGAGCCTTAGGTTTAAAGGCTTACATGAGGTCCATAGGTAAGTACCCTTCCTATTTAAAGTTAAGTTGGCTCAACCTGTCCTAAAAATAGTAACCGGGTTCTAGGAATCTCATATCATCGATCTTTCTCACAGGCTTTATTTCAGCATGCCAACTGGCTTACCACCAAAACATCCCGAGATTCTAATCCCAATAAGCGTAGCATCAAGTATCAACCAAACCTTGACTACACCAAAGTCGGCCATCTCACTACCTTCTAATGGCCAAGATGGGTCAATTAAGGTTCTAAAAGTAAGTTAGGGCTAATGACACCACGCGGAAGCCTAATGTTATCCTTGACTGACTCAAGGAACATTAGTAAAAACCAATGTGTCGCACTAACAGTAGCCATCATTTCAACCATATCGGTCTACACTGAACAGTCTCGATGATCTATTACTACTTACGTAAGGCATCCCTAGATCCAGGTGTAGGACCTTTCCAATAATAAACCCAAGCAAGCCCTTAAAGTTAAAGCAGACAAAGCACAAAATTTAAGAAAATATAGTGATCTAAACTCTTAAGGTAACCCCTCTTTTAATTATTTCCCCAGCAGGGTCGCCAGTTCTGTAATACGGTGGGAGAACTGACTTTTTTAGCATTTTATCGCAAATGTTGCGGTAAGCAAGAGTCGCCACCGAATTTTATTTTATCCAATAAGGACAGATGAAAAGAACAGGAAATACCTTTTATAGATTTTGAGTTCGAGGGGTAAGTTATGAAAAGGGAAGGTGTTAGAACCTTTTTGATCTGTAGTTATCTATGGACTCTTAATTGCTTGATCACTTTAAAAATTTCTTTGTGTGTATGATTGTTTGAAAATATTTTGAAATGCCAATGTAAGGCAGACTTTGTAATGATTCTTGTATCAGTCCTCAAGAATGCGTACAAAGTGTTTGAAAATGTTTCGTTTGAAAGTGTGATGTGTAAAAATGATTTGTTTGTGAGCAAGCAATTTGTTGAGTCTTACCCACTAAAGGTCGTTCTTATTATTTTCCTTCTCCTTTAGAGATAGTGTTATCCATACCATTAGTTGGTAGGTAGCCCTATCTATTGGATGTGAAAGGACAGGCGTAGGGTCGTCGTATGGTCATAGAAAGCAACTTGTAAGGATACTTTAGCAATTTGAAGGGACTGTCATCATATTATTCGTAGACAACTCGAGGGACAAGATCATTTTTTGTAGGCAACTCGAGGGACATCATGGGACTATGATCTTTATTCAAAGGGACTATGATGATTTGATTGAGGGTCTTTTGCTAAAGTGCCTTTACTTTTGAGGGACATGACCAATTATTCGAAGGTAACAAGAGAGACTACCTTATGTTAGAACAATGTTTGAATCTAGTACCCTATAATTAAGTTTTGATGATAACAAAGTGAAAAGATATAGTAGTTAAATATTTCATGTTTGAATTATATGCTACTTAAAATTACTATGCTCTGACTTGCAGATATGCTGATTAAAATAAGCAAGATCACGTTCTCAGCATCAGAATATGAGTTTGCACACCAGCATCAGAAGTTGCTGAATCAGAACGTCAAGATCAGAAGATCAACGCTTGCACATGCTGAAGCTTGATGAACAGAACTGCGCGTAAAATACTCTGATACAGAATCAAATTAGTTCATCAGCAGCGAAGCAGAATCAGAATGAGCCAAGCCAGAACGTGCATTGAAGAAGCAACGGTACTGTGCATTGAAAGCTAATCAATACCAACGGCATCATTCTAGACAAGATCTGCTCAGAAAGGAAAGCTTGTTAATAGCATTGAATCAAGAATATTTGCTTCAACGTTCATCTTCTCAAGTGCTATATAAACCAAGCTTTGAAGATTATAATGGCTAATGCTTCCAAACTCTCTACACGCAAAAAGCTGAACAGTAATCTTAACTCTACAAGTTTTGCTAAACCACCAAACTCTGATACTCTATTAGCGTTTAGCATCTTAGTATTCTAAGCTTCATTTGTGTAAACATCACAGTTGTGATATAGTTTTTGTAGAAAACATTCATACACACTTGTTCATTCCTTTGTAAGAAAGTGTTGCCTTGACAAACCGGATTGTGGTTTGAATCAAGAAGGTTTTAGCAGTTGCTAAAGCAGATTTGTATTCAGTTGAATATAGTGAATTAAGACCTCGTTGGAGAGAGGCGAAATCACCTTGAACGGGTGGACTGGAGTAGTTTGAGATCAAACGAACCAGGATAAAAATACCTTGTCATTTGCTTTAAAGTTTCCAGTTTTACAATTCAACCCCCCCCCCCCCCTTCTTGTGTTTTTCACCCCTTCAATTGGTATCAGAGCGCCTGGTTCTGAGCTAAAACACTTAACCGTGTCAGTAAAAGATCCAGCGTCAGAAAAACACTATGGCAGGAAACAACTCTCATTTCAGCAATGACAACAATGAGGATAGAGACAGATTCAGCGGCAAACCTCCAGTCTTTGATGGAGAAAACTTTGACTACTGGAAAGACAGAATTGAAAGCTTCTTTCTAGCACATGATGCTGATCTGTGGGATATGGTGACAGATGGATACACGCACCCTGTTAATGCAACTGGTCAGAAGATTGATAGAAAATCAATGACTGATCAACAAAAGCGTGATTTCAAGAATCACCATAAGGCCAGAACCATCCTCCTCAGTGCTATCTCCTATACTGAGTATGAGAAGATCTCCAACAGAGACACAGCTAAGAACATCTTTGATTCTCTCAGAATGACGCATGAGGGCAACGTCCAAGTCAAGGAAACAAAGGCTCTGGCGCTCATTCAGAAGTATGAGGCGTTTAAAATGGAAGAATCTGAATCCATTGAAACTATGTTCTCCAGATTCCAGATTCTGGTAGCTGGTCTCAAAGTTCTGGACAAGGGGTACTCTACTGCTGACCATGTCAAGAAGATAATCAGAAGTTTACCCAAGCAGTGGAGGCCTATGGTTACTGCTCTGAAGCTGGCGAAAGATCTCAACAAAATCACTCTGGAGGAACTTATAAGCTCCCTCAGAAGTCATGAGATAGAGCTGGAAGCTGACGAGCCTCAGAAGCAAGGTAAGCCTATAGCTTTAAAATCTAACAGAAAATCTGAATCTAAAGTTTTGCAGGCAGTTGAAGAAACATCTGATGGATCCTCATCAGAAGAAGACGAGCTTTCTCTTCTCTCCAGAAGAGTAAATCAACTGTGGAAGCAAAGACAAAAGAAATTCAGGAATCCCAGAAGATCTGATCAGAACGAGTCTTCCTCCAGATACAGAAGAACAGATTCTTCCTCTGGATACAGAAGATCTGAAGGCTCCTCAGGTAGCAAGAAGCCAAATACAAAAGACATCATCTGCTACGAGTGCAATGAGAAAGGTCACTACAAGAGTGACTGCCCAAAGCTTCAGAGGGAAAAGCCAAAAAGGAAGTTTGGAAGAGAGAAGAAGAAAAGTCTCATGGCCACATGGGATGACTCTGACTCGTCTGAAGCTGACTCAGAATCAGATGATGAAAGGGCGAACATAGCGCTTATGGCTAACATTCCAGATGACAGTGAAGCTTCTGACTCAGACTCAGAATCAGACACAGAAGAGGTATTCCCTAACTTCGCTGTTAATTTTACAAAGGCTGAACTTGCTGAAAGCCTAAATGAAATTCTGGAACGTTATCAGCAGATTAGAGCTAAATTCAGAGACCTGAAAAGGACTCTTGAATCTGACTCTAATAAGTCTGAGAGTCTCAAATTGGAAAACTCTGAGCTGAGAGATAAAATTTTAAAATTAGAAAACTCTTTACAAAACTCTCAGAAGGTACCAATTTCTGAAACTCCCAGCAACGCTGATGAGATCATCAAGGAGTATGATCATAGTTTCCAGAAGTTCCTTGCTAAAAGCATAGATAGAAGCAGAATGGCTTCAATGATCTATGGAGTTAGCGGAAACGGCAGGAAAGGAATAGGATACCTAGGTAAGGTTCCTACACCTAAAAATGTCATGGATTTAACAATTAACTACACTCCTCTAAATTCACACTTTGTGTATGGTCACACACATGACATCAAATATACTAGTAGTAATCACTTTGTGAAACCAAAATTCAACCAGAGTTTTGGTAAAACTAACAAATCAGGACCCAAGAAGATCTGGGTACCTAAGGATAAAATAATACATGTTGCAGATATCTTTAGCAGCAAGTCAGAAACACCAATCATGGTACCTGGACTCTGGCTGCTCACGTCACATGACGGGAAGAAGGCATATGTTCCAAAGCCTGGAACTTAAGCCTGGAGGCCACGTTGGCTTTGGAGGCAATCAGAGGGGAAAGATAATTGGCTCTGGAACTGTAGGTAACGGAAATCTTCCCTCTATTAATAATGTTCTGCTTGTTGATGGATTGATGCATAACCTGTTATCCATAAGTCAATTAAGTGATAACGGTTATGATATAATCTTTAATCAAAAATCATGTAAAGCTGTTAGTCAGAAAGATGGGACTATCCTATTTAATGGTAAGAGGAAAAACAACATTTACAAAATCAAACTTTCTGAACTTAAGAGTCAGAACGTAAAATGTCTTCTGTCTGTTAACAACGAGCAATGGATCTGGCACAGAAGATTGGGACATGTTAGTATGAGAAGAATATCTCAGATTAACAAACTCAATCTGGTCAGAGGACTTCCAAATTTGAAGTTCAATTCAGATGCTCTGTGTGAAGCATGTCAGAAAGGCAAATTTGCAAAACCCTCTTTCAAATCCAAAAATGTTGTTTCTACCTCTAAGCCATTAGAACTTCTGCACATTGACTTATTTGGACCAGTTAAAACTGCTTCTGTCAGTGGCAAGAAGTATGGGTTAGTAATCGTAGATGACTATAGCAGATGGACATGGGTAAAGTTCTTAAGACACAAGGACGAGTCACACTCTGTGTTTGTTACCTTCTGTAACCAAGTTCAGAATGAAAAAGATCTTAGAATCGTTAAAGTCAGAAGTGATCATGGTGGAGAATTTGAAAATAAAGATTTTGAGTCATTCTTCAATGACAAAGGCATTCTGCATGATTTCTCTTGTCCTAGAACTCCTCAACAAAATGGAGTTGTAGAACGAAAGAACAGAACATTGCAAGAAATGGCCAGAACCATGATCAACGAGACAAACGTTGCTAAGACTTTCTGGGCAGAGGCAATAAACACAGCGTGCTACATTCAGAATAGAATCTCAATAAGACCTATTCTGGAAAAGACTCCATATGAATTGTGGAAGAACAGAAAGCCCAACATTTCGTATTTTCATCCATTTGGATGTACTTGCTATATGTTAAATACTAAGAATTATTTGAACAAGTTTGATTCTAAGGCACAGAAGTGTATTATGTTAGGATACTCTGAACGCTCAAGAGGGTACAGAGTATACAATACAGAAACACAGATTGTGGAAGAATCAATCAGTGTTCGTTTTGATGACAAGCTTGACTCTGAAAAGTCAAAGCAGAATGAAAATCTTGCAGGTATAGAAATTGAATTTGCAGGTTCTGAAGACAGGTCATCAGAAGCTCTCAACACAGACATTCCTTCAACGTCTGAAAGAAGCAATGCTAGAAATCCTACAACTGCTGCTGATCAACCTCAGAAGAGATTACCCAGAAGCAGTTTGGATCACCCAGAAGAGACTATCCTAGGAAGAAAGGAAGATCCAATCAGAACAAGAGCAAGCTTCAGAAACTCTGAAGAAACTCTGATGGGACTTGTGTCTCTGATTGAACCTTCTTCTATTGATGAAGCACTTCTGGACAATGACTGGATTCTGGCAATGCAAGAAGAGCTGAATCAATTCACCAGAAACGACGTTTGGGATCTCGTTCCAAGACCAAAAGGATTCAACGTCATTGGAACAAGATGGGTGTTCAGAAACAAGCTGAATGAACAAGGTGAAGTCGTCAGAAACAAGGCACGACTGGTTGCACAAGGTTATAGTCAGCAAGAGGGGATAGACTATACAGAAACCTTTGCCCCAGTCGCCAGGTTAGAATCTATCAGACTCTTAATCTCATTTGCTGTTAATAGAGGCATCACTCTGTATCAGATGGATGTCAAAAGTGCATTCTTAAATGGTTATATAGAAGAAGAAGTGTATGTTTACCAACCCCCAGGTTTTGAAAATACTAAACATCCAGAACATGTTTTCAAACTGAAAAAGTCACTGTATGGTCTGAAACAAGCTCCCAGAGCTTGGTATGAAAGGCTAAGTAACTTTCTGCTTGAAAATGAGTTCACCAGAGGGAAAGTGGACACCACTCTATTCTGTAAAACAGTTAAGAGTGACATTTTAGTCTGTCAAATTTATGTTGATGATATAATCTTTGGTTCTACTAATCCTTCTCTTGGAAGAAAATTTGCTAAGTGTATGCAGGCAGAATTTGAGATGAGCCTCATGGGGGAACTGAAGTTCTTTTTAGGAATTCAGATCAATCAAACTCCAGAGGGAACTTACATTCATCAGAGCAAATACATCAGAGATCTTCTGAAGAAATTTGACCTCTCAGAATGTAAGCCATCAAAGATTCCAATGCATCCCACGTGCATTCTGGAAAGAGAAGAGGTAAGCAAAAGCGTAGAACAGAAGGTCTACAGAGGTTAGTAGGCTACTGCGACGCTGATTTTGCTGGAGACAGAGTGGAACGCAAAAGTACTTCTGGAAGCTGCCAGTTTCTGGGAGAAAATCTGATCTCGTGGTCCAGCAAAAGGCAATCAACTATTGCTCTGTCAACAGCAGAAGCTGAGTACATAGCAGCAGCTGGATGTAGCACACAGATGCTCTGGATGAAAAGTCAGCTTGAAGACTTCCAGATTTTTGAGAGTAACATTCCTATTCTTTGTGATAATACTTCTGCTATTTGCTTAAGTAAGAATCCTATTTTACATTCTAGAGCTAAGCATATAGAAATAAAACATCATTTCATTAGGGACTATATTCAGAAAGGCATTTTAAACTTGAAATTTATAGATACAGACCATCAATGGGCTGATATCTTTACAAAACCCCTTTCAGAAGATAGGTTTAATTTCATTCTGAAACATCTCAGCATGAAAGTATGCCCAGAATGAAAATGCTTTAATTCCATATTTTTATCTTTCAGAATGTAATTATATTACTGTGAACTTCTGATCAATCTTTGTTTCAGAAAGTTAGAACATGCAGATTGTATCAGAGGCAAGTCTAAAGATCTGAGAGTCTAATCTCAAATACAGACGTGCTGATCACTACATCAAACAAGTGTCATCCAATCATCAGCAAATCCCTGAAGCAGAACGCGTGCACGCTTCTGAGAAAGGAAAGCGCTGATTGGGTGCATTGAGACACATGTCTGGTAACCGTTTTTAAGTATCTTTCTCAAATCCCCCAAAATCAGCAAGCATTAAATGCAAAAGTAATCACGCTTGTTAATTGCAATCATTATTTTTTTCTCTCTCTTAAAAACGTTTTATTTTTCAAAATAATTTTTGAAAATCCTATTTAAGCACATTACTCTTCATGTTTATTCTTTACGCTTATTCATAATCTCTTAAGAATTTTTTTTCTGCATATCTCCTTCAAAACCCTAGCTTTTCTCAAATCACTCTCAAGCTTTTTGTGTGAGAACAATGGCATCCTCCAGCATTTCTGCAGGAAATCAGAAGAAAGAAACCTCTGAGCAATATCAAGCGCCTACCAGAACTCTTCTCACACCGGTTAAGAATCTTGAGGTTCTCTCTGAATTAATCATCGATTTCGAAAGTTTGAAGGATAATGGATTTGACCTATCTGCTGAAGTCAAAGCTCAGAAGTGGGAGAGGTACTTTGATAGATTGGTTGGACCAACCTTCCCAGAGCTTGTCAAAGAATTTTGGATTCATGCCAAGATTGATAAGCATCTAGTTATCTCTTCTGTCATGGGGAAGAAGATAATAATTTCTGAAGACCTCATTGCCAGGTTAATAGGTCAGAGTGGTGGTGGAGTCCGTTGTGTGGACATGGCTGATAGGTGCCCTGATATTGGTGTGGTAGCAAACTGCATCTTCACTCTTGGTTTTCCCAGCAGCAAAATCAAGGATCTGAAGGATCACTGCAGAGTGTGGGCCAAGATTGTCCTAGGCTGTTTCAATCACAGGAAGCCAACAAGCTCTCCTGACTATATAAACGTGGATCAGCAATTTCTGATCTACTTTATTAATCAGAGGGTGAAGATCAATTTGGCACACTTCCTGTTCAATCATCTGAAGACTAGTGTGAAAGAGACTAGAGAAGAAGAAAGGACGAAAAGAGACTGGATACCTTTTGGGAGGCTCATATCAGATATTCTGACAGAGAATAAGCTGATAGATTATCTGAGCGAAGCTAAAGTACTGGGCAATTTTGAACCAACTGTTGGAAAACCGCTGAATGCCAAGAATCTGAAAAAGATGAAGCTGATAGACAATATCAGGAAGGAACCCAGAGCTTCTTCAACTGCTGACATCTCCAGAAGAAGAGTGCCTCTGAGTGATTTTCCAAGATTTTCTGAGATGGAATCTCACCCTGATATGGTTGCCAAGTATCCAGATTCTCCCAAGGCAGAAGTTGCAGGTTCTAAGCTGAAGATCAAAGACCTGAGTCAAGTTCAACCTGAAGTGACTCAGAAGAAGTCAAAGAAGCGGAAAGCAGAAGGATCATCTCACCAGACTCCAAAGAAACGAGGTAATCCATCTGCTGCTCCTATTTCAATTTCAACTACTATTCCATCATCTGTTGCTCCACCCCAAACCTCTCACAGAATTTCCATTCCAATCCCCACTATTAATGAAAACATACCAGAAGACCCTTCTGAGGCCTTACAACTCAGAAGAACCAGAATTAAAATTCCTCTCAAAATTACCAAACAACAACCAACTGTTTCAACAACATCAGCACTTGATAGCGTGCTAGCTGACATTGAGCGTGAACATGCTTCTGTTCAACCTCACTCTGAACCACCAAATATTCCTCCTCCACAACCTGAACCAGAAATTCAACCAGAACCACAACCAGAACCAGAACAACAACAACCTATCACAGAAGAACCTCTGATCCCTGAACAATCAGAAGTTCCACCTCCTCAACCAGAAAATAATCCTCCCTCACCTCAAACAGAGTTTCATCGCTATGAAACCCCATCTCCTCATCATTCTGATCCCCACTCACCTCAACCTTCACCGCTGGCAATCCAGTTGCCATGTGGAACCACCATTATCACTCCCCAGTTACCATCATCAGAGGAATCAACACCTCCAAAAACTCCAACCACTCCAATAGACATATCCTCTGACTCTGATAACCATCCACCAAAACAAACAGCACCTCAGCACACCTCTGAAAACCAATCATCTGAAAACCCCAGCAGAACATTCATTGACTTAACAAGTCTTGAACGTCTTGCTGATTTAAGACACAAATTGGCCATTCCCAAACCAAAGCAATTAGATGTTGGCTCTGGTATTTTGGACTTTGAAACAGGTATGCTGCAGTGGATTACTTCGCTGAAGCAAGTTTGTCCGGGGATGATCGACCCAGCTGCTTCTGATCAGCTCTGGTCACAGTTCAGAGTATGGGTTCGTGCTGAAGCACTCAAGCTGCAGGACGTCAACTATGAGCAGGCTCAACAGAACTTTAGCAAGCTGCTGAAGGAAGTTGAGAGTCAGCTGCCTCAAGAAGTTGTGCTCCCTCTGGACTCTGAATCGTGGTCTGAGAAAGAACAAGCTGCACAGGTGGAACCAGCAGAAGAAGACAAGACTCTTCAAGAAGAAAATCCAGCAGAAGATGTAGCTGAAAGTTCTGAGAAGCTTCCTCCTGCTGAAAGTTCTCAAGCTGCCTTGGACAGGCAGGCTCTGGAAGAATTAAGGCTGAATGACTTGCGTCTACAGCAGCGGATGGATGAGAATAATCAGAAGATGGAAGCAAGAATGAATGTCCAGGACAGCAAGATTGATACTGTTGTCACCATGGTTCAGAAGCAGAATGCAACTTCTGAAAAGATTCAGGCAATGCTGGAAAGCCTGTTCTCACGCATGCCCCCACAACCTTGAAAATCTTTTTTCATGCATGACATTCTCTATATTTTCTTCATTTTCTGATGTACTTTTGACTATGTTTTGACTGTGGTTTGTAATGCTATTTTGCTCTAATTCTGAACTATCTTTAATATTATTAGTTTTTCTGATCTAAATCATTTTAGCACATCACCAGCACTTTTTGATTGCTGACAAAAAGGGGGAGAACAAGAATGATATTTAAAATCAATAACGGCTAACTAGACAGAAATTCTCAAACATTCTAACTCTATTACTTGAAATGTTTTTCTGTTTTGTCTTTAAGTCTACAGGCACAATGAAGACTAGAAGCTCTGATCAAAATGTAGAAGCTCATGTTGCTCTGATCAAATATGAAGTTCTGATATATGAAGATCTGATCGACCTAACACTCTGATCCGAAGCAAAGCTCTGACAGGAAAAGCTCTGAAGCTCTGCTCTCTGATAAGTCAAAGACTTATAATCTGATGCTCAAAGATAGAAAAAGATCTGACTCTGAAGAACACACATATCAAAGGGAAGTAACAAACTCAGGGGGAGTATCTCTTAACTCTGACTTCTCCGTACTTCTTATTCTGATACATAGATCTGATAACTTTTCACGTTATTTTTTATTTAAAATATCTAGTTTTTGTCATCATCAAAAAGGGGGAGATTGTTAGAACAATGTTTGAATCTAGTACCCTATAATTAAGTTTTGATGATAACAAAGTGAAAAGATATAGTAGTTAAATATTTCATGTTTGAATTATATGCTACTTAAAATTACTATGCTCTGACTTGCAGATATGCTGATTAAAATAAGCAAGATCACGTTCTCAGCATCAGAATATGAGTTTGCACACCAGCATCAGAAGTTGCTGAATCAGAACGTCAAGATCAGAAGATCAACGCTTGCACATGCTGAAGCTTGATGAACAGAACTGCGCGTAAAATACTCTGATACAGAATCAAATTAGTTCATCAGCAGCGAAGCAGAATCAGAATGAGCCAAGCCAGAACGTGCATTGAAGAAGCAACGGTACTGTGCATTGAAAGCTAATCAATACCAACGGCATCATTCTAGACAAGATCTGCTCAGAAAGGAAAGCTTGTTAATAGCATTGAATCAAGAATATTTGCTTCAACGTTCATCTTCTCAAGTGCTATATAAACCAAGCTTTGAAGATTATAATGGCTAATGCTTCCAAACTCTCTACACGCAAAAAGCTGAACAGTAATCTTAACTCTACAAGTTTTGCTAAACCACCAAACTCTGATACTCTATTAGCGTTTAGCATCTTAGTATTCTAAGCTTCATTTGTGTAAACATCACAGTTGTGATATAGTTTTTGTAGAAAACATTCATACACACTTGTTCATTCCTTTGTAAGAAAGTGTTGCCTTGACAAACCGGATTGTGGTTTGAATCAAGAAGGTTTTAGCAGTTGCTAAAGCAGATTTGTATTCAGTTGAATATAGTGAATTAAGACCTCGTTGGAGAGAGGCGAAATCACCTTGAACGGGTGGACTGGAGTAGTTTGAGATCAAACGAACCAGGATAAAAATACCTTGTCATTTGCTTTAAAGTTTCCAGTTTTACAATTCAACCCCCCCCCCCCCCCTTCTTGTGTTTTTCACCCCTTCACCTTAGAGGTGTGAGTGTGAAAATTGTGTTGAGTTCAGCTATTTATCTTAGTATTTTAGGGTTTTCTAACATTTATTTTTGTCTTTCCATACAAACTTTATTAGCAAACATCTAACAATTATATATACAGGTATAAAACATAGTTCGAGAAAATAAAAGTCTACGCTATTACAGGGCTTTGGTACAATTACATAATTAGTAAAAACTATGCAAGAAATTTAAACACTAAGCTATTACAAGTTTTCTAATTGCATCCTATACAATTATTTAAATAAAAATAAAAGAAATAGATAACAAAAGCAAATAAAATGTTAAAGAAATTTATTTTTATAAACCCTAATATCTAAAATGTTAGAAATAATTTTTTTTGTATTTTTGGTTTAATTGTTAATTTAGTTTAAAAAAGAAATGAGTTAAAGAAAATATGAAACAAAGCATAAAAATAGAAATGTATGGGGTGGGGCTCGAACCTACCCCCTTTGTCTCATATGCATGACCTCCTTCCATTGGGCCAATTGGTGTTTGTGTTATTGATATGTGAACTAAATCACATAAGATAAACTTGCATTTAATTCTGAAAAAGGAAAAAAAATTGTTAAAAGCTTGGGATCGAACCCACGCCATTTGTATCACAAGTCACGTCCCTTACCACCAGGTCATTATGTGTTGCAAGACATTTAAAATAAAATCTGAGTCAGATATTTGAAAATAAAAAATAAAAAATGCGCGTGTGGATCATAATTTAAATGAACCAATAAAGTTATTTCTTTTTTCCATGTCTACAAACTGATGAGTCTGACCATCCCTCACGGTGGTCAACTCTTTCTTCTCTAGTGAGGAAATTTTTGGACCTGCAAGAACACGATGGATCAATGAAAATAAAGATCATAACCCCCCTAATTTGAGGTCTGCAAATTGAATGGCACCCTCAGTTTAGTCTGAAAGTTCATGTAAGTAGCGATTCAAAGCTTCACCGTGAATATGCCCTAGTAATGGTAAGTCACGATTCATGCGCTCAACCTTGCATGTTTTGGCTTAAATTTGTCCTAATCATCCTGAAGAATATGTTTGGACACACAAAAATAGTTAAGCATGCATAAATTAATATATTTGAATTTTCAAAACCCTACCCAAACAGTGAGTGTGAGTATGATGATCTTGGGCGTGGAATTTCTTGGTTCTTGATCTGGGTGTGTTCCTGGGAATGTCAGGATGTGGTTCAGTCCTTGATTTGGACTGAAAACCATTGAAAAGTAGGATTCGAATATGCCCTAATTCTTGAATTTTTGGTGATTTTTCGAACTAGCTTTTGTGGCAGAATTTTTTGTCCCTCTTTGTATGAATGTATTAGGTATATATAGGAGAGTGTATTAGGTCAAGAGATATGGAAAGAATCTTGTGCAATCAAAGCCAAATCAAACAAGAATAAAACATGTTTTTCAAGCTTCCATGTTTGAAGATTCTTTCCATATTTTAATTCACACGGTTTTGGCAAGTTGGGTATGTGATCTTGGGCTTCAAAATGATCCAAAACAAAAGCCCACATGTCTTGGTCCATTAATTTACTATTTTATTTGATTTGTTTTGCTTTTAAATGAATAAAAATAAAAATAAATCAAACAAAAATAAAAGATAATGCATTAGTGGTTATGGGTCTTTAAACATGTCATGAACACATTTGAACCTAAAAACTTAGGCCCATTAGCCCAAAAATGCAATTTTGCTCAAAGTGGACTTCATGCATTTTCTCAAAATTTCTCAACTTGCACCAATCATAACTCTCTCAATTTTTGCCATATGAAGTTGATCTTTGACTTTTTGGAAAGCTCAAGATGTCCCCCAAAACTCTCATGTTGGTAATTTTTTCATTTTAAGTCCTTATCTTGATGTAAATTTCTTTGACAAAAAATGTTTGTTTGTTGACTTTTAAAATGATCTATAATGTTTTGGTCCATATCTCTCAAATGAAGCATTTTTGAACTTGAGCTTAGAGAAACAAAGTTGTAGAGAATTGAATTTCCTTCAAGATAGGCTTTGGTTGATAGATTTATTATGAAGCATGTGAAAGTTATGTTTGGTCAAAATTTAGTTGACTTCTCCTAAAGAAAACCCTAATTTAGTAACTTTTGTCTTTTGATGAATCTTGAGTTTTCTTGATGAATCATGATTAACCCATGATCCAATGATGAATGTGACTTCAAAATATTGATTTTGACCAAAAATCTTGAGTTTTGACTGTATGTTGAGCACAATTGACTTTTTATCCAATATAGTTGATTTTCAATCATGTCAGTAATTGACTGAGCAAACTTGTGATACAAGGCTTGAAACTTGTCACAAGGGTACCTTGAAGCATATGAGTAATCATGGAATCCACATGAGGCATTAGAAGCTCAATTTTCTTTGAGAAACACAAAACCCTAGTTGTAGGTCAATTGCTTAGGAGAGGTGCTTGTATGCTCAAACCCTTGAGTATTCTTGAGAAATTGAGAACCCTAGGAGCATGAGGAGGTGTCTTGAATCAATTGTCTTCAAAAATGGGAGGGCAAATTTTGGGGTACAACAGTAGGGTCTATGGTCAGGTGATGGCATGCAATCTTTGGGTCCAATCTGGGCATCTCAATTTGCGCTCGAGGCAAACAAATTAGCATTCTCCCTCAAGAAAGCTTTAAGTTGCCTCTTCGCCAAGTCGAGGAGGTCAACTTTGATCTTTACTTCTCTAGCGAGATCGTTCCCGAGGGGGATGATCTCGAAGTCTCCATCTAGAATGGTTCATACGGGATGTGAGATTTCCTTGCTACTTGCAGCTAAGGATGAACCTTCGCCTTCGACCATGGGCTCATTCCCTTTCTTCCTATGCTCTATGCAATCCCCCTTGGAAAAGCGGTTGTCAATGTTGATGGCGTGACCCCTGGCAGTGGCTTGGCCTTCTCGGAGCTGAAGGGCAGGGCGTCCCCAGTGGTCATCCAGGGTTAAGCATTAATGGAACTCAGGCCCCTAGCCAAGGCTTCAAAACATCTTCTTGACACCTAGACATCCCCATGGAGGGTGGTGACCAAACCCTCTGTTGTGTAGTATTTCATTTTGAGGTGTATGATGGAGGGAACCGCAATTAGTTCAGCCAGAGTAGGCCTCTCGAAGATACATTGACAAAGAGATGGGAAATACGCTACCAAAAACCGAGTCTTGATGGCTCTGGCGGTCACCCCTCTTCCGAAGGTGACGATCAACTCGACATACCCCCAGGGTTTTATACTGGCCCCGTTGAAGCCCTGGAGGCCTGAGCCCATGTATAGGGTTAGGTGGCTTTTGTTTAGTTGTAGGGTTGTGAACAGTTGGGTGTACATGATGTCCACCGAGCTCCCTTGATCGACCAGTATGCGCCAAACATCAAAGTTTGCCATGCGAGCCCATACGAGTAGTGGGATATTCGATTTGGGGGCTTCGCCCGGCAGTTCCTCCATGTAGAAAGCGAGGGGATGAGAGCCTCCTCGGAACTTATCTAGTGTGGAATCCATGTTAGAGTTTGCTTTGATAAGTCGCTTGAACCTTCTTTTTACAGATCCCACTGTATGCTTGTTGAATCCATAGCCGTAGATGACCATCATAGAGGGGAATGACTCCCAGGGACTGTGAGAGGAGAAGTATAATGGGAAGTTCTCCATGTCTGGGAAGTAGAAATATTCTGATCACGAGATACTCATGGCGATCGGTATTATGGTGATGTCGGGGGACTCCTTCCCCTCTTCGACGCTCTTGGTTTCTAGAGCCTCCTTGTGGGTATCCTCTTTCTTCTTGTACTGCTTGAGGTGCTCATCTCGGATTAGTATCTCGATCGCATCCTTAAGATGGATGTAATCTTCGATGTTGTGACCATGGCTTTTTTGGAACCTACAGTACTTTCTCTTGTCGGTTCCGGGCTTGGAGGGTGTCTAGCAAGGAAAGCATACCCCAACCTGTTTAAATTCAGAGTTGGCGCACTCGGACAAAATATGTTCTCTTGAAGTGGTCTGAGGGGTGTATTCATGGAACCGACCATCATTCCCCTTATAATATTTGGAGTCTCGAGATCTATCTTCCCACTTTCTCTCTCCCACCCGACGGGATATCGAGTGCGCGTCACTTCTCGGGGGTTTGGCACTCTCTCGATGCCTTAAATCCCTGGAATTGTTGGCCGCTTCTTTCTCCTCATACTAAATGTACACTTGAGCCTTGAGAAGGAGGGAGTCGAGTGTGGCTGGAGTTTCAATGCCCACAACCTTCGTGAAGTCGCTGCAGAGACGGGGCCCTCATTCAAGAAGGTACTTCTTCATTGCATCACTCGTTGAGACCAGTACGGCTTCTTTATTGAAGCGCTCGATATATGCACGTAGAGATTCATTTCTTCCCTGGATAATTGCTTCAAGTGAAGCCTCTGATTTTGGATGCCAACAGGAGGCGATGAAGTGCCTCGAAAATATCTTTCCCAGTTGTTTCCAAGAAGTGATGGATTCAGGAGGCAGACTTTTGTACCAAGCCATGGCACCTTTTCTCATAGTGGTCGGGAATAACCTGCATTTAATTGCGCCATTCACGCCTCAGTAATAAATTAGGGCATTGATGTCTTCTATATGGTCGTTCGGGTCGGCCATACCGTCGTAGGATCCTAATGGGGCTGACTTCTCGAGTCCGGCCGGGAGTCGTGCCTCCATAATTTCTCTTGATAACGGGCCACGGGGATCTTCGTCATCGGTCTCTTCTGGTGATGATGATGGGGAGTGATGGTTTCTTACTTGCCAGGAATCGTCATCTCGTCGAGGGGAGGGGCTTCGCCCTTGTCGCCTCGGTCTAGGTGATAGTACCTGTCGTCGTCGTCTTTAAAAGTTCTCTTTGTCTTCTTGAGAAGCAGAGAGTCTTTATCCTTCTTGGGAGATGCTCGATCACGCTTATTGCAAAAAGAAACTTCGAGCCTTTACTTTCTTGGAGGACGCCCCTCTCAGGGAGGTGATATGTTGGAGGAGTTATGTTATTGGTGTCTCCGAGGGGGAGACCTTGATTGTTTCTGCTCCAGAGCCCCCATCCTTTTGCTCTGCTAGAGGATGAGGGAGTTAGTTCGGTTAAGGGTAATGATCAGTGCTTCTATGGCTAGGTCGGTGTTCTGCAGAAGAGAGATCGATTGTTGAATCTTCGGCTGGTCTTTGACAGGGTTCTTGGGAAATTGTTCATCCAAGAATAGATTATTGTTGCAATCAGCATCGATGGAATCCGGGGATGCAGTATGTCCGTCACAGGAACCAAAGTTATCTTGAGGTGAGGATGTTCTTGGCTTTCGTCGGTCTTATGTGCCATGGAGAGCACAACCTTTCCAGATAGGTGGTGATCACCGTTATCAACCATGATTGATGAATGGAGAGGATCTTTGGTCTTCAGATTTTGGGAATAGAAAACAGGGAAGATAGTTTCCCACAAACAACGCCACTGATCTTACCAGTTTATCAGAACCTGCAAGGTGGATGGATGATGATCTTCTGACGGGCTAGAAAGTCGAGGAGGAAAAAGGGAGGTTGTACCTGCAATGCACTTTGACGATCAAGTAAGTGTGGGAGAAAAAAGAGATACAAGCAAAGTATTAGGGTTTTAGTGATGAATAGTCAATATTAGATCCTTGGCCCTCACACGAGTGAGGGTTTATATAGTTCCCCTAGAGCTTTGCTATTGGTTTCTATTTTTTGGGCTTAGATATGTGGATTCGTAAAAATAGGTAACTGACAGAACTTGGTCAAACCGGGAAGGTGTACCCGCAACTAGCCATTAGTTCTGAGGAAGAGGTAGGTTACGGGCAGTGGTCTGGTCGGTTCCTGGTTGTCTGGCCGACTTGAGGTTGAGTAGACTGAGAGGTGCTCGTAGATTATCGTAGGTCAATGTTGGTCCGGGAGGACAATGATCGATGGTGCCTGACGGAGGGCGGGGGAGCCCGGGCCGTGGTCGCACGGGCCGCTTCAAAAGAGGAGGTCACAATGGGCCCACTATAGATGTTGGGCCAGTCTAGAACAAAAACCTTGTTCACATTTTGCATTCCAAACAAAACCTTCACATTTTGTCTTCAATTGCGTCAACGGAAAAGCTAACTTGGAAAATCCTTCAATGATATTTCGATAATAACCTGCTAAACTAAGAAAACTTCTAATATCAACGACAGATTCTAGAGCTTCCCACTGAAACACAACTTCAATCTTTGACGGATCAACTGCAACACCTCCGCTTGAAATCACATGCCAAGGAAACTCACTTCCTTCAACCAAAACTCGCACTTAGAAAGTTTAGCATACAACTACTTCTCCTCCCACACTGCTAATACAATCTTAAGATGCTTTGTGTGATCTTTTTCACTATTCAAATAGATCAATATATCATTAATGAAAGCAACCATGTACTTGTCTAAATACGGATGGAAAATCCTGTTCATGTACTAAATGGATACACCAGGTGCATTGGTTACATCGAACAACATCATTGAATACTCATAGTGACCATACCTTGTTCTAAAAGAAGCCTTATGAATATATTCGGACTTCACACAAATTTGGTGATATCCAGATCTCAAATCTATCTTACTGAACACACTTCCATCGACTAACTAATCTATTAGGTCATCAATCCTTGGAAGTGGATACTTATTCTTGATAGTCACCTTGTTCAATTGTCTATAGTCCACACAAATCCTCATAGTGCCTTATTCTTCTTAACCAATAAGACTGGTGCACCCCATGGTGACATACTCGGACGAATGAATCTTTTCTCAAGCAGATCTTCAAGTTGATTCTTCAACTCTTTCAATTCTGATGCTGACATATGATATGGAGCCATCGATACCGGACTAGTACCAGGAACTAAGTCAACCGTAAACTCCACTTCACGCTCTAGAGGTAGATCACTTATATATTCGGTAAATACCTATGGAAAATCACGAACAATTGGTAAATCACCAATTGCTCCATTTTTCACTAATACACAATGTTTCCATCAACATAAACATCTCAGCGCCATCCAGCGCTGACTCGTTCACTTGTTTAGCATATAGAAACAAGTTTCCTTCATTCTCAGGTTTAAGAAAAACAATTGTCTTAGAAAAACAGTTGATATAAACATGGTTGAATTCCAACTAGTTTATCCCAAGGATAACATCAAGTTGATCTAATGAAAGACACACTAAGTCAATTCTGAAGTCCCTACCAAAAATACTCAACGGACAATTCAAACACACATATGAAGTAATCACTGAATCCATAGCAGAAGTATTAATAACTGTTGTACCCCAAAATTTTCCTTCTCTTTTCTCAAGACATTTCTCACCAAAGATCTCAAATGCTCAAGGGTTTGATCAGATAAGCTCACCTCCTAAGCACTGAGCCTCTAAATTAGAGTTTTGATTTTCTCAAGGAAAATTGGACTTTTGATACCTCAAATGACTTTCATAATTCATTATAGGTCTTCAAGATTTGTCATACCAAGTTTCAAGCCTTGCATCACAAATTTGCTCAGTCAATTGCTCAGATGACTGAAAATCAACTATATTAGGTAAAAAGTCAATTGTGGTTAATATACAGCCAAACTTCATGATTTTTGGACAACATCAACATTTTGAAGTGATATTTATCAATTTACCAAGGGTTGATCATAATGCCTCAAAAAAAGCACTCAAATCATCAAAAGGGCAAAATTGTCAAAATTAGGGTTTTGATTAAGATTGACTGATCATTGACTTTTGACCTAGTACATGACCTAATGGCTTGAAGCATGATATCAAGGATTCAAACACAACATGTTTACATAAATTCATGGCTCAAATAATTTCTCAAGATCAATGGATTGATAGTTGAATTTTGATGAAAACTCAACTGATACACAAAAAGTCAAACTTTGACTTTTTGATCAACATTGAATTTCAAAGATCAAGATTCATCAAGATACTCAAAAATATAAAAATTGATCATCAAGAATCAAGAAATTCAAGAAATTCCATAAAAATTCAAAGTTTTCAATACTTAGAAAATTTCTAAGTATTTTTAACCTTGATAATTTCAATACTTCATGACAATTTTTCACCAAGATGCAAGATGATTCAAGGAAAAATTTCAACATGAAAGTTGTAGATCTTGATGAATTCTACAACTTTGTCCCTAAGGGTTGATGTACAAAAAATTCTTAGATTTGAAGATATAGGCTTATGAAGTCATGACCTTTTATTAAAAAACACTTAGTGAAATTTTCAACAAGTTCAGGCAGATTTTTTACCTAACTTCTTGACCAATTTTCACCTAGTTCCAAGATGATTTATCCAAAGTGGTCAACATGAAGGTTGTAGACAATGTTTCAAGCTTTCCAAAATATCCAATAACTTTAAGAGATCATTTTTGAGCTAGGATATTCGAATAGATGAAGTTGGGCATCCATTCTTGAATTACAAGTCATTTTCTTGATGAACACATAATCCAATCTCAATGTTATGTTGCATAATATTGCTTTGCAGGCCTTATAACTTGTGTATCTACCCATAATTAATGGATTACACAAACTTTTGAGCTATGATCCAAGTGGTTTAAGCATTGTCCAAGTCAATTTGCCATTTTGTGGAGAAAGTTGACATTGACATTCTTGAAAAGCAAGCTTTATGCACAAAGTCAATTCTTGAGCCTCTCACTTGTTCCCTCTGATCACACTCCATATACAAGGTCAGAAGCATTGTGATTAAAATGTTTAACCACTCTATGATCAAAGGTACAAGGCATTGAAACTTGATTTTTCAAGAAAATCACATGTTGAGCTTAACATGTGATTTTGAATTCTGATCAACTTGAGCATTCCAAACCTCTTCTCTATAAATAGAGACACTATTTGCAAGCCAAGACATAAATCCAATAGCCCTCAAACTCCCTAAAACTCAAAATTGCACACAAACCTCTATTGTTGGCAGTTCTGACCAAGAACTTCAAACACTCAAATCCCTCATGCATTTTCACTTCTGATCATTTACAAAGCATCTATACAGCATAAGAAACTCATCCCCACCCCAGTTTCACAACTATAACACCATCTTCCTCATCTTCCAAACTGAAAAATAGAACTCTGCACATTGACTTCTCCAGCACGATTCAGCCACTTTCAGCACAAAGTAAGATTTGCATTAGCTTCCTAGGACTGCATTAAAGTTATCCATATCATCACAACACCTCCATAAGTGCTCAAACTCCATACACGATTTCCAATTTTGAGGTAAGTTTTATCAACTTTGAACTCTCTCTGCAAGCATCATTAATGGTTACTTTCTGAAAAAATTAGGTTTTATTGGTACCAACAGAAATTAATGTTCATCTTTGATTTATAGTTTAAGTTGTTTACATGGTTGAGTTTGTATTGAAAAATGGAGCAAGTTTCATTTTTATACTTTTGCAAATGGTTGAGAAATGAGGAAGTTATAAAATTCAAAAATGGTGTTGGAGATGCTGGCGCGAGGTAAGGGATGAAGTTCCATTAGGATTGGTTTTACTTTAAGTTTATTGCAACATATTCTATACACAGATGAAACAGCCACCCAATGGCAGCAGAAGCGCGCGTAAGGTATTTGTTACTAGGGACCTGAGTTCGAGTCCCAGTGGTACCCTTTTGTATTTTTTCATATTTTCCTTACAGATTCAATGCATCATGCCACACACGCTCACCATGAAGCCTCTTCTCTACACCATCTGATCATTGGACAAATGGATCCAACGCCTCACATGAGCCACCCAGGATGCATTATCAATGAACCAGCCACACTTGATCATCAATGGACGCTGGACTCTCCTTTTGGGCCTTGACTGAATTTGTTTTCAAACCCCCCTGACTACTTTTTTAACACAGGCCCATTCCTCTTCTTTTTTTTTCTGACTCATATAAAAAACACATTTGGGCCTAGCGCCTCTTTTACTACTTTTAACCCCCATTCTACTTTTCAAAACCCCAGCCCAATATTTTAAGTTTCTTTATATTTTCTTATTTTTATTTCTTTATTTATTTTTTATTTAATCAAAAATACCAAAAATATATTTCTTTAAATAATTAAATAATTAAAAATATTTTAATTTAAATACTTTATTTTATTTTGTAATTAAATTAAATTCTATTAGTTCTTTTACATTATAAAAAACATCTTCTTAACATTAACATTAAAACTATTTTCTAAACAAGATTACTTAGACTTAGGTTTTAATTTTTTTTCTTAAATTCAATTAACTTAAATTTTAGGTTTTGATTAAATAATTGATTAACTTCTTTTGTAATTAAAAATTAATTAATTTGATTAGTTTAAGTTATCAAATCTTTTCTCCATCAAAAAAACCCTAAAAAACAATTTATTTTTCCTCTTCATCCTTGCATTTGTGTACACTCTATTATTATTCATATCCAATAGTTTGTAATAGTAATTAGAGCTTTATTTCTTTCCTCCCCTCATTTACAAACTTGTACCCCCTATTCCCAAAGCGTTGTAATAGCGTGGGACATTTAAATTCCGCAATTTAACGCTTTCTTTACTATTGCTAGTAATTAGGGTTTGCATGACAAGATTAAATCAAACGTTAGAAAATTCTAATTCAAAATATAAAATACTTGAAAATAAAACACTTTGCACACATGAACCTCTAGGGTAACCCACACTTGTTGTCTCGTATTTAAACAGTCATGTCCCTCGAACATCATATGTTTTAGCAAAGACCCTCGATTAAAAGATCTCAGTCCCTTGATGAACCTTCAATGTTGCCTTCGGTAAACGATCTTAGTCCCTTACGACAATTGCTAAAACATCTTACAAGTTTCTTTCTATGATTGTACAATGTCTCACGTATGTCCCTCACATCCAATGATATGGCTCTCTACCAATCAATGGTGAAGTAGCATTATCTAAAGGAGGAGGAAAAGAACAAAGACTTTCTGAGTAGGTAGATTGCTCCTAACTTCTTGCTCACAAACTAAAACCCTTTTCACACCTCACACTTTTAAAAACAAACATATTTTCAAACACTCTCCTTTCAACAAATATTTTCAAAATCAATACTTTGTATACATTCTCAACGATACGAGAATCATTATGAAGTTTTCCATACTAAGGCATTTTCAAAATATTTCCAAAACAAACATTTTGTATACATTCTCAACGATATGAGAATCATTGCAAAATTACAATTTTCAAAAACATCTTCAAAATATTTTCAAACTTACACAAACACAAAGCAATTCAAAGTGAGCTAGCAATTAAGAGCCTGTATATAACTACGGATGAAAAGGGTACTAACACCTTCCCTTTTCATAACCTACCCCCCGAACTCAAGAAAATTCTCAAAAGGTCTTTCCTGTTCTTTACACCCATTCCTTTATTGGATAAAATAAAAATCGATGGCGACTCTTGCTATCCGCAACATTTGCGATAAAATGCAAAACACCCAAGTCAGTTCTTCCATCGTATCATAATAATCATACTTCTATTCATGTCAGATAACTCAAGATGTAATCTCTTAACACAATCCAAAGAAATAAAATAATGCATCACTACAGTGTCAATTATAGCAATCAAAAGTGTATCATTAATGAAGTATGTACCTCTAATTAACCTCTCTTCAGTAGTAGTCTCATAACTTTATAGAGCAAACACCTTTACTCTAGATTGCTTCTTATTCAGTTTATCACACTTGGTACTAATGTGCCCTTGATCTCCATAGTTGTAGCAAGTCACACTCGCACCTCCCTTGCACTCATAAGCCTTGTGGCCTGGCTTTCCACACCAGAAACACTTCAGTTCATCACTTGTGCACTCATGAGCATGACGTCCTTCAACACCACACTTAAAACACTTAACCAGAGAAGGATCTCCTCCCCCACTTGGCTTCTTGTCATCACTAGATTTCTGTTTCCCCTTATCAGAAGGAGTCACATACGGCTTTCCTCTGAATTTACCCTTTCCCTTCTTCTTATTCAAACTCTTGTAGTGAGTGGAACAAGCTCTACTATCCTCATAATAGATCCTACTCTTGTTAACTAGCTCATAAAATTGTGTGATATGCTGGTAACCCATGGCTTGCTTGATCTCAGGCCTCAAACCATTCACAAACTTAAGACATTTGGACCTCTCAGCATTAGCAGTGTTATAGTGAGGATTAAACTTAATCAGTTCTTCAAACCTTACAGCGTATTCTTCCACAATTGAATTACACTGCTCCAGCTCAAGAAACTCAATTTCCTTCTTCCCACGCACATCTTCTGGAAAATACTTCTCCACAAATGCTTCTCTGAAAATAGCCCAAGTAACCTTAATTTCCTCTTCTTCAAACCTATGACTAGTGTTACCTTATTAGTCCTCAGCTTCCTTCTCAAGCATATGTGTGCCAAACTGCACCTTATGTACATTTGAATAGTTAATGTCGAAAGATCTTCTCTATCACTTTCAGCCATACATGTGCCTTGTAAGATTCATGTGCTCCCTCAAAAATCGGCAGATTGTTACTCTAAACTTCCCTAAAGGACGGAAATCATCATCATTGTTGTTCCCAACATTCACGTTGATAGGCTCATTCTACCCAATCGCTCCAACCAACATTTTTAAAGCTTCATCAATCACGTCGTCATTCCTTCCTGCAACCATTGTTTTGAGAATTTCAAGCAACAAATTCTCGTTAGAAAAAACCAATATCGATAGTGTCACATATACATATCGAGAAAAAAAAAGGGAAAAGACACATTAACAACTTGGTCAACTGACTGACTATGCTCTGATACCACTAATATAACACCCTTCTAAACCCCGAGGAATAATACGGCATAATCAGAGTAAATTAATCATGATTCTCAAATAAGGGTGTCGCACATACTTCAAAATATCACATACACCTATCATGCTCAGTAACATTAAATTAAAACTCATGTTTTCCCTACACTTTCACATAAGCATGTAGCAGCGGAATACATCTTCATTTAAATGAATATAAAATTGAAGTATCATAATAATTCATTCATTGAAATAACTTAGGCCTGAAAGCCAATTCACTACATAACTCAAATATCATAACAAAATGAAATAGAGTACACAATGTATCTCTCAAAAACATGAATTGAAATGTCCCCCGTGTAACATAATCAGAACATGACTCAATTGCAAAATACGAAAATTAAATAAAGATAGCCTCATCAGCTTCACTCTTTCCAAAGTAACTCTAATCTTCAGTATCTGAGTGATGTCGTATAAAATATCATTCCAACAGAAGGATGAAAATTCACATAATTATCAAAATCATATAATAATTACATAATTGCATAACATACATGCATAAGCATAAAGATTCTCACACTTCAATTGCATTATAACATAGAACCACCTAATTAATCATATCATTCACAAGTTTACACCAAAGATCCACAATTTCACAAATATCCCAGTTTCACATAGTGCATATAACATCATATTATGACATAAACACAATTTGACTCAATACAAGACTCAATGCAATACTCATGCATGTGGTACCAAACACTGTTATTTTTTATTCGGTTTTTACTTTAAATAGGGTCCACTCTCTAGACCAATAACACACCAAAAGCCTGGTCTCTAAGCTTTCAAACCCCTCTCTAGTTTGGTACAAGTCACTAGCTCTCATAGAACTAACAAGCATTACCTCTTAACAACAATGATGCATGTGCGATCTCGACAATCATATGCAGTTAAGACCATCTCTAAATCTTAACACTCATGCATATCTCAATAATTCATCACATATGAATTATCACACTATTGCACATACATACACATTTTCATGGACCATCCACGCACGATTCATTTTCAAATGCTATACAATACATTTTTACAAAACAATCACAACTATATTATCATCATAATAAGAAATAACTATCATGTATTCATATTTTCACACACCAAAATATACTTATACAATCACACATAAAGGTATTCAATTAATTACTCATAATTAATTCACAACTTACAACAAATAGTGCAACAATTCATTAATAAAACATATACACAATTGACTTCCCAGACATATTAGACTTATAAATAATTGGAAACAAATTCTCTTATCTATATTATGTTATAGTTCTATTCATTAGCTTTCTGATGCTTCAAACAGATCTCGATTTAGACTTACGGTTCAAAAGATATGACCAAAACAATTTCGAAATGCATGCATTAGGGAGCTGCTACGGCCGTCCATGCTAGAGGACACGGCCCATGGCACTCCGAGCTCAGAATTCCATTTTTTTCACTTTTCTAGCACCAAAAATACAAAGGGCTGCAATGGCCACTCGTGGTAGCAGACACGGGCCGTGGCAGAGCTCAGAAAACTATATTTCTCACGCGATTTTGTGCGATTTTTCTTGTTTTTCAACCTTTCAACAAACCCCAAACCCAAACCCCAAGTTTTGACCTCCAACAATTCCAAAAAAATCATATCATAAGACACATGAATTAATGGAGAGAAACACATTACAACACCATTACTCATCATATTCAAGGATTCATTATCAAAACCTAACAATTTCAAAACCATGGAAATAGTGAAATTGATCCTAACACATGTTACTATCCATCATGCATTATCATATAATCCAAATAGAAATTTAAAAACCCACTCTTACCTTGATTCTTGATGGTTTCTTTGGTTTCTCTCCTTGGTGCTTGATCAGCTACCGCGGGCAGATCAAAAATGAGTTATTTTAAAATACAGTATTGCGACAATGGCTCGAGCCGTATTGCAAGAATTCTTGATTTTATTATTAACTAATAGAAATCGAATAGGGGTTGGTTTTAGGATCGATTCATAATATGAAACAAGTTATTAAAATAAGTGATTATAAAAATAAGTCGATCTACGGTTTTCAGGTTCCTGCTAATCATTGATTTTTACCTTATCAATTTCCTAAGCGGCTTCGACCTCTATTCGATTTCAATACCAATTGACAAGCGCAATAGATGTAAAATAGATTGAATTCTCATTCCGAATTAAGCAAATGGATTAATATAATCTTGAATTAAGCAAACACGATATAGAACGTGATTTAACGACTAAGCGACGTAAACAACGATTAAAGATTAGGAATACAATCATACGAATTTAATCAAGACATTCCATGAAATAATAGATTAATCAAATACAATTTCATAAAATATAATTGAAAGAGAAACGAAATTGAATTGATAAATTAAAAACCCCAAAGCATCGGAACGCGATTACAGTAGATCAACTCTGGATGATTAGTTCTTCATTCAAGCGTATAAGTTAAAGTTTTTTTTCTGAATAATGAAAAGGTAAAAACTAAATTACTATAGCGGCTGCTAGGTATAGCAAGGACAAGGATTCGGTTCATAACCCAACTGGGTCGAAAACATAACCCAGACCCAAAACAAATTACCCAAAACTTAAATATAAAATGCTACAACTTCAACGAATTTTATGGCCCTTTTACAGTCCGATTCAGCTCTCGACTTCTGAATGAAAATCGTAGCTCTTTCTCTTAGCTTTCCAACGACTAGTAGCACGCCTTATTTCGACTCCCGTAGCTCAAGTTATGAATTTATTCGTGCAGACTGCTAATGCTGAAAATAAAGTGCGAAAATAAAATAAGAGTAGAAATAAACTAAAATAGAAAAACACTATAAAATAAAAAATTAAGCTAAACAAACCATGGAAATGCATAAGTATAATCATGAAATAATGTGCATCAAAATGCACTGATCAAATTCCCCCACACTTGAACTTTTGCATTCCGAGCAAAATAAAATCAAAAGAAACAAAACAGCATCATCAGCTACTCATTCTAGGCTACAAACTCTTCTTCGGTTAAGATTGCATCAATATGTGCTAATCTTGCACACTAAGGATATCGTAGGAACACTGATCTTGTCTCTTGAATATGCAAACCAATTCGAATCATATTATTATGCCAAAGCCTAACTTACTCATCCTCTTTTTTGCTCTTTTTCATTCAGGCGTAATCACATTAAGCTCGTTATCTCCGCGCACTCATAGCAAGGCGACCGGTTAGTGATTCTAATCCTTTTTGCATGAGGTTCTGGTACTTACGTGGCATAACCCTTTGATTACTCGATTATAGTTGCAGGGGATCAGACCGTAATCTGCCCTACCAAATTCAGCACCAGAAACCGCTGAACCAACTAACAACGAGTCTTATTATCAACTTTTTTTTGTAGGTTCTATGACCGTTTAGTTAAGTGACCGGGTTACGGTCACCAAACTTAGAAGGCACATTCCTTTTTCTTTCCTTTTTTTTCAAATAAAACTTGAATCACTCATTTATTTTCATCGGCTTCCCTGTGTAGAGTGCGTGTGAGATGGTGCTGACTGCTGAAATAAACTACTCAAGAGCTATTAAAAGATGAGAATTCAAGGCTACGTCATAATAAAAATTCAAATTAACTTCCATATGCATGAGACTTACAGTGTTAAGACGATACTGATCTTGTGAACTTTTCTCAAGTCTCCACAACTAACCTCATATTAATCTATAACCCAAAACTTTCAAAAAGATGCATATTTTTTAATTTTTTTTATAACTGAAAATAAAACAACGAACAAAAGCAAAGAAAACAAAACAAATAAATAATTCTCTCCCCCACACTTAAAACACACATTGTCCTCATTGAAAGAAACAAGCATAAAATAAGAGAGAGGAGAGACAGGAAAGAACACACTCGAGAAGTCAAGGCGGATAGATGATCGCATAAGTAGCCTTTCCCAACGATAGCACTTTTATAGTTTCCTCTTCCAACGTGGGACTCTCATGGAATAGCTTGAGGCGGTGTCCTTTGACTTTGTAATTTTTATCAGTACCTTTACTTTTTATTCCTGGATCAAAGAATGTTTTTCTAAAAGTAAAAGTGTCAAATAGGCACGTGAACGTGATCTTATCTTTCATAATATCAAGGATCAAAAGGTTACGGGGCTGCCTCACTGCTTTTGCTACATCTTCAAGTGAGATCCTATGCATGCACATGGACGGACTAATATCATAAATATCATCTAAGGTCCATCCAATTCCTTTCTTATGCTTCTTCAAAACCTGCAAAAATTTACTTTCTTGATCAAAATAAAGTTTAGAAGAAATTATAACTGGGAGTTTTTCATTCATCTCTAGATAAGCATAATTAAGATTTTCAGGAATTAGTTTCAGCTCTCGGAAAGGTGGTTATTTAATGGATGGTTTGTTTCGGACAGCTGGAGTATCGAGAGCTTCTTCCACATGAACAACTTCATTTGCAACCTCATCTACAGTAAGAATATCAACTTGCAAGACGGCCTCAATTTCAGCACAAATAAAGCAAATTTTAATAGCAGTACAAACATCACAAGAGTAAACATCATCAAAATCAGATAATGATGGAAAATCAGCTGCAAATAAATCAGTACAAGTATCATGAACAGTCTCAGAAAGCAACTCTATTGGAAAAACAGAATTCTCTTCCAAGGGTTGTTGGTTAGATCCTTGAGCTTGTTGCATGATATTCATCAAAGAGGCAAGTTGTTCAATCTGTGTTTGCAAAGTCTGGAGAGTATAATCTATTTGTTGTTCATACTGGAGATTATTTGCAGCCATTTGTTTGATAATGTCCTCTAGCGAAGGTTCAGAAGGTGCTGAGCACACAACCTGGAATTCCTTCAGATTATGCGAATCCTCACCTATAAGACTATTAAGCTTTGACAACAAGTGTATTAAATCAGATTTCGATTCAGTAGGTGCATCAGTTGCAAGATAGTCAATACATACACCATTATAGTTCACATCAGGGGCAGCCAATTGCCTCAAAGTTCTTTGTTCAGCCATGTTATCAATAAACACAAAAATACCAACTATGTCCCAAATAGGCAGAAACAAATAGAAAGAAAGAAAACGATTAAAATAAATTCAAAAAAATACAAAAATACAAAATTTAATCTAATAGAGAAAAATACTATTTTAGAGATTTTTTTTGGATTTTTTCGACACTATGAAAACAGTAAAAAATTATTTAAAAATAGAAGAAAAAAAAGACGAATTTTCGATTTTAAGGGTCAAATTCTTTTAGAATTCTATTCTAAAAGATTAATGTTTGTCGATTTTTTGCTGACTTTGTGAAAACAAATCGGAGCAAATTGAAACAGTAACTTCTAAACTTACCTGACAGGTTGAAAAACTGTACTGCAACCGGAATTTCAATCCTGAAAATCAACAAACACAACAAAACAACAAAAAAAACAAGTAAAAAAATAACAAGAACACTAAACCTATGACTATAATATCAGTTAATAAAAACAAGAATCCTCGGCAACGGCGCCAATTTGATCCGCTGTCGCGGGCGGATCAAAAATGAGTTATTTTAAAATGCAGTATAGCGACAATGGCTCGAGCTGTATCGCAAGGATTCTTGATTTTATTATTAACTAATAGAAATCGAATGGGGGTTGGTTTTAGGATCGATTCATAACACGAAATAAGTGATTAAAATAAGTGATTATAAAAATAAGTCGATCTACGGTTTTCAGGTTCCTGCTAATCATTGGTTTTTACCTTATCAATTCCCTAAGCGGCTTCAACCTCTATTCGATTTCAATACTAATTGACAAGTGCAATAGATATAAAATAGATTGAATTCCCATTCTGAATTAAGCAAACGGATTAATATAATCGTGAATTAAGCAAACACGATATAGAACGCGATTTAACGACTAAGCAACGTAAACAACGATTAAAGATTAGGAATACAATCATACGAATTTAATCAAGACATTCCATGAAATAATAGATTAAGCAAATACAATTTCATAAAATAGAATTGAAAGAGAAACTAAATTGAATTGATAAATTAAAAACATCAAAGCATCGGAACGCGATTACAGTAGATCAACTCTGGATGATTAGTTCTTCATTCAAGCGTATAAGTCAAAGTTTTTTTTCTGAAAAATGAAAAGGTAAAAACTAAATTACTGTAGTGGCTGCTAGGTATAGCAAGGACAAGGATTCGGTTCATAACCCAACTAGGTCGAAAACATAACCCAGACCCAAAACAAATGATCCAAAACTTAAATATAAAATTATGCAACTTCAACGAGTTTTATGGCCCTTCTACAGTCCGATTCAGCTCTCGAGTTCTAAATGAAAATCGTAGATCTTTCTCTTAGCTTTCCAACAACTGCTATTCCGACTCCCGTAGCTCAAGTTATGAATTTATTCGTGCAGACTGCTAATGCTGAAAATAAAGTGCGGAAATAAAATAAGAGTAGAAATAAACTAAAATAGAAAAACACTATAAAATACAAAATTAAGCTAAACAAACCATGGAAATGCATAAGTAAAATCATGAAAGAATGTGCATCAAAATGCACTGATCAAATTCCCCCACACTTGAACTTTTGCATTCCGAGCAAAATAAAATCAAAAGAAACACAACAGCATCATCAGCTACTCATTCTAGGCTACAAACTCTTCTTCGGTTAAGATTGCATCAATATATGCTAATCTTGCACACTAAGGATATCGTAGGAACACTGATCTTGTCTCTTGAATATGTAAACCAATTCGAATCATATTATTATGCCAAAGCCTAACTTGCTCATCCTCTTTTTTTTCTCTTTTTCATTCAGGCGCAATCACATTAAAACCGTTATCTCCACGCACTCATAGCAAGGCGACCGGTTAGTGACTTTGATCCTTTTTGCATGAGGTTCTGGCACTTACGTGGCATAACCCTTTGATTACTCGATTGTAGTTGCGGGGGATCGGACCGTAATCCTTCCTACCAAATTCAGCACCAGAAATCGCTGAACCAACTAACAACGAGTCTTATTATTAACTTTTTTTTGTAGGTTCTATGACCGTTGACTTAAGTGACCGGGTTACGGTCACCAAACTTAGAAGGCACATTCCTTTTTCTTTCCTTTTTTTTCAAATAAAACTTGAATCACTCACTTATTTACATCGGCTTCCCTGTGTAGAGTGCGTGTGAGATGGTGCTGACTGCTGAAATAAACTACTCAAGAGCTATTAAAAGGTGAGAATTCAAGGCTACGTCATAATAAAAATTCAAATTAACTTCCATATGCATGAGACTTACAGTGTTAATACGATACCGATCTTGTGAACTTTTTCCAAGTCTCCACAACTAACCTCATATTAGTCTATAACCCAAAACTTTCAAAAAGATACATATTTTTTTATTTTTTTATAACTGAAAATAAAACAACGAACAAAAGCAAAGAAAACAAAACAAATAAATAATTCTCTCCCCCACACTTAAAACACACATTGTCCTCATTGAAAGAAACAAGCATAAAATAAGAGAGAGGAGAGAGAGGAAAGAACACACCCGAGAAGTCAAGGCGGATAGATGATCGTATAAGTAGCCTTTCCCAACGAGAACACTTTTATAGTTTCCTCTTCCAACGTGGGACTCTCATGGAATAGCTTGAGGCGGTGTCCTTTGACTTTGCAATTTTTATCAGTACCTTTACTTTTTATCCCTGGATCAAAGAATGCTCTTCTAAAAGTAAAAGTTTCAAATAGGCACGTGAACGTGATCTTATCTTTAACAATATCAAGGATCAAAAGGTTACGGGGCTGCCTCACTGCTTTTGCAACATCTTCAAGTGAGATCCTATGCATGCACATGGATGGACTAATATCATAAATATCATCTAAGGTTTATCCAATTCCTTTCTTATGCTTCTTCAAAACCTGCAAAAATTTACTTTCTTGATCAAAATAAAGTTTAGAAGAAATTATAATCGGGAGTTTTTCATTCATCTCTAGATAAGCATAATTAAGATTTTCAGGAATTAGTTTTAGCTCTCGGAAAGGTGCTTGTTTAATGGATGGTTTGTTTCGAGCAGCTGAAGTATCGAGAGCTTCTTCCACATGAACAACTTCATTTGCAACCTCATCTACAGTAAGAATATCAACTTGCAAGGCAGCCTCAATTTCAGCACAGACAGAGCAAATTTTAATAGCAGTACAAACATCACAAGAGTAAACATCATCAAAATCAGATAATGATGGAAAATCAGCTGCAAATAAATTAGTACAAGTATCATCAACAGTCTCAGAAAGCAACTCTATTGGAAAAACAAAATTCTCTTCCAAGGGTTGTTGGTTAGATCCTTGAGCTTGTTGCATGATATTCATCAAAGAGGCAAGTTGTTCAATCTGTGTTTGCAAAGTCTGGAGAGTAGAATCTATTTATTGTTCATACTGGAGATTATTTGCAGCCATTTGTTTGATAATATCCTCTAGTGAAGGTTCAGAAGGTGTTAAGCACACAACCTGGAATTCCTTCAGATTATGCGGATCCTCACCTGTAAGACTATTAAGCTTTGACAACAAGTGTATTAAATCAGATTTCGATTCAGTAGGTGCATCAGCTGCAAGATAGTCAATACATACACCATTATAGTTCACATCAGGGGCAGTCAATTGCCTCAAAGTTCTTTGTTCAGCCATGTTATCAATAAACACAAAAATGCCAACTATGTCCCAAACAGGAAGAAACAAATAGAAAGAAAGAAAACGATTAAAATAAATTCAAAAAAATACAAAAATACAAAATTTAATCTAATAGAGCAAAATATTATTTTTGAGATTTTTTTTGGATTTTTTCGACACTATGAAAACAGTAAAAAATTATTTAAAAAAAGACGAATTTTCGATTTTGAGGGTCAAATACTTTTAGAATTCTATTCTAAAAGATTAATGTTCATCAATTTTTTGCTGATTTGTGAAAAAACATCGGAGCAAATCGAAACAGTAACTTCTAAACTTACCTGACAGGTTGAAAAACTGTACTGCAACCGGAATTATAATCCTGAAAATCAACAAACACAACAAAACAACAAAAAAACCAAGAAAAATAATAACAAGAACACTAAACATATGACTATAATATCAGTTAATAAAAACTAGAATCCTTGGCAACGGCGCCAATTTGATTCGCTGTCGCGGACGGATCAAAAATGAGTTATTTTAAAATGCAGTATAGCGACAATGGCTCGATCCGTATCGCAAGGATTCTTGATTTTATTATTAACTAATAGAAATCGAATGGGGTTGGTTTTAGGATCGATTCATAACACGAAATAAGTGATTAAAATAAGTGATTATAAAAATAAGTCGATCTACGGTTTTCAGGTTCCTGCTAATCATTGGTTTTTACCTTATCAATTCCTTAAGCGGCTTCGACCTCTATTCGATTTCAATACCAATTGACAAGCGCAATAGATATAAAATAGATTGAATTCCCATTCCGAATTAAGCAAACGGATTAATATAATCGTGAATTAAGCAAACACGATATAGAACGTGATTTAACGACTAAGCGACGTAAACAACGATTAAAGATTAGGAATACAACCATACGAATTTAATCAAGACATTCCATGAAATAATAGATTAAGCAAATACAATTTCATAAAATAGAATTGAAAGAAAAACGAAATTGAATTGATAAATTAAAAACCTCAAAGCATCGGAACGCAATTACAGTAGATCAACTCTGGATGATTAGTTCTTCATTCAAGCGTATAAGTCAAAGTTTTTTTTCTGAATAATGAAAAGGTAAAAACTAAATTACTGTAGCGGCTGCTAGGTATAGCAAGAACAAGGATTCGATTCATAACCCAACTGGGTCAAAAACATAACTCAGACCCAAAACAAATGACCCAAAACTTAAATATAAAATGCTGCAACTTCAACGAATTTTATGGCCCTTTTACAGTCCGATTCATCTCTCGACTTCTGAATGAAAATCGTATCTCTTTCTCTTAGCTTTCCAATGACTAGTAGCACGCCTTATTCCGACTCCCGTAGCTCAAGTTACGAATTTATTCATGCAGACTGCTAATGCTGAAAATAAAGTGCGAAAATAAAATAAGAGTAGAAATAAACTAAAATAGAAAAACACTATAAAATACAAAATTAAGCTAAACAAACCATGGAAATGCACAAGTACAATCATGAAAGAATGTGCATCAAAATATACTGATCAGTGCTCTTCTCCTCTTTCTCATTTTCCTCTTCTCTACTTGAGACTCCTTTTCTCCTTTTCCTCTTACTAACTTTTATCTTCTCTTCTATTCAAAACCCTAATATCGTAATACTAACTCTAAACCCAAACATCAAGTTAATGGGCTCGTTATCACACCCCCTATTAACTCTTCATATACTCACAATAAAGCCCAGTTACTATTATTCTATTATTTTCTACAATTCTCACTTAATAAAATAATCATCCTAAACCATATTATTACTAATTATAATTCTACAGTTCGACATACTTAACCCGACTAACTCATCACATACAACATACATCAACCAATCATTTATTCACAAAATCAAACAAATAAATAATTATTTAAATATAGACTAAATATAAAATTGGGGTGTTACTCGAAGCACCCTTTGATCACTAGGTCTGAGACCCCATGGTTTCCTTCCTATTCCATTGTGTATATCTTCCTCTAGTAATCCATATGAGGCTGAAGGTCTGCCTGTGGCTAATCTAGTCTAGTGATCGGCTTCTCCCAAACCTGGTATGATGGTTAGATGTTGGTGGTGTCCCTTGATAGGTCACCTTTCTGATTTTTGTAGGAGGAGTAAAAGTTGCTCTTTCCACTCAGTGTTTCCTTTGGAACAAGATATTCCGGAAGTCAGAGGTTGTTACCGACCAGTCTCCTTTCAACTGGTATCTGAAGTACCTTTCTCTTGACATGTTTCGTGAACCTCTACTCTTTTATCAGACCTTAGGAAACCAAGGTACATCAAGTGGAAATCTTATGGTGCCTACGGGAGGCACCCCAAAATTGGATTGGCTCTCGATGTTAACTATGAACTTGTGGTATTCGAGCGTCATTAATTATAAACTTATGGCATCTTCTAATGTCCACATGGTAAGTACACCAGTAGTTGTGGGAAGTATGGGTGATGTTAGATTAGAGGGAGAATCGAAAATCTTCGACCTAACCTTCATGGAAATCGCCTTTTGACCTCAGCTTAACCCTAGATCTAGATTTGAGACTCTTCTTTTTTCTATTTTTCTTAATTTCTGAGAGAACCGAAGATCTGGATTTTGGAGAATCATAGTTGAGAAGATGATTAGTTTAACCGGTTGTGATAGATCTTTGATTCAATTTCGAGCACTTCTTGATTCTGAGACCTAAGGAGGTTGTGAAAATGGAGTTGGAAAGCAAACACAAATGTGTGGAAAGCGTGTAAATCGGAGGTTAATTTGTTCTTGATTTGGTGACCTAAGGAAGTTACGAACTGGTAAGTTAAGGAATAGATATAAAATCATGGAAATTACAGGAATCTAAAGTCGATTTCTACAAGCGGCGGCTCTGATCTCCTTTATGGTGGCGCGAGGTAGACCATCATGGCTAGCACTCTAATGTGAAATTCAGTTCAAGTTTCAATATGAGTATAGTAAAAATGGAGATCAAAGAATGTACCTTACTCTTAACGTGTGAACTAATTTTATACCTTAGTTCAAGTGGAGTGAATTTTAGATTGTATTGAGCCTTAGTCTTTTAGGCTTTTGGCCGGTCCATAACAGATTCCAAATGGGGCATCGAGAAGTTTTATGGAGACAACGATTTTGAATTATGAAAAGTGAATATGAAAGTAATACTAATTCAAAAAGTTGTGTAGAAACATTGAAGGGAAATGCATTGATGCATGTAAGCCTTATACAAGATGAGAAGACTGGGATGGTGGATAAGGCCATAAGTGTCATTATCTTGTGCTTTGGAGATAAAGCATTAATCGATGTCTTGACACTTTTATGTTGAGAATCTTCCTTTCTCAATATATCTGGCTGGTGTTCCTCACAAACAGAATGAAGGTTATTTACTCTAACTTGATATTACTCATCAAGTCTATGAGAACATGGAAATCTTTTTCTGCTAAAGTCGAAGAGACTTTCAAGGAGATGTATGCAGTGGAGTTATGTCAATCTGAGTTAAGGGAGATTAAACTCTCAGTTGAAGTGTGTATCATTCAAAGTGGTTGAGTGTTGTCCACAGCTCCAAAGTGTTCTTCTAATTTTGAAGAGGACAACTTTATCTGTTGTTTAAGTATAGGAAAATGTTTCTCTGAAAAAAATGTATGCATCTGATTGATGGCAAATACTCTGAGAGAGTTATGTATTTGTCTGATATGTTGATGCAAAAAGTATATGAGGGGTTCTTTTCTGGTGCTTCTTGACTTGGTCTATGAATGAGCAAAAATGTGGTTTCCTTGGGGTTCCTGCAAGAATTATGTTTGATTACTATGGGTGGTGTCTTCAAATCCATAGTAAATGATTAAGTCCTTGATGTCAGAACTGATGTTGGAACATCATTTCAGCTGGTTGTTTTTCCAGCCAAAGAAGGATGCTTTGTTTGAGCTGGTGTTGACTGGAATTTTTGACAAGGACTAAAATTCAACCAAGAGAAAAGAATCCAAGAAGCTTCTTTGAAAAGTTGAAATTATCTAAGTCGACTACAGCTGCAGTCGACCAGAAGAGACCCCTTAAGTAGTTAATTAGGCATGGAAACGTCGAAAAGCCCAAAGAGTCCAGACCAAGCGAGCGAAACGCTTTAGAGGGAAATGAGTTTGAGTGGAGAACATGGGTTTGTGGAGAGAAATATACATGTGACGTACAAAGAAACGAAGCTCTCCAGAAAGCAGTTATTAAATAATAAAGCACTTAGTGTATAGTGTTAGAGGTTCAAACTTTCACATTCCTATACGATAGTCACCCAAAGTAACCAAACAAACGAGCGAAATGAGTCAAGCTAGGGCAATTTGTGTTTGAATCAACTTATTTTCAACTATTTTGATGTTATGGCATTTATGTTTACAGTTTAAAATGTTTTTCGTTTTATTTTACTAGTCTTGGTTTATTGCTTATAAATCCATTTAGCACCATTCAAACGAATCCTTTTTAAAAACACTTTGTGAAAACACTTGAAAACTGAAGCACTGTACTGAGATTCCTCGGTCGATCTCGCAAGTAAACTTTTGTTAAGAGACCAGTGTTATTTATCGAAACCATAGGTAAACAAATTGGCACACCCAATGGGACAGTGCTAATAATTTTGTATTTGTGTTTGGTTTTACAAAGTTTCTTGTAGTTTAGTTTGTGCGTATGAATTTAAGAAGTGGTAAACATTTGTCGAAGTCTAAAATGCCACGCTCTGACACAAACACTGCATACACGGATTTCTATGCAAAATATGGATATCATACCAGTGAGTGCCATAACTCCAAGCGCAGAGATTTTATCTCCTGTGAGATCGACTGTTGTTCATGGTTCAGTGACAAGAGTCACAACGACAGAAACTAGGCATGGGGTATCACCATTTGACCCAAATCGATCACTCTTTCTGGAGGGTCCAGGGTCATCATTTGTCCCTCATCAATATGATATGTCTTATTCCATGATAGTTGGGTTACAGTCGAACCCATCCACATATATAGAAAACATAGTGGCCATTGGACACCAAGGCAATTATGTCCCAGGTGGTCGACCAAGTGGTGTTGGTTATATCCCTCAGTCGACACCATCTTTGAATACTACTTCTGTTATAGCTTTGAGACAATAGATGGATGAAAGTAATTTAGAGTTAGTGAATGTTTTAATTCAGCAAATGGGAGTTGCCTTTAATTCTGTATTTGACCAAATTGGCAGATTGGTCGAGTCATTAGGGGTCAATCCAACTCAGACGCACCAAAGTTTGTTAAGAGTTTTTGAAGAACTGGAGGGAGGTAACAATGAGCATCCTTTCAGACCTTGAAGGTTGGAAGTGCCCACTTATGAAGAGGAAGAATCCGTTGAACAATACGAACCTAGACCGGTCGTGGTTAGGAGGAACCAAGATATTGATCGAGTGTTAAGAAATACCACTGTTGGGCATAACAACATAGTGAATATAGTAGAAGAAATGTTAACACGATCTGGGGTAAATGTTGGCCTTTGAAGGCCTAATTATTCGTCTCCATTTCCTGATTATATTCGACAGGCAGAATTACCTAGGGGATGTAAGTACCTAAATTTACCAAGTTTAATAGTGATGCTAATGAGTCTATCATCGAACACATTGCTAGGTACGAAACAGAAGCTGACGATATCACCAATGATGAGGGTTTAAAATTAAGATATTTTCCTAATTCACTAACCAAGAATGCTTTTACTTGGTTTACAACATTGGCTCCAAATTCTATACGCACTTGGGAACAACTTAAGGGCATACTTCATGAGCAATTTTATGCTGGTCAGTCCAAGATAAGTTTGAAAGAATTGTCCTCAATCAAGAAAAGGTCGTCTGAGTCAATGGAGGCTTATTTGAATAGGTTCAGGGTCCTAAAGTCTAGATGTTTTACTAGAGTTCCTGAACATGAGCTGGTCGAAATGGCTGCTCGGGGGTTACATTTATTTATTTCAGGGCAACTAAAAAACACATGTAAATCATCTTCTATATCATTGTTACAAAAAAGGCACTCACCCGGACACATGATACTGACGAAGTCTCACTCGAGAAGGAAGACAATCCTGACAAATCCTCCAGAATAAATGTTTAACTCTAGAAGGAGCTTTAATATTCCACGGGCTATTCCAATTCCGCTTATTTCCCCTATCTAAATCTCTTTTGATAGCGTTCCTCCACACCCTGTATCTGAACCTCACACTATAGCACTCAGGTTGTCCTTCCTTCAAACCAATGTATCTTCTGTAACATCTTCTACTAGCGGGACTTGAACAATTTCCTCCACCACTGCTGTGATACGGTGGGAGAACTGACTAGTGTTTTGCGTTCGTATTCGCAAATGTTTCGGTTGAGCAAGAGTCGCCACCGACTTTTTATTTTATCCTAAGGAAAGGTTAAAAAGCACAGCAAAAAACCTTTTGAGATGTTTTCTTGGGTTCGGGGAGTAGATTATAGAAAGGGAAGGTATTAGCACCCTTTCTATCCATGGTTATCCATGGGCTCTTAGTTACTTGCTTAGATCACTTGCCTTATGTTTTCAATTTGTTTGAAATGGTGCTTTGTGTGTGTGGGTTTGAAAATATTTTGAAAAGAGGCCAATGTGGTGGCAACCTTTGTAATGATCCATGTTGGGATGTATACAAAGGTGTATGTCTTTTGAAAAGGTTTTCATTTGTTTTTGAAAGTTTGTTTTGAAAGTGTTGTGAGGTGTGGTTTTAGAAAATAGGCAAGTGTTTTGTTTTGCAAGTTTGTTTCAAGTAACTAAGAGGTTATCTACTCCTAAATTTCTCAAAGATTATTGTTATGTTTTAACCCTTTTGACAAGTTTGTTCCACCATTGCATTTGGTGGGCAACCTTGTGTTAGGATGTGAAAGAGACAGGCGCGGTCATCGTTTAGACCATAATTACAATGGTGCCAAGTATCTTTGGGCATTTTCTTTAAGGGACTTGATCATTTGTTTTGGAAGTATTTTGAAAATGTTATCGAGGGACTATGATCATTCAATTTGTTGTTTTGCCCAAAGAGACCTAACATGCAATATGGCCCATTTATTTGAAGGCAACAAAGTGGAGTACCCTAGGGGTGCAAGTGTGAGATGTGTTGTTTATTTTCATGCTCATTCATCTTGTATTAGGTCCAACTATTTTTTATCGTTTTTCGCATGCAAACCCTAATTCTAACATGGCATAATTAGAAAGCGTATAAAGTGCGAAATTTAAATTCCTACGCTATTACAACATAATAATATAGGGAAGGGGGTACAAATTTACAAATGGGGGATATTTAGACAAGAATTTAAATCTAAATTATTACATCATTTTTTAATATTTGCAAGGTAAATAAATTGCATAATTAAATGGAAATGAAGTAAATATGCAAAATGCAAAAAAAAAGTTTTTTATATGTATGAAAAAAAAGTATGGTTTATGTAAAATAAAATAAGAAAATAAAAAGGTATTATTTTTGAATATTTTTAACTTTTAGGGCAAAAACCCTAATTTCAATTAAAATGGATATTAATTACTTAGTTCATATAATATTTATTATTTACATACAAAAATAAATAAAATATGGTATATTTGTAAAAAAAAGGTCATTTTTTAGTATTAAATATTTTAAAAAAAATATGTACATTTTTTGGCATTTTTACTCTAAGTATATTAATATATATATATATATATATATATATATATATATATATATATATATATATATATATATATATATATATATATATATATATATATATATATATATATATATATATATATATATATATATATATATATATATATATATATATATATATATATATATATATATATATATATATATATATATATATATATATATATATATATATATATATATATATATATATATATATATATATATATATATAATATATATATATATATATATATATATATATATATATATATTATATATATATATATATATATATATATATATATATATATATATATATATATATATATATATATATATATATATATATATTATTAAATATGTATATATATATATAAATAGTAATAATAATTAATTTTTAGAAAATAGTATTTTTTATTTTTAATAGTAATAATAATTAATTTTTAGAAAATAGTATTTTTTATTTTTATATGAAATATTTTCAGAGGGTAATATAAAATAAAATAAAAATAGAAGTATTTTTTACATATTTTTTCTATTTTATTCTAAATAATAATATGTATATATTTATGTATAAATTGAAAGAAAATCAAATAAAACCCAAATAAAATCAAAAAATGATGAGAAAAATATTTTCAAAATTTTAATATGTTGTAAAAAAAAATAAATGAATCAAATAAAAAAGAAAAAGTCAAAAATATAAAAAAATGAAGCAAATGGGCTCAGGGGGTTCATGAGTAATTATGGGGTGTGAAAAGAAAAACACAAGACAAGCCCAGCCCAATGCCACTGTCTTCAACCTCCAGCACAAAGTTTGAAAAATGCGCGCGTCCTGTTCTTCAATGTCCAACTCTCGATTCCTGGCTTTTTAGCAAAAACTCATAACACAACAAATGTTCAGCATGAAGAGACGATTCTAACCATGTATGGAACTTGATCTAACTCTCTAAGATGAGGGAGAATTTCTCCTCCCCCAAATCCTAACCTAGTTTTTCTGCCATTTTCAAACTCCAAATTCTCTCTACTCAGGCAAAAGAAATGAAATGTAAAGATATGTACATGTTCAGGGCTATGAGTAGAACCTTGTTTCTTCACAAACTTAAGACTAAAGATACATAATAAGAGAGATACGAGTTCAAAGTTTTACCTGTGCAGTTGAACTTCTATCTGGAGAATGAGGAACTTCCAATGCAAGGTGATGATTGGAAAAGCTTCCTTGAGGTCCAGGGATGCTGTTTCAATGCTTACTTTGTCTTGAGAGCTTCTGAATCAAGCTATAGAACTTCACCTGCAAGTCAAAAATGTGAAAATGGTGGAAGCTGTTAGAGAGATTACAGGTCAGGTTTTAGGTCATGGTTAGCTTGCATATATGCTAGGGAATGTGTATGAACTGATTTTAGCAAGGATGCTCGAGAGAAAATGAAGTTGGCACTCAAACTGCAGAGGCAACTCTGTTTTTGCAGTTTGAGGATGATTCTGAGATGGAGGGTGTTTTGGAGGTGCAAGGGTCGTGTCTTAGCTTGGTTATGTTCTTTGGAAGGTGTTTGATCAGTTTGTTCTTGTGTGTCTATGCTGAGAAGAGAGTTGTTACAAGTTATGGACTTTTCTTTACACCTAAGCAACAAAATGCAACTTGGCTTTCTAGGTCAGTAGAGGACCCCCTAATGTGCTGCATAAGCTTCTCTTGATCAGTGTGTTATGCACATAATCTTGTGCCAAGCAGATTTGCTATGTACCTTCTTGATTTGCAATTGGACATAAAGCTAATCTTTTCAAAAATGGAAAGTTCACTTTATCTAGTTTAGGGTTAGTTCATCATGTAATGTCCAAATGCTTAGAATAACAACTTGGCACATTGGTTTTGCATTTAATTCTTGAGTGTAACTTGGTTTAAGGACCTGTAATCTAGCCTAAAGCAAGCTGAGTTCAAATTGCAAGATTATGAACATGTTTTGGTTAAGAACAAAAAGTGAATTTTTGCCAACTTGTGAAATTCGAATCTCTCAAGTTATGAGGTTGTTTGATGAGTTCTTGGACATTTTGGAAAGCTTGGAATGTGTACTACAATCCATCTTTGAAAATAAAATTGAAATTCCAAGTGGAAGGGTATGAAAAAAGGCCTTGAAGTGGGGTAGAAAACCTTGTCAAAATAGGTTAAAATTCCACTAAGTTAAAAATGGTTTAGTGCCCTTATTCAAAAAATTGTAACTTGGGATACAAGCTTCAAATGAGAAAACTTTGTGAATCAAAGTTATAGATTATGAAACAAGCTACAACTTTCATGTTTTGACTTTTGTTTGAATCCAAATGAATCATGGTGAAAAAGTGGGGCAAAATTGGGAAAAAATTAGGGTTTTCCATAACTTAGAAAAATTCTAAGTTATGAAAAATTCCATTTTAAAACCCTAATTTGCATTTTGTGATTTCTTGGTGAACAAGTTTCATGATTTGGCATGTTTTGATGAAAAATGAATCTTGACTCTTGATTTTGACCAAAAAGTCAAAGTTTGACTTTTCATTATACAGTCAAAATTGATCAATTGACTGGGAAATTCAACTGTCAATCTTGTGTACTTGGGATGTTTTGAGTTTGTTGAGCATGTCAAGATAATTCCATGGGGTCCTTGAGTCCATATGTGAGCTTGGTTTGCCATTGGCTAGGTCAAACAGTCAAAAATTACCTTTGTGCAGTCAAAACCCTAAAAATGACCATTTTGCCCTTTTGGTGATCTGATCAAATTTCTTGGAGAATTGTGATCTAAACTTGATCAAATGGTTCATATGAGTTCATTATGTTGATGTGGATCAAATTTTATAAGATTTGACTGTCAATTGGCCATAGTTGACTTTTTCCCCAATACAGCTGATTTCTAGGTCATCTGTCTAATTGACTGGGCAAAACTTGGAATCAAGACTTGAAAGTTGGTGAGGATAAACTTGGGAGTCCAACATGAAACATGAAAGTCATCTTAGGCATTCTAGGTCAAAACATCCTTGGGCAAACACAAACCCTAATTTGAGAGAGGAAACCCTAACTGGGTCTTGATCTTCAAAGCTCTTGTGATGAGAAAATGTTGAGGAAATGGGAGGGCAAATTTTGGGGTACAACAGTTGCCCCTGTTCAATCTTCTTGGACCTGAAGAGTTAGATTGGAGAGTTTGCCTTTCGTGACTCGAGGGTAAAAGGAGATTGGACATTAGAGTGCCCGGAAATTTGCACTCGCATGCTGGAGTCTCAACAATGTGGTGTCGGGAATGGGCTTATAGATGCCATTTGGAGAGATGGTGGATAGGGAGATGGGCTTATAGATGCCATCTGGAGATGTGACAGAACCTTGTCGGGAATGGGCTTATAGATGCCGTTTGGAAGTGTTGATCGCATAAGAGATTCCTTAGCGAGAACTTGTGTATTTGAGAAAGACGGATGTTTTCCTGGCTTGTTACAGGAGTTTGATCTTCAGTCTCCTTATGCAGATATGCCCTGGCTAGATACAGGTATCGAATCTACAATTGGTCGCTCACAAATGTGCCCTGGCTGGATACAGGAGTCGAATCTGGAAATAGTCGTTTAATAGATGTGCCCTGGCTGGATACAGGAATCGAATCTTCGAACTCTTCAGACGTGCCCTGGCTAGATACAGGAATCGAATCTAGAGATGTTGTAGTTGACAGATGTGCCCTGGCTGGATACAGGAATCGAATCTTCGAACTCTTCAGACGTGCCCTGGCTAGATACAGGAATCGAGTCTGGAAACTGATCACTCTCAGATGTGCCCTGGCTAGATACAGGTATCGAATCTGGAATTGTGACAGTTGAAGGTAGTTGTTTTTGGGATTGTCTTTTTCCTGAAAAGGCAAAAACATAAGTTGTATGCAATGTCATGATGTATGATATGCACGATGTCATGATGTTCAACATGAGATGGTGTTGTATGCACTTTATCATATATGTAAGCAAGATGTATGAAAATGTGAAATGTTTATGAATGTAATTTCGTCTTAGGAAAATAAATCCTTGACGAACGGCCGGGGAGTTGCTCTGTGGAAGAGATACTTGGCCGAAGTTTTGATGAGAGGCCTGTTGAGGACTTTAATGATGGATTCCGCTGAGGATAATGATGATAAACTCTGCCGGGGAGCACCAAAGATAAACTCCGCCGGGGATTGAAGGAACTTTGCCGAGGGTGGTCTTCCGTGGTTTTTAGCTGAGGATAACCCAGTTATAAGTCCTTGTGAGGAAATAACTCTAAATAAAACTCGGGAGAGACGTCTGTGCACTATAGGGAACAAGCTTCCAGGACCTACTGGGGATGAGCTTTAAGGCCTGCCGGGGAATGTTGTGCCTTTTCAGGATTGTCGGGGAGTCAACTCCGCTTGGGGAAAGTATTGCTGAATCTTGTTTTACTCTGCGGGGAGTTGAGATGATTTGGCCACATTTTTCAGTTGAATCTACCTTGGTACCTTGGCGGACAAAACAACCAGACTGCATCAGACAACTTCACATTGCCCCTGTCTCTGATGTCACCTGTAATCAATCTCTTGTTTCATATGTAAACATTTACGAATCAGCAATTTAATGTCAAATGCATATATCAAAAATGAACATTGGACGTTCTTCGCAAGACAAAAACAGAAAAAAGGAAAACAATGGTAATTTGTATGGACAAGTGAATTTGTATTGATTTAAACTTTGCCTGTGAATAGGCGTTTTTGTACAAGAGGCTGACATCCTAGTAAGAGGACGCCGCCAAATAACATAGAGTTTACAAAAAAGGAAACAAAACAGCTATGTGAACAATCCCACTGGGTTCCAACTCTGCTATCGCCTTTATATCTTCGAGTGTCTCATCGCTTTGCTGCCTAATTTGAAAATGAAGCTGATTGGTCAATGCCGAAATCTGGAGCCAGATAGTTGATGCCGAATTCCGGATGCGAAGTGATCCAATGAGACACAGTGTTACGCTTTTATCCCTAACTTTTGCCTGGACCGCCCTTTCGGGTTTTCAGTCCACCGGGATACCCATTTTTGCCCAAGCAGCCTTTTTAGGTTTTCGACTTGCCGGGTGTACAGATTTTTTATTCATTTCATCCCTTATTTTTGCCCGAACCCTTTTGGTTCGCCGGGAAGCCCTTATTTTTGCCTAGGTATGTCAACCTAGCGGGTCTTTTATTCATGCGTAGTATTTTTTCACTATGTCTGCATTGGCGGGGTGAGGAAGGTCGTCACCATCCATGGTGGTTAGGATCATGGCTCCTCCTGAGAACACACGTTTAACCACAAATGGCCCTTCGTATGTAGGGGTCCATTTGCCCCGGGGATCACTTTGAGGAAGGATGATGCGTTTGATTACCAGGTCCCCAACTTGATACTCTTGTGGTTTGACTCTCTTGTTAAATGCCCTGATCATCCGTTTTTGATACGTTTGACCATGACAGATAGCAGTGAGCCTCTTTTCGTCAATCAGATTTAATTGATCAAGTCGAGTCTGGATCCAGTCATCTTCACTCAAGTCTGCATCCTTCATTATCCGGAGAGAGGGTATCTGGATTTCAATTGGCAAGACTGCATCCATGCCATAGACCAAGGAGAAGGGAGTTGCCCCGGTTGACGTTCTGGCTGAGGTACGGTACCCATGTAGAGCGAACGGTAACATCTCGTGCCAATCTTTATAGGTCACTGTCATCTTCTGCACAATTTTCTTGATATTCTTATTAGCTGCCTCTACAGCCCCATTCATCTTTGGCCGGTAGGGAGAAGAATTGTGGTGCTGTATCTTGAATTGTTCACAGAGTTCAGTGATCATTTTGTTATTGAGATTGGTACCATTGTCCGTAATGATTCTTTCCGGGACTCCGTACCGACAAATCAGATTATGTCGGATGAAACGTGCCACGACGCTCTTGGTTACTGTGGCGTAGGAAGCTGCCTCAACCCACTTCGTGAAGTAATCGATCGCCACTAAGATGAAGCGATGCCCATTGGATGCCGTCGATCGGATCTCACCGATCATATCGATGCCCCACATTGCAAAAGGCCAAGGTGCCGTCAGGACATTCAAAGGAACCGGAGGGATATGCACCTTGTCAGCATAGATCTGGCATTTATGACAAGTTCGGGAGTGTTGGTAACAATCGGCTTCCATTGTGGACCAGAAATATCCTGCCCGAAGGATTTTCTTAGCCATGGTGTGTCCACTGGAATGTGTTCCAAATGTGCCTTCATGTAATTCCATCATAATTTTCTCTGCTTCAGCTTTATCCACACAACGTAGCAGAGTTGAATCATGATTCCGCTTGTAGAGAATGCCGTTGCTGAGGAAGAATTTTGCAGCAAACCTCCTCATGAACTTCTTATCATTGACAGATGCACCTTCAGGGTATTCCTGAGCTTCCAAGTACCTCTTCACCTCATGATACCAGGGTTTTTCAGTCACCTTCTCAGCCTCCAGCTCACAGCAGTACGCCGGTTCATCCAACTTCCAGATAATGATTCGGGGAGCCTCATTGTCCCACTTAACTTTGAACATTGAAGACATCGTAGCTAGGGCGTCCGCTAGCTGATTCTCCTCTCTAGGGAAGTGCTCAAAAGTTATCTCTTCAAAGTGGGGGAGCAAGGTCGACACATACTCCTTGTAAGGAATAAGATTCGGGTGTTTCGTATCCCACTCGCCTTTGATCTGATTGATCACGAGAGCGGAATCTCCGAAGACACTTAGAAATTTTATCCTTAAGTCGATTGCAGCTTGTAAACCCATGATACATGCCTCATATTCTGCCATTTTGTTGGTGCAGCTGAAACATAATCGGGCGGTGAGTGGAGTATGAGTTCCTTTGGGAGATATGATTACAGCGCCGACACCGTTACCCAAAGCGTTGGAGGCTCCGTCAAAATGCATAGACCATCGGGATCCTTCCTCAGGTCCTTCATCCGGTCCAGGTACTTCACAGTCAGTTACCACCATGATGTCTTCGTCTGGAAAATCAAAGTTCAATGATTGGTAATCGTCCACAGGTTGGTGTGCCAAATGATCCGCCAGTACACTTCCCTTAATTGCTTTCTGAGTTGTATACTGGATATCATATTCTGTTAAGATCATTTGCCATCTCGCTATTCTTCCAGACAGAGCGGGCTTTTCAAATATGTACTTGATGGGATCCATTTTTGAAATCAATAAAGTAGTGTGAGTCAGCATATACTGTCTCAGCCGGCGAGCAGCCCATACAAGAGCGCAGCAAGTTTTCTCAAGCAGTGAGTAACGAGACTCATAGTCGGTAAACTTTTTGCTCAAGTAATAAATAGCGTGCTCTTTTCGGCCAGACTCGTCATGCTGCCCCAGCACACACCCCATTGAATTATCAAGCACCGTCAAGTATAGTATCAGAGGTCTTCCTTCCACCGGTGGCATAAGAATGGGTGGCTCTTGGAGATATTCCTTTATCTTTTCAAAGGCGGCCTGACATTCATCATTCCAGCGTACTACTTGATCTTTCTTCAGCAATTTGAAGATTGGCTCACAAGTAGCAGTCAGATGTGAGATGAATCGGGCAATGTAATTCAGTCGTCCCAGGAAGCCTCTGACTTCTTTCTCTGTTTTTGGAGTCGGCATCTCTTGTATGGCTTTTACCTTGGCAGGGTCCACCTGGATACCCTTATCACTCACAATGAAACCTAACAATTTTCCGGATCTTACCCCAAAGGTGCATTTGTTGGGATTCAATCTCAGCTTGTACAACTTGAGTCGGTCAAATAACTTCCTCAGATGGTCGAGGTGCTCTTCCTCAGTTTGAGACCTTGCAATCATGTCATCAACGTATACCTCAATCTCATGATGGATCATATTATGAAATAAAGCAACCATGGCACGTTGATAGGTTGCCCCAGCATTTTTCAATCCGAATGGCATGACCTTATAACAGAAGGTGCCCCACTGAGTCACAAAGGTGGTCTTCTCCATATCTTCTGGAGCCATCTTGATCTGATTATACCCTGAAAAACCATCCATGAAGGAGAACACCTTGTGTTGAGCTGTATTGTCAACAAGGACATCAATGTGAGGTAGGGGAAGTCATCCTTGGGGCTGGCCCTGTTCAGATCCCTGTAGTCAACACACATTCTGACTTTACCGTCCTTCTTCGGTACTGGCACCACATTGGCAACCCACTGAGGGTAAGAAGTCACTGCAAGGAACCCGGCATCAAACTGTTTCATAACCTCGGCCTTGATCTTTTCAGACATCTCTGGACGCATCCGTCGGACTTTTTGCTTTACCGGAGGGCAATCTTCCTTGGTTGGCAAGTGGTGAACTACAATGTCGGCATCCAAACCAGGCATATCTTCATAGGACCAAGCAAAAATCCCCATGTAGTCTTGTAGCATCTGGATCAATCGTTGCTTCACGCTGAGCTCTAGATTGGCACCAATCTTGACCTCTTTCCTATTTGTCTCAGTACCCAGGTTAATTGTCTCCACCGGCTCTTCATGTGGCTGAATAGCTCTCTCTTCCTGGAGTAGCAGTCTTGCGAGTTCACCAGGTACTTCGCAATCATATTCACCTTCGTCTTCGGCCAAGTTGATTGGATTTTCGAAGTCATAATTGGCGGTAGCAGAGCTGTTACCAGTGAGATCCATAGTGGATTGAAACCTGTATAAGTGAGTGTGTGTAAATATAGTTGTTTTGCAATATATATAACACAGAAAGGAAAAGAGCACAAGATTTGAAATGCAACAAACGTCCAATGTTTTGATTGATGATATATGAAAATGTCATACAAAAAAGCCCTCACAAATGGAGCTACGATGCCCCGGGTAGGACACCGAGCCAACAAAGTTTTAACATATTGTTTGTTACAAATTAGAAATCAAAAGAAATTAATTACTGCGTGACAAATGTGATAGGGGTAAAATCCTTTGCCGTCCAGTTGCTTGGTCCGTCGCTGGTAGTCGGGTAGATCCAACTGTCAAATTCTGCTTCCTCTACATCCTCCTCGATAGCATTCACCCTTGAGCTGGAGATAAACACCGGAGCCTTTCTGATCTTCTCCTTGCGCGCAGCCCTCTGAGCCTCTGCAGTAAAGCCCAGCCCAAACTTGTCATTCTTCTGAGTGAAGTCAGGAAGCTGACCCCAGTTTGCACAATCGCCTTTCTGAACCACATCCCGGGCATCCTTTAGGGAAGCCATCTTCAAAGGAACATTCTCTTCGACTGTTGTTTCTGCTGCTGCTGAAATTGGTTGCACCTCCTCGAAATGCTGAAAGGGGGTTTCAATAAACTCCCCATCCATCTCAATGTATCTGAAGGAATTCAAATGGCTCACCATATACTCCTCTTCTCCTTGCACAGTGACGATCTTCCCCCTGACAGGGTACTTCAGCTTCTGGTGCAAGGTAGAGGTCACTGCCCCAGCTTTGTGGATCCAAGGTCGACCCAGTAGACAAGAGTATGATGGACGTATATCCATCACATAAAAAGTGGAGTCAAAAATTTGAGAGCCCACACGAATAGGGATGTCAACCTCTCCATGAACCATCCTTTTTGAACCGTCAAAGGCCCTGACGATGATATTGCTGGGCTTCAGTTCCAGGCCTTCATAATCCAAACGGTCTAAAGCCTTTTTCGATAGAACATTCAAGGAAGAACCAGTGTCCACCAATACATGCGCCAGAGTAGTGCCCCTGCATTCGATAGAGACATGCAGGGCATCATTGTGGTCTCTTCCCTTCGCAGTCAGGTCAGCATCTGAAAAACCCAAGCCATTGTCTGCTTTCAGATTTGCTACGCAATCAGTGAACTGGACTGCAGATGTCTCCTGTGGCACATGGGTCGTCTTGAGAAATGAGATCAAGGCCTTAGCATGGGCCTCGGAGCATAGCAATAAGGAGAGCATGGAGATCTTGGAGGGCGTATGCCCTAGCTGCTCGACAACATTGAAATCACTCTTCTTTATTATTTTCAGGATCTCCTCCACTTCTTGTTGGGAGGCCTCAGCATTTATAGGTATCGGTGCCTCCATCCGGGCAGGCTCCTCTTCAATCCCTTTGCCCCGAGCATTAGATGACTTGGCAGCAGGGGAAACAACTTGATCAGTAGCAGGAACAGGTAAACTTGTGGGTGTTATAAGGAGGGGTCTTCGAGTAGCGGGCGGTGCAATGTCAGGCGAGAAGAGCCTGCCACTGCGGGTGACCTTGGCTGGACCAGTGATATCGCAGATACTGGCGCCAGTGTCGAATTCTTGTTTGATTCCATTTACATATACGTCTGCCCCATAATGCCAGGGGACAGCTTTATCAGATACGTAGGGGAGAGGCCCCGGAACAGTAATAACCACAGGTGCAACAGTCGTGATTTGAACAGGCTTCTTCGGGAGAGCTTTGATTGGATTATTGAAGATGGTAACCACAGAAACTTCTTTTACCGGAACCAACTGAACAGCAGACTTCTTAAATAGAATCTCCTTGCTATCCATTAGGCTTTGGACGCCTAACCTCAGCAAGGGACAACCAGATAGGGAAACAGCACAGAACAGGCAACCTTCACTGCAACCCGGAAATAAACCGGCCCGCAGTAGGTTCTTCTTGACGGTCTTCAGAGGGGTGACAACTTCATTTACCGAAACAGCATACAGTTCTTCCTCAATGGCATTTACTTTGTGCTGGGGCATAGGAGCAGTTACAACATTTGGTCTCTCCGGCGCCTCAAACTGAATTTCCTTTGCGTCGATCAGATCTTGTACTTTGTTTCTCAAGGCCCAGCAATCATCAGTAGTGTGCCCGGGACTATCAGAATGATAAGCACACCGGGCATTTGGGTTATACTTAGGAGACGCAGTGTTGACGACCTTAGGAGCTTCTTTGAGGGTCACCAGGTTTGTGGATAACAGTTGGGGTAAAATTTGAGATAAGGTCATACTCAGTCGGGTATACTGCCTCTTGGGCCTTTCGCTTCTTTGTTGATTGTACTGCTGAGGAGCAGCAACAGGTTTTGAGATGACCAAAGCGTTGACGGCTTGGTGACTTTCGGGCTTGACTTGTCTTCTAGTACCATAGACGGAACTTGCTTCTTTCTTAAATGGCCTCTTCTCAGCACTTGTGGAGGCAGCCTTTTGTATCTTGCCTGACCTGATGCCAGCTTCAATTCTTTCTCCCGTCAATATCAAATCTGTAAACCCAGCGGAGGAGTTACCAACCAAATGATTAAAAAATGGACCAGACAACGTCCCTAGGAACATATCAACCAGCTCTCGATCAGTCAATGGAGGCTGCACCCTGCCAGCCAAATCTCTCCATTTTTGAGCGTACTCTTTGAACCCTTCACCCGTTCCTAGAGACATACCCTGAAGTTGGGTACGCGTAGGAGCGAGATCAGAATTGTATTGGTATTGTCTGTAGAATGCGGTTGCCAAATCTTCCCAGTGTCGGATGCTAGTTCCATCTAATTGGTAGAACCATTCAAGCTGTGACCCCGAGAGGCTATCTTGGAAGAAGTGAATCCAAAGGTTCTTATCTGCCGTGTAAGGTTGGATTTTCCTTACGTACGACCTCAGATGCAGCTTTGGGCAGGAGACCCCATCATACTTGGTGAAGGCAGGTGTTTACCTTGGTTTTTGGTAAACAACCGCTGATCCTCCAAATGGTTACTTATTTGGTTACTCGCAGGATCGATCAGATTGATCCTAGGACATAGGTTGATTTTGAAGTTTGATTAAATTGGATAAGGCTTTAAATAAAAAGGTTTCAAGTAAAGTGCATGAAGGAAAGACTTGGTGAAATAAACAAGGCTTAAAGTAAAAGGCTTCGACAGGAATGTAAAGGAGAAAACAAGTAAATTTCTGGAAAAGTAAATGACTTTGATAAATAAAATTGGTGTTTCACACATACATTTCTCAACAATTCTTTCTCACACGCTGGGTACTCGAATCTATATGAGTGACTTTGTATAGAATTGTGAACACACCAATTTTATTTATCAAAGTCATTTACTTTTCCAGAAATTTACTTGTTTTCTCCTTTACATTCCTGTCGAAGCCTTTTACTTTAAGCCTTGTTTATTTCACCAAGTCTTTCCTTCATGCACTTTACTTGAAACCTTTTTATTTAAAGCCTTATCCAATTTAATCAAACTTCAAAATCAACCTATGTCCTAGGATCAATCTGATCGATCCTGCGAGTAACCAAATAAGTAACCATTTGGAGGATCAGCGGTTGTTTACCAAAAACCAAGGTAAACAAATTGGCACACCCGGTGGGACTGTGTGTTGATTGTTGAAAATAATCTCATCTTTTCGAGTTGTATGTTATTGAGAAGTGGTAGAATATACACTAACGATAACAATACTGCCAGAAGAAGGGAAGAGATGGCGAATCCGCCAAACACTAACGAAATCCCACAAACGAGTGTGGGAGCAACGGTTAATATGACCGTAAGTGAAGCGACAAATGTTGGTTCGACACCAGCAGTATCGGTCACAACCACGGGGCCAACACCTTCGTTAACAGGCCCCAGGATGCCTTTGGGAACTCCCCCACCAAGGGGAAATTTAGGCACAAGGCCTTTGGTTCCCCCAGGATTTATTCCATTCTATGGTATGCCAACTTCTGAATTGGCAAGCCTGACGAATGTTGCGTCCACTGTTTCAGACCCTTTAGTGAGTGCCTCTTCGCCACTCCAAGGCTCTGGAGTAGGCATGGCGAATAGAAATAGGACCCAACTCTTAGGAGGAACGTCCCAAGTAGCCCATGGCCTTACAAATGTCTCGACAGCAGTCTTGAGGCAACAAATGGACGAAAGCAACCATGATATGGTGCAAATGTTGGCACAAACTTTGAGTACGGTGCTAAACCCTCTAATACAAAACACTACTCAATCGAATCAACAAGTTACAGCGCAAATGACGCGTTTGGCTGACTTCTTTGGAGTACCCCCACCTATTCGACAGCCCCAAAGGGCGCAAATAAGGGGAAATCAGGGGATATTTTTAGAGGAAGAAACCACCATTAACCAGGCTCAACAGCCTGTCGAAGAAAACCTTAGGGCACGATTGGAACAACCTGTCGAGGAACCTAGGGTAATAACCCCAGAGGTAAGGTTAGTTAACCGAAACCAAAATGCTGACGAAGTGGTTCAGCATATCCAATACCAAAACATGGGTTTGGAAAACAATCTGGCAACCATGATCGAAAGGATCATGACTCAGAATGGGATGAACTTGGGCTTTAGAAGGCCCAACTTTACATCTCCATTGTCAGAATACGTATTACAAACGGACTTACCTCCTAGATGCAAAGTCCCCAAATTTACTAAGTTCTCTGGGGACACGACAGAATCTACTGTCGAGCATGTGGCGAGATATTTGATCGAAGCGGGTGACATTTCGAATAACGAAAACCTAAGGATCAAGTACTTCCCAAGTTCTTTAACAAAGAACGCTTTCACTTGGTTTACAACTCTCCCCCCCAATTCGATCCATCATTGGACCCAGTTGGAGAGATTGTTCCATGAACAATTCTACATGGGGCAAACCAAGATAAGCCTGAAAGAACTGGCCAGTGTGAAGAGACGTTTCACTGAACCTATAGACGAATATCTAAATAGGTTTAGGTTGCTCAAGGCGAGATATTTTACACAAGTGCCAGAACATGAGTTGGTCGAAATAGCCGCAGGCGGTTTAGATTATTCCATTAGGAAGAAGCTAGACACCCAGTACCTAAGAGACATGGCCCAACTGGCCGATAGAGTTCGACAGGTCGAACGCCTCAAAGCTGAAAAAGCTAAGGCAACGAAAACTCACAAGAGAGAAAGGATAGCGTACGTTGAGATGGATGACGAAGATCTAGAATCCTTCGACGATACTTTAACTGTCGAAGAAGGAGAAGTCGATTTAGCAGAACTGAAACAAGGGCCACCATACTCTTGTAAACTGTTAGTCCCCTCAAATGGGAAAAATCCCATTGGTCCAGAAAGGACCAACGATAGGTTCCCAAAAAAGACCTATAGTTTTGACATCACAAAATGTGATGAAATATTCGACTTGCTAGTTAAAGATGGCCAAATGATAGTACCCCCAGGGGTAAAAGTGCCTCCTCTTGATCAAAGAAAGAAGAGAGGTTTTTGCAAATATCATAATTTTTTGGGCCATAAAACTTCTCAATGTTTTCTTTTCAGGAATCTTGTGCAAGACGCTATTGAAGAAGGGAGATTGAAGTTTGCTGACAAATCCCCCATGGCTGTCGACTCCAATCCATTGAAGGCTGAAGCCCACTATGCTGAACCCTCTGAGGTGAACATGATAGAGGCAACCAGGATCCAGTCGAAGAAGCCAGGAATTACCATGGTCGAAGTCTCAAAGGACCACATCAACATGCCAATCTTTGGCAGTTTTCTGGAAATTTATCCAGGAAGACAATTGAAGCTGTCCAGAAAGCGGTCGAAAACCCGAAATCGGAGACCGGTGAAGCACAAAAAACTGGATCAAAACCCAGTTCCCACTCGGCCACTGTTCAAGGCCAGACGGAGAATCTGGAGGTACAAATGAAGCAGTTAACTCTTGCTAACAAAGATACAATGAATATCAACATGGTCGAACTTTCTGACCCAAAAGCATCAGAAGAGGCCATGAGGCAAGAACAAGCTAATAAGACTGCTTTCCCTCGGGAAAACGAAAACTTGGCAGATTTTTTACAAAGATGCCAGAAAAAGAAATCAGAGGTGATGCTGTGTCCAAGATGCAGTTCGATCTTTGATAAAAAAGCTGCTGAGCACATTCAAGGCGTAAGAGCAGCGAATAAGAGAAGGGAGAATGTTGACCTTCGACATGATCCCAGAAGAGGTTCTAACCAAGACAAGAGGCCATTGACTTTTAGGCCTCCAACAAATGTGCCAGTAGACACTTGGTACAAAACCTCTGGCCGGAAAAGGCCAAGTGAGGAGAAGTGGCATTCTTTCGATGTGCCAAGAGGTTCCTCTTTGACTCAAAAGAAAGAGCCTCAAGTTGCTGCACCTAAGGTTGCACAAGTGTCCAGCAACTACAAGGGTAAAAATCCTATGTCTCGATCTCAATGGAGGAGATATCAAAGGAGACGAAAAGCTGAAAGGGAGGCTGCCAACGAACCTAAGGCAGAAACTAGTTCGAATGTTCCTCAAAGGAAACAAAGGAAGCCTCTAGAGAGAGAGCCAGTAACCAACAGGCTAGTTTGGCCTAACCAAAGTGAAGTCGAAGACGAAGACGATGCTGAGTCTGATGATACTTTGGATATAATGGTGAATATAGTTTCAGTGCTGCCCAGAGAATTCAATCGACAGGTAGAAGTCGAAGCAAGCGACTGGGAAGTGGAGCAAGAAATGGCCAAACATAGGCCAGTGTGCTATTTTGTCATGGACAATGGCACTACTGAGGAACAAAATGGCTTCTTCGAGCCACCTACAGAGGCGATGAAAAATCACCTCAAGCCTTTATTCATAAGGGCTAAACTTGAAGAAACTACTGTGAATAAAATATTGGTCGATTGTGGGGCAACCATCAATATTATCCCTCACTCTATGCTAAGGAAAATTGGCAAAAGGGATGAGGACATTAAGCCTCACAACATGGTCTTGTCGAACTATGAGGGCGGCATAGGGACCACCATGGGAGTGATCCAGCTAGATATCAAAGTAGGGTCTATCCTTCGACCAACGATGTTCATGGTCATATCGGCCAAACCTAACTACAATCTTTTGTTAGGCCGTGAATGGATTCATGGTGTTGGCGCTGTACCTTCATCAATGCACCAAAGGCTGCTGCTATAGCGTCCAGATGGGATGGTCGAAAACATAGAGGCAGATCAAAGCTATTACCTTGGCGAAGTGAATCACCTGGGTTTGGCAGATTTCGACAAAAACTTGGCTCACATAGGGCCATGTGCAACACCTGACTTCGACATGGCGCCAGCGCCAAACACCTTTTGTTCCCTATACCTGCATCCTGAGCATGGTTTCCAATGGGACAGAGAAGACTTGTCCCATATAGACTTCAGTGGGTTAACTGATATCCAACCAACAGGTTAGGGAAGTGAATTCAGTGATAATGACTGAGTCACTATCTTTGAAGCGAATTTCGGCTTATGTAGCCGAAACCAAGATGATAACGGCTCTCGAAGCCGAAGTAAAGTACATGGCCACACAGGCCAACGATCAACAATTATCTGATGTAGGCCCAGGAAAGGATTTCGATCCAAAACCTCCTGATATCATGCCAGAAGAAATGCAGGAACAGAGGCTCGACGCCATCTATGACGATGAGCCTTTGGGCTTCGAAAAGGACCCCTTGGCGAACAACATTAAAATGTTAGCACAAGACCCTTTAGAAGAAATCAACTTAGGCGAAGGATCATAGAAAAGGCCAACTTACATCAGCGCCAAAATCGATCCAGAACTTAGGTTGGAAGTAATCCAATTGCTGAAAGAGTTTAAAGACTGTTTTGCATGGGATTATGACGAAATGCCTGGTCTCGACAGAAGATTGGTAGAACTTCAGTTGCCAATCAAACCTGGGAAGAAGCCAATCAAGCAAAATCCAAGGCGCTCCGCTCCAGAAATACTGTCGAAGATCAAAACGGAGGTCGAAAGACTTCTGAAATGCAAATTCATCCGTGTTACAAGGTATGTCGAATGGATTGCAAATATTGTGCCAGTAATTAAGAAAAATGGTACGTTAAGGGTGTGCATAGATTTCAGAGATTTGAATGCTGCCACCCCCAAAGATGAATATCCTATGCCTGTGGCGGAAATGCTAGTCGATTCTGCCGCTGGTTATGAATACCTGAGTATGCTCGATGGTTATTCAGGATATAATCAAATATTCATTGCTGAAGAGGATGTGTCGAAAACAGCTTTTCGATGCCCTGGGGCCTTAGGCACTTACGAATGGGTAGTGATGCCTTTTGGCCTAAAGAACGCTGGGGCAACGTACCAGCGAGCGATGAATACTATCTTCCATGATTTTATTAACACTTTTATGCAAGTATATATTGATGATATTGTTATAAAATCTGTTTCCAGGAAGAATCATATTGACCACCTTCGACAATCATTCGAAAGAATGAGAGAACATGGTCTGAAGATGAACCCTTTGAAGTGTGCGTTCTGCGTGAAAGCTGGAGATTTCTTGGGCTTCGTTGTCCACAAGAAAGGAATCAAAATCAACCAGAACAAAACGAAGGCAATTCTGGAAGCGAAAGCGCCATCGAATAAGAAGGAATTGCAATCTCTCTTAGGCAAGATAAATTTCTTAAGGAGGTTTATATCTAATCTAAGTGGGAAAGCTCAGGCCTTTTCACCCTTACTTCGACTGAATAAAGAGGGGTTCGAATGGGGGCAAGAGCAACAAGAAGCCTTCGACAAAATCAAAGGGTACCTCACTAAGCCACCTATTTTGGTGCCTCCTTGTAGCAATAGGAGTATGAGATTGTACATAGCTGCATCCGACAAAACTCTGGGAAGCATGTTAGCCCAAGAGGATGAGAATGGAGTCGAAAGACCCATTTATTATCTCAGTAGAGTTTTGAATGATGCAGAAACTAGATATAGCGAAGTTGAAAAATTGTGTCTATGTCTGTATTTCTCTTGTACAAAACTCAAGCAATATATAAAACCAGTTGATGTTTATGTTTCGTCTCATTTTGATGTTTTCAAATATATGTTGTCGAAACCTATCTTGCATAGTCGAATTGGCAAGTGGGCATTAGCATTAACTGAATACTCCTTGACCTTTATGCCTCTTAAGGCAGTAAAAGGACAAGTGGTGGCAGACTTTATAGTCGACCACTCAATTCAAGTTAAGGATATTAATTATGTGGAGATAGAGCCTTGGAAATTCTACTTCGATGGTTCCAGCCATAAAGATGGAACAGGGGTAGGAGTCTTGATTATTTCTCCAAATAAAATTCCAACAACATTCAAGTACAAAATATCAGGTTCTTGTTCGAACAATGAGGCTGAGTATGAAGCTCTAATTACTGGCCTTGAGATATTGTTGGAATTGGGGGCAACTCGAGTCAAAATAATGGGAGACTCAGATTTAGTCATTAAGCAAGTCACAAAGGAATATAAATGCATAAGAGAAAATCTCATTATGTACTTTGTGATAGCAAATCGTTTATTGAAAAAATTTGAAGCGGTCAATATTCGACACATACCCAGAGTCGAAAATCAAATAGCCAACGACTTGGCACAGATTGCATTTGGGTATAAGATTTCAAAAACGAGATTACAAAGAGCAATCGAAGTTCGAGAAAAGATAAAAGCAACTTGTCTATCACCAACAGACTTGGAATCGACAAGACTAGGATATGCTGATCACAATAACTTCGAGATTTCGTTCATTGATAATTTGTCAGAGCAAGATTGGAGGAAACCCATTGTGGACTATCTTCAAAATCCGGGAGCTTCGACAGAACGAAAAACAAAATTCAGGGCGTTGAGTTATGTACTCATGGGTAATGAGTTATTCAAGAAGACGCCTGAAGGGGTGTTGCTGAAATGTTTAAGTGAAACTGAAGCATACATAGCCCTTTCGACTATGCATGCTGGGGCATGTGGGGCTCACCAAGCAGGCCATAAGATGAAATGGTTGTTGTTTCGACAAGGACTATATTGGCCCACCATGCTGAAAGATTGTGTTGAGTTCGCCAAGGGTTGTCAAGAATGTCAAGTTCATACAGGCATCCAACATGTACCAGCAAGCGAACTTCACTCGATAGTGAAGCCTTGGCCCTTTAGAGGATGGGCGTTGGATCTCATTGGAGAGATTCGACCAGCATCATCAAAGAGTCAGAAATACATATTGGTAGGCATTGATTATTTTACTAAGTGGATCGAAGTTGTCCCTTTAGTCAATGTAGACCAAGAAAATGTCATTGAATTTATTCAAAAGAACATTATCTATAGGTATGGGATCCCTGAGACGATAACAACTGATCAAGGGTCAGTTTTCACTGGTCGAAAGATGCAGGAATTTGCTCAGGAAACAGGTTTCAAACTCCTAACATCAACACCTTATTATGCACAGGCGAATGGTCAAGTCGAAGCAGCTAACAAAGTGGTGATTGGCTTGATAAAGAAACATGTTGGGAAGAAACCAAAGAATTGGCACAAGACGTTAGACCAGATTTTATGGGCTTGTCGAACGTCCCCAAAAGAAGCCACTGGTACAACACCGTATAGGCTAACTTTTGGCCATGATGCAGTGTTGCCAGCAGAAATTTGTCTTCAATCTGCAAGGGTTCAGAAGCATTATGATATTCCCTCTGAAATTTATTGGAACATGATGTTAGATGAACTGGTGGATTTAGACGAAGAGAGATTACGCGCTCTCGACCTACTCAGGCTTCAGAAGAAAAGAGTAGAAGACTCTTATAATAGAAAGGTAAAACCTAAGGTATTTTTGCCTGAAGAACTAGTTTGGAAGGTAATTCTTCCCATGGATCGAAGGGATCGAAGCATGGGGAAATGGTCACCCAAATGGGAAGGACCCTTTAGAGTTATCCAAACTTTTTCTGGTGGAGCCTATGAAGTCGAAGAGTTAGGTGGAGATAAAAGGCTCTTGAGAGTAAATGGTAAATATTTGAAAAAATACAAACCTATACTTCAAGAGATAAAAATAAAATAATAAAAGAACAAGACTAAATTAACCATAAAAATGCCAAAATGGAAATTTTATAAATTTCAGCCAAGATGGCAATTGTTGTCGAATATGGATTACAAAATATGGTTACAAAAGAGAATCAATCAAAAGGAAAGAGAGTTCTTGAGTCGAAGATACTTGGCTTGCTGCAGCTCCAACCTCTTCTTGCACCAGGCGTTCTCCTGCACTAGTTTGGCAATCTGAGCGTCGAGGCTTTGGGCCCTCTCAGCGAATTCCAGGCCTTGTTTGATCTCAGTTTGGCTCTCGGTGTCTGAGATGGTCGAAAGAAGTTCCTCCTTGCGTACAATATTGGCGTTTATCTTCGCCTCTATTTCTTCGATTTGTGCCCGGAAGGAAGCGTTCTCTCGATCAATGGCATCGACTTCCTCTTGCGTAGATGCTTTTTGTTTCGACAACTCCGCAATTCGAGAAGTCGAATCTGAGACAGCAGTCCATGCAGAGGAGCTTTTGCCATACAACACCTCAAGCTGACTGTTAAACCCCCTTTGGCGCCTGTAATCTGCTGAAACTTGATCAATCATAGAGTGTAACTCCATGATCAAGCTTGAAACTTCTGGGGCTACAGCTTCAAAGTCGACAGCATTCAAGACATCCTTCAAGCATGATGGAGCAGTGGGGTCCCCCTCTAAAGTCTTCATCAAGTCCCTCTTGAAGAACTGGGCCTTAACCTTCGCCAAAGCATCATCGAGAGGAGAAGTTTCAGTAGACTTCCCCGACAGGGTAGGAACTTCCTGACTAGCGTCAGACGAACTCTTGCTCTCGATGATTGCGTTGAGGTAGCTAACAGGGTCAGTTTGTTTCAAGAGTTCCAAGTCCTCTTTAGATCTGTGCTTCGTTGAGGTAACCCTTGCAACAGCATTATCTTGGGTTTGAGGTTGTTGAGTGTTAGGTGCCTCGACTGGTTGCTCTTCGACTCGGAATGGGGCAGTACCAGCGTCGACTTGTGGTTCTTCGCTAGCATCACCCTGGTGCCCTTCGCCAGCGTCATCTTGTTGCTCTTCGCTAGCGTCACCCTGGTGTCCTTCGCCAGTGCCACCTTGGTTCTCTTCGTTAGCAGCATCTTGATTTTCTTCGCCAGCATTACCCTGGTCCCTTTCTTCATGATTCTCTTCTGACAGATCCACCACCTGAACCGCTTCTGGATGTGGTTCCTCCGTTTGAGGCTCCTCCGCTGGTTTTTCTACTGTTTCAGCATTGGCCTCATTCTCAGTATGGGCTTCGTCATTTCCCAAGCCTTTTTCCTGAGGCCTGCTAAGTTCAGCAGATTCCAGCGTTTCAGAGGTCCTTGGCGGAGAACTTTCAGTAGTGTCCTGAAAAAGGAAAGAAGACAAATCTTCAGAGGTCGAAAGAGACACAATCGAATACGGGTATCTATACCTAAGTTATAAAAGGGTCTAAGAGATTACCTGTGGATTAGCTTCAGCCCCTGGGCTGGAATTGTCGCTTTCGACAGGCTTGTTAAGAAGAACGTTCAGTTCCTCTTCCGTTGGCTCCTCAATGATCACTGGAGGTGGCCTAGGCTTTCGCCCAGCAATCTTTATTCTGACGGTTCGACCTTCAGGAGCAGGAGCAGGAACAAGAGCATCCTTCGTCAACTTTCGCCTTTTTAAGGGGGCAGGAGGAGAATCGCTTTCTTCATCGCTCCCAGATTCGACCACCAGTGCTAGCCGTTTCTTGGGCGAAGGTGCCTAGAAGACCAATAGGAATTCGATTTAATAATTGCATCGAAAGTGAAAAGTCGAAAGCCAGGAAAAAATGATGAAAGTCTGGTTACCGATATAGAAGGCTTCTTCGAAGAGCCTTCCCCCTGTTGGTTGCTTATGGTCTTCGCCGGCGCTGTAGTCTTCGCCGGCGGTGGAGGTTTTGTTGAAGGGCCTCCTCCCTGTTGGCCTTCTGTAGCCTTCTTGGCTACAGGCTTTCGAACAACTGAAAGCAAATAAAAAGTTAACAGGCTAGCAGTCGAAGAGAAAGACAAAAAGTAATGTGAGAGAATGAACTTACATTTCTTTATTTTGTCCAACACAAGGACAAAAGACTTCTGCAGCTCATCCATGAAGTCCTTCTCGTCGAAGAAGTACTCAGCATAATAGCTTCTCCACCACTCCTCGAAGGATGGTGAACAAAGAAAATTAAGCTGGTAGTCAAACAACGAGAGAACTGTTCGACCAGCATATCTTCCAATATGCTTGATGGCAGCTTCTTCTGTGTAATCATTGCAGAAGTACAGCATGGACTTCTCTCTTTGAAAAATCGGAGAAGGTAGGGTTTGGATAATACCAAACTGGCGAGATACCAGATTTGGTTGGTAGGCAATCAGACTCAAATGAGTCTTGGAACTCTTGAATCGAAGAGGCATGATCCTTGGTGTAAGGAACGCCTCCCACAGTATTGTGTGTTCGTCGACATTGGGACCACTCGACGCCTTTGGATGTGGCCTTGTGAACCATGCTGGGCCTACCTGCCGTCGAGCAAATGGAGCCATAGTTGAAACAAACTCCTTCCTTCGAGCAAACATTAGAACGAAGTTGGTGAAGGTTTGCTGAAACTCCAGTCCATCTTCCATAGGTGTCAGCAGAGCCAGCCTGGTTCCTTCGACGCGTCTATTCACTATCGCTGGAGCCTGTTCATTTATCTGAACCTTCTTAGGCAAGAAAGATTCGAAAGTGGCGTTGAGCCACAGTTGGAGCAGCCAAAAAGGCCCAACAAGTAGCAAATTGGCCCTGTCCTCGATATGTTTCAGAAGAGTTGCCGCATTGCTGATCGAATCATAGAGGCTAGCCAGAATCAGTTCTGCCAAACAGATGTTTTGGCGATGATGCAGTTGAGTAGCAAGAGTGACCATCTTTTTGGTCACCTGTAAAGACTTCGAGCAAAATACAAAGCGAGTCAGCCATAAGGCTAGAAACGCTATGTGTTCGACATCCGACACAGCATCTGTCGACCTGTCATGATAATGGTTGATGAAAGTGGTGTATGTTGGTTTGGTCTCAGAGAAGCCAATTTGGTCCTCCGACATCTCCTCCGGATCGAAGTAATCCCCGGTGGGTCGAAGGCCAGTAATAGCGGCCACATTGAAGAGTGTGGGGGTTAGCATCCCACAGGGAAGATGGAAAGTAAAGTGGGAGTAGTCCCAGAACAGCAGAGAGGCTATCAGCATCTCCGGGGAATAGTTCAAACCTGTCTTCGACAGCATCACTAGGTCGAAGATCCCCATATCCTTCCAGATCGAAGTTTGGTGCTTCTCCATCTTTACTAGCCAAGCAACGTAATCTGGGGTAAGGTTAGGGCAAGACCTGAAGGCCCTAACACCTCTGTTGAAGAAGCGGAGGTCGATTTTTTCATGTGCAGGGTCTTCATTGTCTTCTGCGTCTTTCTTGGCGCATGCGACTGGTTTGAGTTTCTCGACTATCGGGAAATAGCTCTTGATCTTCAAAGCCTCAGAGATACTTAGATACATGGGGCCAGACATTGCAAAGATCTGGTTGGAGTATCCAACCGGGATCATCAAGTGGCGCGAGTAAGCATCGCGAACGGCGATGTCAGAGGGTTCAGGAACCCTTCGTTTGCCTGTAGAATTTACTACCGGAGCAGTGACGAAAACCTTGGGTTTAGCATGTTCAGTTGGTGCGTTAGCACTAGGAGCAGTAGAACCAGATGCCATGGATTAGTGTTGAGTTTGAAATGAGGTTGAAGACGAAGTGAAAGAGGAAGAGTTTCTGCAAAGATAACAAGCTTGTATGAAAACGGAGAAGTTTGAAAGGCTAGATGGCGTAAAAAGTCCCACAATGGGGTACTTACTGCTATTTATAGTAGTGGGGAAAAATCCCCAATAACGAGGACATTAAATGCCATTTAATGTTGCAGGAGTTAGTGGGACGCGTGGCAGCCCCCTGTTGTTTTGGCCGTTTCTGCAGAAATAGAGGGACGCAGCGTGCGTCCTCGTTTTTGGGAATTGTCATAATGACAAATTTTGAAATGACGTTTGGTACTGCACGTCGTACTGAAAGTGACGTCCTAGGTACGGAACAATGATGGCTTTCTTGGGATTGCCACTAGTTGGTAGAAAACAACAAAAAGTGCACAAGTTAATTTGTGACTAAGCGTGAAAAGACAAGTGTCGAATGGCGTTTCAAAGAATGCCTTTTTCTGTCAGAGTCGAAATAAGGCATTCTTGGGGGGCAATTTGTTGGCTCCTAAATTCGACACCTTTGTTTTGTTGATGTCAGCCATTAAAGCTGAAAGATGTTTTCGATTGGCTAAGTCTGTCGAAAGGCCCGTCGAAAGATTGGCAAAGTACTTAGAAGATTTCTTCCAAGGAAGAAGGCTGGTTTCCTTCGACGTCGAAGGAGTTTCTCGTCGAAGATGTCTCTTGACGAAAGTGTTCGATGGTTCAGAGTGGAGCAGTTTGAAATTCAAGCGTTTGGAGGGAAAACGGTTTCCAGCAGTTACCACGTGCAAACGTGCAAGGATCTGGAGCGTCGAGCGTGGAGAACGTGCCAAGTGGATTGATCTCGAAGCAGTGTAACTGCCCAACGGTTACTTGGGATGTTTTAGTATAAATAGTAGTAGACATGTAGTTTCTCGCGTGTGTTCACAATTCTATACAAAGTCACTCATATAGATTCGAGTACCCAGCGTGTGAGAAAGAATTGTTGAGAAATGTATGTGTGAAACACCAATTTTATTTATCAAAGTCATTTACTTTTCCAGAAATTTACTTGCTTTCCTCTTTACATTCCTGTCGAAACCCTTTACTTTAAGCCTTGTTTATTTTACCAAGTCTTTCTTTCATGCAATTTACTTGAAACCTCTTTATTTAAAGCCTTATCCAATTTAATCAAACTTCAAAATCAACCTATGTCCTAGGATCAATCTGATCGATCCTGCGAGTAACCAAATAAGTAACCATTTGGAGGATCAGCGGTTGTTTACCAAAAACCAAGGTAAACAGCAGGCGCCTTAAACTTGTGTGGAATTACTACCCCAGAAGATAACCCCAAATCTCCGAAATCCAGCCCCGGCACATTCTGAATTTCCATGGCGCTTAAGCGGTCCTCCAATTGCTTGTATCTGTCAGCAGCAGGTGGGTATTGTTCGTCGTTATAGTCCGTCTCGTTGTCGGAGACTGCGGGACTAGGAGCTCCTCCCCCTTGGGGACTGTTTTTCTCAGCAGAAGAAGTAGTTGGATCAGCTTCATTATGGAGTGTGTTCCCAAATCTGCGTCCGGTGTTGAACAACGCAGTCTTCTTTTTCTTCTTCTTCTTCAGGAGTAGAGTCTTCAACTCTTGCTGACCTTGGGCTAGGCTTAGGACCATCTCTTGAAACTGTGCATTTTGGGCCTGAAGGGCCTTGATTGCTTGCTCACTGGATGAGTCTGGATTCATGATGACTGTGCAAAATAAACAGCGAAGGAGATTAAGCAACCTGTGAAATAGGGTACCTGTTATGCGTATGGTGCAATGGAATGCGTATGTTTTATGTTTTCAAAGACAAACAAGATTCAACTTTGTAGACAAAAAGGCAAACACACTTCATTAGATTAAAATTTTCAATTGTTCAACAATTTGCCCTTAGGCATTACAGGAATGAAAAAATACTGGAAAGGAAATAAACTATAAAAGGAAACATCCAAAGCTCATCAATGCTCCCATGGCCTCCTCTTTTCAGTGCTGATGTAGTTGTTCAGGACCCGTTCTTCCTCCAATTGCTTAGTCAGCCTCTGGATCTTCCGTTCCTGCTCGTTGAATTTCTCCCGATAGAAATCCCGTTCTTCCTTTAGCTGCGCCCAAGATCTCTTCATGGTGTCAAAATCAGTAGGTATCTGAGGAGGGAGGACAGTTGGAGGAACCCCATCTTCATCAGGAGATTCAAGAATGAGAGGTCTAACAGCTTCGTAGGGCATACCTAACCTTTGAGCACGGATGCGGACCCATTTGCAATAGGGCCTCAAAGGCAGGGAAGTCTTTGGTCCCAACTCATGTGGGTTGGCTTTGTGGATTCTGTCCCAGGCTCTAATGAATCCCTGGCGTAGTTTGTCACTGTCTGCCTGAAACTCAAAATGGAAGTGAGGAACCAGCATTTCATGAGGCCCATCTCCTCTGGCTCTTCCAAACTGATGGAGAGCTAAACACGGATTGTAAGAGATTCCTCCTTGGATACCAATCAACGGAACATTAGGGTATTCTCCGCAACGGTCAATAACAGCTACCTCATCCAAACCTCTGAGAGTCCAGATGATGTCATTATCAGCGAGAGACATTAACCTCCGAGCCCAACCTTTTCCTTCTTCATTCTTCAGCACGAACTTAGGAAGGTGCGAAATAAACCACCTTACTAGCAAAGGAGCACAACACCACGGAGTTCCCCATTTTCGAGCAGTACGAGCATAGAGTTGTTGTAGAATATCACCCAAAAGAGTGGGTACCGGATTCCGAGACATGAAGATCCTTATGACATGGACACTGATAAAGGTGTCGGGGTTGGGAAACAATACCAGACCATAGATCAAAAGAGCCAGAATATCCTCGTACGCCTTGAAGTCCAAGTCATTCCAGAAATCATTAGCCTTGCCAACCAGAAATTTGACCAAAAAGCCCTTGATCCCATTTCTAGTTTCCCAGTTGGACAATACCTCTTCTTTGGTCAAGGGGAGAATTGCAGCAATCTCTTCAGGCCTAGGAGTCTTTTTCAAACCAGTGAATGGAGTTTGTTCCAAGACAGGGATCCCAAGCAAATAAGAGAACTCTTCCAGGGTAGGAACCAGCTGGAAGTCTTGAAAGGTGAAACAATGATACAGAGGGTCATAAAATTGGGTCAGAACACTTATCAGTTGTTGGTCCCATTTTGCAGTGACCAAGCCAAGGAGAGAACCATGTCTGTTGATGAAGGAATAAGTGTTTGGAATCCTACCAACCAAATCCTTGAGTAAAACTGGTGGTTGAACAAAGTTGAGCCGGACAGTATTCCTACGCACGGGCATCATGATGTCCTGCAAAACAGAGCAAAGATGAAACCCTTTTGTCTTTGAAATGGGTTAGCCCTTTATACAGGATGCATGCAATGGTATGATGGCATGATGCTATGATGAAGCACACCACAGGTATTCACATAGGTAAATAAGGCACACAAGTCACACAAGACACCCTTAGGTTTCAGGCCAGCATGAGTTTCAGGTATTACCCTCTTTTGGTTTTGTTGGTTAAAACTTGTCCTATCAAAAGTAACCGGGTTCTAGAGGATCTCAGATCATTGGCTACCCTCAATCGGTCATAACTCCAGCATCGCAATCTTTTCTCGCGGCCAGAACCATCTCGAGAGTTTAGCCTCAATGAGTGTAGCATACTGCTACTGTCCTAATAGCCAAGTTGGTCAATTTAGGGTTCTAAGGTTGGTTGGTGTTTAATGACCCCTTAGAAGACCTATATTCTCCCCGTTGCAACACAAGGGATATAGGTACAGACTAAGATGCCACACCAACGTAGCCACTGCTTCACCCATGTCGGTCTACGCCGGACAGGTCCCTCACAGATTATGCTACCTAAAAAAAGGTATTTCCCAGATCCGGGTTAGGATCTATGAATCTCCGATACAAAGCCCACAAATGTAAAGCAAACAAAGCAATCAATTGAAAACAAAGGTGATCTAAGCCCTAAGGTTACTCCACTTTTAAAGAACTCCCCAGCAGAGTCGCCAGTTCTGTGATACGGTGGGAGAACTGACTAGTGTTTTGCGTTCGTATTCGCAAATGTTTCGGTTGAGCAAGAGTCGCCACCGACTTTTTATTTTATCCTAAGGAAAGGTTAAAAAGCACAGCAAAAAACCTTTTGAGATGTTTTCTTGGGTTCGGGGAGTAGATTATAGAAAGGGAAGGTATTAGCACCCTTTCTATCCATGGTTATCCATGGGCTCTTAGTTACTTGCTTAGATCACTTGCCTTATGTTTTCAATTTGTTTGAAATGGTGCTTTGTGTGTGTGGGTTTGAAAATATTTTGAAAAGAGGCCAATGTGGTGGCAACCTTTGTAATGATCCATGTTGGGATGTATACAAAGGTGTATGTCTTTTGAAAAGGTTTTCATTTGTTTTTGAAAGTTTGTTTTGAAAGTGTTGTGAGGTGTGGTTTTAGAAAATAGGCAAGTGTTTTATTTTGCAAGTTTGTTTCAAGTAACTAAGAGGTTATCTACTCCTAAATTTCTCAAAGATTATTGTTATGTTTTAACCCTTTTGACAAGTTTGTTCCACCATTGCATTTGGTGGGCAACCTTGTGTTAGGATGTGAAAGAGACAGGCGCGGGTCATCGTTTAGACCATAATTACAATGGTGCCAAGTATCTTTGGACATTTTCTTTAAGGGACTTGATCATTTGTTTTGGAAGTATTTTGAAAATGTTATCGAGGGACTATGATCATTCAATTTGTTGTTTTGCCCAAAGAGACCTAACATGCAATATGGCCCATTTATTTGAAGGCAACAAAGTGGAGTACCCTAGGGGTGCAAGTGTGAGATGTGTTGTTTATTTTCATGCTCATTCATCTTGTATTAGGTCCAACTATTTTTTATCGTTTTTCGCATGCAAACCCTAATTCTAACATGGCATAATTAGAAAGCGTATAAAGTGCGAAATTTAAATTCCTACGCTATTACAACATAATAATATAGGGAAGGGGGTACAAATTTACAAATGGGGGATATTTAGACAAGAATTTAAATCTAAATTATTACATCATTTTTGAATATTTGCAAGGTAAATAAATTGCATAATTAAATGGAAATGAAGTAAATATGCAAAATGCAAAAAAAAAGTTTTTTATATGTATGAAAAAAAAGTATGGTTTATGTAAAATAAAATAAGAAAATAAAAAGGTATTATTTTTGAATATTTTTAACTTTTAGGGCAAAAACCCTAATTTCAATTAAAATGGATATTAATTACTTAGTTCATATAATATTTATTATTTACATACAAAAATAAATAAAATATGGTATATTTGTAAAAAAGGTCATTTTTTAGTATTAAATATTAAAAAAAAATATGTACATTTTTTGGCATTTTTACTCTAAGTATATATATATATATATATATATATATATATATATATATATATATATATATATATATATATATATATATATATATATATATATATATATATATATATATATATATATATATATATATATATATATATATATATATATATATATATATATATATATATATATATATATATATATATATATATATATATATATATATATATATATATATATATATATATATATATATATATATATATATATATGTATATTTATATTATTTTAAATATGTATTATATATATAAATAGTAATAATAATTAATTTTTAGAAAATAGTATTTTTTATTTTTATATGAAATATTTTCAGAGGGTAATATAAAATAAAATAAAAATAGAAGTATTTTTTACATATTTTTTCTATTTTATTCTAAATAATAATATGTATATATTTATGTATAAATTGAAAGAAAATCAAATAAAACCCAAATAAAATCAAAAAATGATGAGAAAAATATTTTCAAAATTTTAATATGTTGTAAAAAAAATAAATGAATCAAATAAAAAAGAAAAAGTCAAAAATATAAAAAAATGAAGCAAATGGGCTCAGGGGGGTTCATGAGTAATTATGGGGTGTGAAAAGAAAAACACAAGACAAGCCCAGCCCAATGCCACTGTCTTCAACCTCCAGCACAAAGTTTGAAAAATGCGTGCGCCCTGTTCTTCAATGTCCAACTCTCGATTCCTGGCTTTTTAGCAAAAACTCATAACACAACAAATGTTCAGCATGAAGAGACGATTCTAACCATGTATGGAACTTGATCTAACTCTCTAAGATGAGGGAGAATTTCTCCTCCCCCAAATCCTAACCTAGTTTTTCTGCCATTTTCAAACTCCAAATTCTCTCTACTCAGGCAAAAGAAATGAAATGTAAAGATATGTACATGTTCAGGGCTATGAGTAGAACCTTGTTTCTTCACAAACTTAAGACTAAAGATACATAATAAGAGAGATACGAGTTCAAAGTTTTACCTGTGCAGTTGAACTTCTATCTGGAGAATGAGGAACTTCCAATGCAAGGTGATGATTGGAAAAGCTTCCTTGAGGTCCAGGGATGCTGTTTCAATGCTTACTTTGTCTTGAGAGCTTCTGAATCAAGCTATAGAACTTCACCTGCAAGTCAAAAATGTGAAAATGGTGGAAGCTGTTAGAGAGATTACAGGTCAGGTTTTAGGTCATGGTTAGCTTGCATATATGCTAGGGAATGTGTATGAACTGATTTTAGCAAGGATGCTCGAGAGAAAATGAAGTTGGCACTCAAACTGCAGAGGCAACTCTGTTTTTGCAGTTTGAGGATGATTCTGAGATGGAGGGTGTTTTGGAGGTGCAAGGGTCGTGTCTTAGCTTGGTTATGTTCTTTGGAAGGTGTTTGATCAGTTTGTTCTTGTGTGTCTATGCTGAGAAGAGAGTTGTTACAAGTTATGGACTTTTCTTTACACCTAAGCAGCAAAATGCAACTTGGCTTTCTAGGTCAGTAGAGGACCCCCTAATGTGCTGCATAAGCTTCTCTTGATCAGTGTGTTATGCACATAATCTTGTGCCAAGCAGATTTGCTATGTACCTTCTTGATTTGCAATTGGACATAAAGTTAATCTTTTCAAAAATGGAAAGTTCACTTTATCTAGTTTAGGGTTAGTTCATCATGTAATGTCCAAATGCTTAGAATAACAACTTGGCACATTGGTTTTGCATTTAATTCTTGAGTGTAACTTGGTTTAAGGACCTGTAATCTAGCCTAAAGCAAGCTGAGTTCAAATTGCAAGATTATGAACATGTTTTGGTTAAGAACAAAAAGTGAATTTTTGCCAACTTGTGAAATTCGAATCTCTCAAGTTATGAGGTTGTTTGATGAGTTCTTGGATATTTTGGAAAGCTTGGAATGTGTACTACAATCCATCTTTGAAAAGCAAATTGAAATTCCAAGTGGAAGGGTATGAAAAAAGGCCTTGAAGTGGGGTAGAAAACCTTGTCAAAATAGGTTAAAATTTCACTAAATTAAAAATGGTTTAGTGCCCTTATTCAAAAAATTGTAACTTGGGATACAAGCTTCAAATGAGAAAACTTTGTGAATCAAAGTTGTAGATTATGCAACAAGCTACAACTTTCATGTTTTGACTTTTGTTTGAATCCAAATGAATCATGGTGAAAAAGTGGGGCAAAGTTGGGAAAAAATTAGGGTTTTCCATAACTTAGAAAAATTCTAAGTTATGAAAAATTCCATTTTAAAACCCTAATTTGCATTTTGTGATTTCTTGGTGAACAAGTTTCATGATTTGGCATGTTTTGATGAAAAATGAATCTTGACTCTTGATTTTGACCAAAAAGTCAAAGTTTGACTTTTCATTATACAGTCAAAATTGATCAATTGACTGGGAAATTCAACTGTCAATCTTGTGTACTTGGGATCTTTTGAGTTTGGTGAGCATGTCAAGATAATTCCATGGGGTCCTTGAGTCCATATGTGAGCTTGGTTTGCCATTGGCTAGGTCAAACAGTCAAAAATTACCTTTGTGCAGTCAAAACCCTAAAAATGACCATTTTGCCCTTTTGGTGGTCTGATCAAATTTCTTGGAGAATTGTGATCCAAACTTGATCAAATGGTTCATATGAGTTCATTATGTTGATGTGGATCAAATTTTATAAGATTTGACTGTCAATTGGCCATAGTTGACTTTTTCCCCAATACAGCTGATTTCTAGGTCATCTGTCTAATTGACTGGGCAAAACTTGGAATCAAGACTTGAAAGTTGGTGAGGATAAACTTGGGAGTCCAACATGAAACATGAAAGTCATCTTAGGCATTCTAGGTCAAAACATCCTTGGGCAAACACAAACCCTAATTTGAGTCCATAGTGCAAGGAGAAGTCTTGAGCAGAGGAAACCCTAACTGGGTCTTGATCTTCAAAGGTCTTGTGATGAGAAAATGTTGAGGAAATGGGAGGGCAAATTTTAGGGTACAACAACTGCATAATCAAACATGTCTCTTAAAACTCTCATATTTCATTGTTTATCATTATTCAGCATGAGGTTATTAACGATAATATCATACGCACCTTGTTTTTTAAATCCACCTAGACACCCGTCACGACTCCCTTAGATCCAAGCTTCATTCATCCCTTTAATACGACTTCCATCATCAATGCTCCATCTGTAACCCAAAGTTAGAATCTCTATTGCTTTCCAAATACTCCACACAAAACTTGAATTATACCCTAGTTTAACTTCAAAGAAAGAGTTTCAGGGAAAATACCTTGCTTTGAATATCTAAGTACCTTGCTTTGAATATCTAAGAGACTAGTGCATAGGATTTAGACAGAAGGAACCACCCTTGTTTAGCTACCATCGCCATATTTAAAGCTTTAAAATCACGGAATCCCAACTCTCCTTCTATCTTAGTACTAGCCAGCCTCTCCCACGCCATCCACCTTATACCTTTGTAATTGTTGCCTCCTCCACGCCAAAAAAAAAATTAAATTCATTGAATAATTTATGTATTTAGTATAAAATAATGACTAAATACATCATTTATTCAATGAATTTAAAAAGCTTTTTGTTACTTATAAATGTGTCTGAAATGTGTAATCTCTTATGACAACATCATTGTATTTTTTAATTTGTGTACAAAAACTTTAGACTACAATCATTTAAACGGAGGAAGTATTAAAAATTATTAACAAGTTCAGATGCATATTCAGACTTTTTTTGTTTAGAACTCTTAAATAATCCAGGGACCTTCAATTAATTAAACATTTTACCGATACAAAGCCTCACGGGTGAATAACAAATGAATGAAAATCCTAATTTTGCCCCTTTCTAAATATATTAGACAGGCAAATGAACTGCTTACTTTTGCATACACAAAAAAAAAAGGTAATAGCAGACGATTAATTTGTTCATAGAAATAGTAGCCCCTAAAATGGAGTATTACTCCACAATTTGATTCTGAAAATACACATTGAAGAACAAAAGCAGCGAACATAATCATCATGGCTGGATTTCGCATCAAACAAAACCATATTGACATTATTCTGCTGAATATCTGATTGTTTGTTTTATAGCTAATAATATATTGTGTATGTAAAAGCTTTCAGTGATTTTAATTGACCACACAGATCAATAAGTGAAACAAAGACTTTAGGTTATACATGGAAAAAAAAATTGGAAATGTATTAAACCTAGGTAAGTTTGTTCTTTTTCAAAGACAAATGAAACAATAATACATGCATGTGCGGGCGGGTAAAATTCTAAATAGGGTAACCACATCGAAACATCTGAAATCATAAACTCTAAACTCATCTGAACTTCATGCAGAGGCCATGACAAACAATATCTATGCCTGCAACATAAATAATAATAAAATTAGTTAAAGTCTACATCAGAAACCTGTAATTTGAATTGCGGAGTCATGAAAATAATTTTCTGTATTAACCTTGTTTGCAATGTTGTTTGAGAGCCAGTCAAGTCCTTCATAAAGTCCTTCACCAGAGGTGGCACATGTGCTCTGGATATACCTGGAATAATAGATCATATAAATGTCAATGGATATAAAAACAGGGAGAGAGGAGATTAAGGAGACAAGCAAACAACAGTTGATAGCATTCAGATTACCAGTGACGCTGACGAAGTGAATGAAGACCAAGTTTATCAGTTATTTCAGCAGCATTCATAGCATTTGGAAGATCTTGTTTGTTAGCAAAAACTAGAAGCACAGCATCTCTTAACTCATCCTGAGAATATTATAACCATACAAAGTAAATCAGAAAATCAAGCTATAAGAAATAAGTCTCTAGTCTCTATAATGAGCCAATTTCTCATATTCATTCATTGAGGATATATTGACTACCTCGTTTAACATCCTGTGCAGCTCATCCCTAGCTTCCACAACACGGTCTCGGTCATTGCTATCAACCACGAAAATAAGCCCTTGTGTATTTTGGAAGTAATGTCTCCACAGAGGACGAATCTAGTGAGAAAAGCATGTAAATAGTCACTATGGTTTTTAAATAATTTAGATAAAAAATAAAGAGCTAGAGGTCAAAAGTAAGGTGATTTTAGCCAAGAATTAAAGTCAATCCATGTTAGCATAGGCTGAGACTAGCTACAGTATTGAACCCAGGCAATATTCGTTAACAGAAGAGTAGAAGATGCCTATGTAAAATTTGTTTAGGATTAAAGTTTGACGTGCATTGAGTGTAAGGATTAAAACTTAGCAAATCATGTGATAAACGCTTAATCAAACATGTGACGTCACTAGTATTAATAATTGATAAACACTTAATTCAAAATCAAGACGAAAACTCTAATGAACATGATAATCATCATAGTAGATCGAAACTAAGTACTATGGTTTATAAATTTGATAAATATACAAACAGATTGTACAATTCTATTTGAATAAACATCATTGCACAATCAATCACATGCATCTCCAAACAAGGTATGCATCTTGGCTCATACCTTATCACAACGGAGATGTGTAAGGAGTACAATCTAGTATGTTTGGTAACAGCTTAACAAATAATTATTGGAAAATAATCACTTTTCTTTTCTCTCTCTTTAAAAAAACTAAGAAAACAAGCAACAAGAAATGATTGTTTCACAACCTAAGACTACCAATTGTGGGATTTAGATTTTTCTCCAATATTAGGAATAAAACAGATAGCAAGCTAAGAACCCAGACAGTTCTCTAGTTGTGAGATATGAGTGAAATGAGAAACAGGATGGTGATCCAGAGGGTACAATTTATGCAAATAATGAAATTGGAAGGGGTATCCAAAATTGGCCCAAGAAACAAGTCAAAAGGCCTATTAGTTGGGAGTACATCTACTAGTTTATTTGTAGAGAGCTCTGGTCCACTTCCTGCATTGCTCAGGGAGTGAAGCGGCTAGCGTCAATTATAGAGCTGTTTTCTGTTATATAGTGAACAATGGATTTTGTGGTAGAACACAACTGCACCAAACATCTTTTTTTGTTGCTATTGGCCTAGTGGCCAACACATACTCAAACAAAAACAAATTTGGAGGGGAAATATGGTGACCCGAATTTGAATCCGGGATTTCATATAAAACAAGGACTATTCTTTTCTTGTTACGACTATTTCTATAACTTTATTCTCTTATCAGAGATCTCTAGTCCGTATCCTTATAATCTTTAACTACTCATTTTATTTCATCCCTATCAGTGAAACCAATCAATCAAAACAGAGTAGCCATACCAATGATCCTATCATAAAATCAAGGAAACATTGATATTTCCTTCTGACACCGAGACATAGGCTATATTAATATACCAAAACACACACACACACATTATATATAGAAATACCTTGTCCTGGCCTCCAACATCCCAGACAGTAAAACTGATGTTCTTATATTCAACAGTTTCCACATTGAACCCTACACAATATGATGTAAATTATCAAAATTTGCACTCAATTTTAATCCCTTTACAAAAAGATATTGAAAAGTACAAACATTGACATTATCTAAAAGATGTTCCCTCTATTATCATCTAAAAGATACGTCAACACCAATAATAATTTGAAAAAAATTAATAAATTAAATGTAATCAGATGTGTCTGTGTCGGCTTCGGACACATACATTGAGACACTTTTTTCAGAGGTGTCGGTGCTACCGATTATGATCACCATAGTTTATAGAAAGGAATTGTAATGTAAAACTTACCGATGGTGGGAATGGTGGTGACAATTTCTCCAAGTTTGAGCTTGTAGAGAATGGTGGTCTTACCAGCCGCATCGAGACCCACCATAAGTATCCTCATCTCCTTCTTCGCAAACAACCGGCTAAAAAGCTTCGTGAACGACAGACCCATTTTCAACTATCCTGAATCAATTTCAAACAGAAACATTCATCAATTTAACCCTAATTTCAATGCAATGCTGAAAAACGAAAAGAAAATCAAAATCGAAATCACAATAGCAACGGATCGAGCAAGGGAAAGATCGAATCGGAAACTGTGATTCAGATCGGAGAAATCGAGTAGATCTGTGTAGCGTTTTCAATTGGGGGATATTGGGAAATGATGAAGAAGGAAAATGGAGAAGAACTTGCCTTTGAGATTTGAGAGAAAGATATTTTTGTTGTGAAATGAAGACGAGATCGCTTTTCCTCTCCTATGAGTGGTTTGTTTGTGTTTGCAAAATAGAATATTGAAGCTTTATATATACCACGTTTGTTTGAATCACAATTTTTTATCTTTGAAAAACAAAGTAAAATACGAATTTTCATTTTGAAAATTAAAAAAATAAAAATTAAATCCTTTTAAAAAAATTAGGATTATGTCTAAGCTGAACCATTTATCAAGTGGTTCATGGTGAACCATTATCAAGAACCATTAGATTAAATATTTGTAACTGTGAGATATTGAATCGAATTTTATTGGGTTGAAGAGTAATTTTTGATTCAATAGGATGTATACATGTCGTTGAAGTATATTCACATGATGGTGTTGAAGGTCTATATACTGTAATCGAAGTGTGTTCTAGTATGTGGGTGTCAAAATGTTAGGTTTGTTAGTATTTTAAATTGGGTCTGTTTGTTATGTCCAATTCTTTAAGTTAGCTTGTAATGTGTATTTATGAAAAAGCTCAAGATTACTATGTTAGGTTTATTATAAATAGCATACTAGTCTCTCATCATTGCATATTGCAAATCTTAATTTAGGGTGAGAACGATTATTTGTTATTCTTAAGTACTTGTAATCTGAATTAAAGAGAAAGTAAAGAATAGCAGTTATAACCAATCATTGTTGTTTCCCTAATTTTTCTATCCTAATTGTTTATTGATCATAAAGAAATAGTTTATATTTTATTTCAAAGGTATCATTTTCACAACAAATTAGTGTGGTGTGTAACACCCCCACTTTCCCATAATAATAATTATAGCATAATCTACGAAATATATATATATATATATATATATATATATATATATATATATATATATATATATATATATATATATATATATATATATATATATATATATATATATATATATATATATATATATATATATATATATATATATATATATATATATATATATATATATATATATATATATATATATATATATATATATCAGAGTACACAAGTAGGATGTCACATTTTTCAAAATTCATAAAGTTTCAAGTCACTTTATTATTCCATTTATTCAAAATAATCTATTCGACAGCAGAATAATCAAATTAGTTTATTTCCATGGCATTGAAGCCTCAACAGTAATAAAAACTCTACGGCATGTGGTCCAGCATAAGTATAAAAGTAAGATACGTAACAAATGAAATAATGCAAAAACATAACAAATTTCCAATAATCTCGTGTTACGTATCATAGTGACTCTTAAGACTCGATTAGGTAACACTCTCTCCAAGCACTACTCGGGTACCTGGTTATCTGTACTCCCCGAGAAACACAGACACGATAACACAAAAGGAATGAGAATTACATTCAATAAATATATGGTGAATATCACATGCTAAGGAGTAGTAATTCACACAATTCACACATCACATAATACTTTGCAACATAATCCATCATTCCCATAATACATCATCAACTCAAAATAATGCAATACAATGAGACCGACATCAACTCAATGCGTGTGGTACTATCAAGGCATAAGCCTCCAACATAGTGCCAAATTTGGACAACAACAGGACATAAGCCCTCAACCTAACGCCATTACAAGCCAACAATAAAGCATGAGCCCTCACCAATGAAATGTATGCAGTATCAACATGAAGCAACACAACTATGTGACAACAAGGTATAAGCCTTATATATTTGTCAATAAGTGTAACGCCCGTAATTTAATTAATTATTTAATTAAATTATTTTTGGAATATTTATGAAGATGTGTTAATTAATTGGATTTATTTTATTAAGTGGAGAAATAATATTAGAGATATAATATTATGTGGTGAAATAATATTAGAAGTGTAATATTATTTAATGTGGGCTTATTTTGAAGGAATAGAAGTAATAAGGGTGTGTGTTGGTTTTAAGCCCAATAAGGAGATAATAGAATAATAGGGTTATTTTATTATTTGTTAGAAGGAATAGAAAGAAAGAGGCAGTAGAAAGAAATAAGGATTTAGAAGAGAACATGCAAGCTGCTAGAGAAAGTGGAAAACGGCAAGAACGTGAATCCAACCGGAAATTATAGAGCGACCTTCAATCCAAGGTAAGGGTGGGGTTATAACTCTATAATTGGGTTTATGATGATTGGTATGTGGGGTTAGTGGTGATTGTTGTTTTGTTCTTGAATTGAGAATATATGATTGATGTATGATGAGGATTGATGAGTTTTGATGAATATTGATGTCTTGATGTTGTTAAAATGTTGTAAGATTATAGAATAATTATGGGTGACAAATTGACATGATTATAATCAGTTTTAGGGCTTTAGTTATGGAACCATAGTGAAATGCGGTGATGGAAAACATAGAATACTGTAGTGATGAAAACGCATAACGTTACAATGGTGAAAAATGCATAACCGTACGTGGGGGTGCCAGAAGTTGCTGTCTAGAACAAAGAATCAATTAGGGATGGAGTTAGGCATACTGTTCTTGATTAGGTTGATAACAGACAAAGAATCAAAATAGTTGGATAAAATAAAAAGTAGCAGTTCTGAAATTAGAAGTATGTTGACTAGAGTTACGTTAGATTAGTGCAAGATAGAAGTTCTGAAGTTAGACGTAAGCTGTTAGAAGATGTGTGACATGGTGAAAGGTAGAAGTTCTGATGTTAGAAGTTGCACTAGTCAGAATTTGCATTAGTCAGAAGATGGGGGTTAGTCAAAAGATGTGATGATCAGAAGTTGTACCTGGTCAGAAGATGGCATTAGTCAGAAGATGTGATGATCAGAAGTTGTACCTGGTCAGAAGATGGGGGTTAGTCAGAAGATGTGATGATCAGAAGTTGTACCTGGTCAAAAGATGGGGTTAGCCAGAAGCTGTAATGATCAGAAGTTGTATCTGATCAGAGGTTGCATTAGTCAGAAGTTATAGTAGTCAGAAGATTGTGTCGCCAGAGGTTGCGTCATTAGAAGTTGTTATTTAGAAATAGCGTTGGTTAGAGGTTGCATAGTCAGAAGTTGGATGGCTTTTGCGTTGTTTTGTGCAGAGCGATGAACGTTAGATGCTTAGAAGCTGTTGTTTGAGCTATAACAGTAGGAAAGCGACGGTCTTGACTTTAGAGTTTCAGAATGACAGTGTTGACTTACTGTGGGAATTAAAATACTGTTGAGTCATAAATGAGAAGTTATTTATAAATAAATGACGTTTGATGAATTATTTTGATAATTTGAGATGTTTTGAGATAATAATTTGAGATGTTTTGAGATGATAATTTGAGATGTTTTGAGATGATAATTTGAGATGTTTTGAGATGATTTGAGATGTTGTTAACTTGGGTGTTATCATTACATTCATGGTTATGTCGCATACATTGCATTTTTGAGATGGAGCTTATGCTCGTTGAGATGGCCTGGATTGGCAAATTTTGAGATGAAGGTTATGCCTTGTTGATGCCTCTATTAGTTGGCAAATTTTTGAGATGGGAGTTCTGCTCCAATGGTACCACATGCATTTGCATAGTATTGAGTCACATTATATGATTTCATAAAGAAGTGTATTTTGATGTTGATGAATGTATATTATTGTTGAGATTGTCGTGGATTATGAGATGAGAAGTGGTGACGTTGTTGATCTAATTTAATATATTGATTATCATGTACTCTATTATATTGTTAGATATCTCACCCCTTCTGTTTGAATGTTGCCCTTATGTTGGTAACATGCAGGTAACCGAGAGTGAAGGTTGTATTCCTTCAATAGTTCGAGTCAGTGTCATTGCTCTGATATGTAACACTCAGGGGGAATGAACACTTGCTGTTTTTGATTGATGATTTTCAGTTGTTGAATTTTAATTTGATTATCATTAAATATGAGATGTTTCGAAGTTGCTATTTTGTTAGAGATGTTATTAAGAATTTCGCTGCGTAGATGTTGATTTATTTGATTAAAGATGTTATGTTGATGGTTCATCCGATGTTTGAAAAAGTGTTATATATCCACGATGAATGCAATGAATTTGTTAGAAGAATTTGTGACGTCCCGATTCATTTGTATGATTGAAATTTTATAACTCTGATTTATGTTGCATAATTTCTTGGGGTGGAATTAGGGTGTTACAAAGTTGGTATCAGAGCAAAAGGTTGGTCTAACCTTGTCGTCGAGTCGTAGTTGTCTAACAGTCGAGTATTTTTATTTGAGTTCTAATCATTGTTTATGTTGTAGTGAGAAGTTGAGATGGCTGGAAGGAATGATGTTGCTCTTGCTGCTGCTCTAGAAGCAATGGCTCATGCGATGGAAAATCAGTCGAATACTGACGGGAATGTTTGATCTCGTAGCTTGGCGACCTTCCAGAGAGAGAATCCACCTACGTTCAAGGGAATGTATGATCCTGATGGAGCATTGGAGTGGTTGAAAGAGATAGAGAGAATCTTTCGCGTGATGGATTGCACTCCAGCGCAAAAGGTTCGTTATGGGACTCATATGCTAGCAGTCGAGGCTGATGACTGGTGGCTAGAGACTTGTCAGAAGTTAGAAGCTGCAGGTGAGAATGTCACTTGGGCTGTGTTCCGTAGGGAGTTTTTGAGAAAGTATTTTCCTGAAGATGTCTATGGTAAGAAGGAAATTGAATTCCTTGAGCTGAAGCAAGGAAATCTGTCAGTTGTTGAGTATGCTGTCAAGTTTGCTGAGTTGGCCAAGTTTTATCCGCATTACGTTGAGGAAAATGCTGAGTTTTCGAAGTGTATTAAGTTTGAGAACAGGTTGTGCCCAGAGATTAAGAAAGCAGTTGGATATCAGAAAATTCGTGTCTTTGCTGATTTGGTTGATAGCTGCAGGATTTATAAGGAAGATAATAATGCTCATTACAAGATTATTAGTGAGAAGAGGGGTAAGCACCCACAGAATCGTGGTAAGTCTTATGATGCTCCAGCTGGTAAGGGTAAACAGAGAGTTGCTCAGGGACAGAGGACTAGTGGGGGAGATGCTCCTGCTGGTGTGTTTTGTTTTAAGTGTGGGAAACCTGGACACAAGAGTAATGTGTGCACTACTGAAGTGAATAGGTGTTTCCGTTGTGGCAAGAACGGACATGTTGTATCTGAGTGTAAGCACAAGAGTGTAATTTGTTACAACTGTAAAGAAGAAGGGCACATTGGTAGCCAGTGTCCGAAACCGAAGAGGGCTCAGTCAAGTGGTAAAGTGTTTGCTTTGGTTGAGGATCAGACAGCTGCTGAGGACGGACTTATTAGAGGTACATGTTTCATTAATAGTACTTCTTTAATTACTATTATTGATACTGGTGCTACACATTGTTTTATTGCTGATGATTATGTTGAAAGATTGGGTCTTGTGTTATCTTCTTTGAATGGATAAATGGTCGTCGATACTCCAGCCAAGGGGTCGGTGACTACTTCTTTTGTGTGTGTTAAGTGTACCTTGTCGATCTTCGACAGAGACTTTGTTGTTGATTTGGTTTGTTTACCGTTAAGAGGTTTGGATGTGATTTTGGGTATGAACTGGTTAGAGCATAACTGTGTTCATATTAACTGTTATGACAAGTCGGTGAAGTTTTCTACTTCTGAAGAAGAGGAAGATGGTCTGTTGTCTGCTAGACAATTGAGGAAATTGATGCAAGAGGAAACTCAGATGTTTTCGTTGATGGCGTCTCTATTTGTGGAGACTCAAGCTATAATTGAGGAATTGCAGGTGGTGTGTGAATTTCCTGAAGTTTTCCCTGATGAGATTCCAGATGTACCGCCGGAGAGGGAAGTTGAATTTGCAATTGATCTTGTACCTGGTACCAGACCTATGTCTATGGCACCATATAGGATGTCTGCATCTGAGTTGTCAGAGTTGAAGAAGCAACTGGAAGATTTACTTGAGAAGAAGTTTGTAAGACCAAGTGTATCGCTGTGGGGTGCTCCAGTGTTGTTAGTAAAGAAGAAAGATGGAAGTATGAGGCTTTGTGTTGATTATAGATAGTTGAATAAAGTGACAATTAAGAACAAGTATCCGCTTCCAAGAATAGATGACTTGATGGACCAATTGGTGGATGCCCGTGTGTTTAGTAAGATTGATCTGGGGTCGGGTTATCATCAGATTAAAGTGAAGGATGAAGATATTCAGAAGACGGCTTTCAGAACGCGTTATGGACATTACGAGTATTCAGTGATGTCTTTCAGTGTTACTAATGCGCCGGGAGTATTCATGGAATATATGATTCGTATCTTTCTGTTTACCGTGGTTTTTGGTAAACAACCGCTGATCTCCAAAAAGGAAAGTTCTTTTTGGTTTACTTACGGGATCGATCATATTAATCCCAGAACATATGCTAATTTTTACGTAAGACAGATAAGCAGGGAGAACGCACGTTCGACCCAGAGAAAAGATGTTTGAGATTTTGGAAAAGTAGACAGAAATGTGAAAATGCAGGTAAAAAAGTAAGAAAGGTAACTTTGCAAGATAATATTAAAGTAATGTAAAAGACTTTCATTAATAAAAAGAGGTGTTTCCAACATACATTTCTCAGTTTTATCCTTTCTCACACAGCGGTTACTTGGACAATATTTGAGTGACTAGTACAATAGGTTGAACACCCTAAAAAACTACACAAGTTTCCTAATTTATACTAAAGATAAGTAACCGTCGAGGGATCATTATGTGCTAAGATGAAGACAAGTGTCTTCTGCATGTCCCTCGACCTATGGCTTTCAGCCACGTTGCTTCTTCTTAGCTGCTGGCGAAACTGCCTTTCCCTCCAATAATTCAAAATTCAAATATCTCTCGTATCATGTGTCAAAGCGAAGATATTTTCTCTCCGTCGAAAGATATAAGTCCTCTTCAGTCGAACAGGCCTGAAGGTGAGTCCTGGTCGAACGTTCAAAAATAACTTAGATTTTTCTCCTAAGTTATTTCATACGTCGAATATTCTTCTTGACTTGGTTTATTCCAGTTTTTTGGTCTAAAAGACCAAATATAGTAAGTGTCGAATTTGGGAGCCAACAAATTGCCCCCCGAGAATGTCTATTTCGGCGCTTAAAGAAATAGCCATTCTTTGATCTTTCCATTCGACACCTGTCTTTCTAGTTGTTCACAAGATTTTGACGTGTGCTTTTCGTCTTCCAACAGTTGCATGCTCTTGAGAAAACCATCATTACTCTTTCTCCAAGATGTCTTGTCTAACTACCGTTACCATGCTTGCCATGATGACCATATTCCTATAACCTAGGCAAGCATGTCAAAATGTTTCCCAACGTCTACACGGTAACCGCTTCACACTTCGCCACGTGCCCCACTATCTGCAAAACATTAAATGGCCTTGACGAGACATATCCCTCTATGTAGGCTATAAATACTTCTAAGCCTTTCTATTTGGAACTTTTACCATTTCCAGCATTTCCAAATCTCTTGCTTTCAAACAATTTGTACTGTCAGCTTCGTTTACTCCCAAATCTTCAACAATGGCTTTCCTCTCCAATGCACCAAACATTCCCCAACCTAAAAACGCTGATGATGTCCAGAACCCACCAGAGGTTTTTTCCATTAACCCTTCTCCTTCCTCGATTGATCGGTACGTTGCTGAACCCATGACGAGGGAATGGCGAGAAGCATATGATTCTCAGCTCCTCATTCCCATTAGATACAGTGGAGACATGTATGCTATGTCTGGTCCTTTGTCTTCATGTGTCGAAAATCCCTTGAAGAATCGCGCCTTCTTCCCTACTCACCCAAGGCTCAGGCCTATAGGTTGCGTGAAGAAGCCTAGGGATGACCCTGAAGACGCTACTCCGGCCAACCAGCAGCACCCTCGGACTACAGAGGATATCAACCTCCAGTTCATGAACAAAGGGAACTGAATCTTTCGATCAAGCCCTAACCTCTCCTCTGAGTATTCGGACTGGTTGAATAAAATGGAGAAGGCGCAAGCTTCCGTCTGGAAGGAGATAGGCATTTATGACTTAGTGATGTTGTCGAAGACAGGATTGCCTTACTGTCCCCTCATGCTGGTATCTTCATTGTATTTCTGGGATAGCGCACATTTCACCTTTCATATTCCCTGTGGGATGATGACCCCCACTCTATTCTACATAGCCGCAATTACAGGTCTTCGACCGACTGGCAACTATTTCGACCCTGAAGACTTGTCTGAAGATGCTATTGGGTTTGCAGCTACAAAACCCACCTATACCACCTTTATCAATCACTTCCACGACAAAACCTCTAGTACTATGTCGGAGGTGGAGCATATAGCCTTCTTGGCTATGTGGTTGTCTCGTTTTGTTTTTTGCACTAAGTCACTTCAGGTGACTAAGAAGATGCTCACACTTGCAACGCAGCTTCACCACAAATATCCCCTTTGCCTGGCCGAATTGATTTTGGCCAATCTATATGAGTCCATCAGTAATGGTGTAACTCAACTTAAGGTTATAGGGGACAGGGGGAGCCTACTGCTATCTGGCCCTTTTTGGCTTCTCCAGCTTTGGCTCAATGCTACCTTTGAATCTTTTCTTCCTCAGAAGAATAAGATTAACGAAGAGGCCCCAGAAATCCTAAACAGGAGGGTCGAAGGCACCAGACTTGCACTGCTGACCCCTATTGATGAAGGCCAACTGTTTCAGAAGGCTTTCATAAGCTTTGTGATGATGTTTGCGGAGCAAAAATGCTTTGTTTTGACCATGGCTCCTTTTGCCAGTCGAAAAGTTGGTCCAGAATGGTTCACCAGACCATATCCTTCGAATGAGGAGGAAGACGTGACTGACGAGTACGTGAGCATGTGGGAATCGTTTCTTCGCCCCAGGATCATGCCATTGAGATTCAAGAGCTCCAAAAATCAATTGAGCTTGATCGCTTATCAACCAAATCTTGTCTCTCGACAATTTGGTATTGCTCAGTCACTTCCCTCACCCATTTATCCTCGAGAGAAGCTGCTACTATTTTACAATGCAGACTACTCAGAATATGCTGCTACCAAGCATATTGGTAGGTACACCGGTCGAACTATATTGACCCTGTTCGACTTTAACTTCAATTTTTTGAGTTCTGTTAATTTTGAGTGTTGGAAACAGTATTATGACGAAGAGTTCTTCGATGAGAAGGACTTCGCCCACCACCTACGTGAGGCGTTTAAACTGGTTCTCGACAGGATCAAGAAAGGTATTACTTATTTTCTTTCTCTTCGCTTCAGATTTGTCATTCGACGCTCTATTAACTTTAGTTTTCTTGTCTTTTGTTTAGCTGTCAAGAGAACCACTTCGAAGAAGATTGCTGAGAGCATAAAAGGGGGAGATTCCACTGTCAACCCCTCTCCCAAGGTATTCACTTTCTTCCATACCCTTATTTTCTATGATTGTCTGACATGGGTACTGATTCCTTTGACTTGTGTGATACGGTGGGAGAACTGACTTGAGGTTTTGCGTTTGTGTTCACAATTGTGCGGTTTAACAAGAGTCGCCATCGACTTTTTATTTTATCCAAAGGAAAGGTCAAAAAGCACAGGAAATACCTTTGAGATGTTTTCTCGGGTTCGGGGGGTAGATTATGAAAAGGGAAGGTGCTAGCACCCTTTTCATCCATGGTTTTCCATGGGCTCTTAGTTACTTGTTTTAGATCACTTGCCTTTGCTTTTCAATTGTTTGAAATGGTGCTTTGTGTGTGTGGTTTTGAAAATGCTTTGAAAAAGAGGCATTGTCTAGGCAACCTTTGTAATGATTCTTGTTTGAATATATACAAAGGTGTTTGTCTTTTTGAAAAGATATTTCAATGTTTTGAAAGTTATTTTTGGAAAATGTTTTGAAGTTGTGTTGTGATGTGTGTTTGAAAGTAGCAAGGATGTTTTGCAAGCTTTTGATCAAGTAACTAAGAGTCGTCTACCCTATTTTACTCAAAGATCTTTCTTATGTTTTAACCCTTTTGACAGTGTTATTTCACCATTGCATTTGGTGAACAACCTTGTGTTAGGATGTTAAACGAGACAGGCGCGGGTCATTGCATACAATCATTGAAAGCAACTTGTGAGACACTCTAGCAATTTTGTAGGGGACGAGATTGTTTTATCGAAGGCAACATCGAGGGTCAATGAGGGACTACGATCTTTGTTTATCGAAGGGGCATTTGCTAGAGTGTCTCATATTCGAGGGACATGATTGCATTTTCCGAAGCAACAAGCGAGGTTACCCTAGAGGTGCAAGTGTGCATTGTGTTTTTCAATTTCATGCATTGCTTTTTGTCTTGTATTAGGTTATCTAGCGATTGATTTTGAATCTTTCCATACACGCCTAATTACTATACAATATATTGAAAGCAATAAATTGCGGGAAATTAAAGTCTAAGTTATTACAAAAAAAAAGTATCCAGGGATGGGGGTACAATTATTTACAAATGGGGAAGAGTCTCACAAGAATAATAATGTCCAAATATTATGTGTTACAACCAAATCGAATCGTCGCAATTCAAATATAAAAAACTATAACAAAACATAAAAATAAAGAGAATCAAAAATATTATGAGATGTATGTATTGATTAACTTAAAAAAATAAATAAATAAAATTTATTAGAAAAGAAAGATTAAGTATTATTATTTTTTTGTGTGTTTTAGGAATTATGAAAAGGAAAAGTTTTAAAGAAAGAAAAACCACTTAAATTAATGTTCCTATTATTTTTTGCATTTGTATTAAATGTAACAATTATTAAAAAAAAGAAAATTATATTAAGAAAATCAGAACAAAATTTTAATACATTATTTGTTTTTATTATTAACAAAAGAAAAGAAAAACAAATTAATTAAAGTGATTAAAAAGAGTGTTTTAGACAAAAATAATGAAATGAATTAAAATGTGGGCTTTAGGGTTTGGCATTGTGTTTAAATCCCAAGAAAAGAAACCAAAAAAAGAGGGGGTGCAAGGCAGAAGCGTTTGGGCTTAAGGCAAAGGTTGGGGCAAAGGCCCAGTTGCAAGCTTGCACAAATTAGGGGTTGTTGTTTTGATTAGGGTTGGGACAAATTAGGGTTCATGTATGGCCTTACAGCGGCGCCGTTCTCTCACTCTCTTCTTCGTTTCTTCATCTTCCTCGAACCAATGCGTTGATTCTACCTCCATGAATCCTAGCCGCCGGTGCGCCACCTCACTCTCTCCCTTCTCACAGTGGCCCACGGTTTTGGTTCTAACATGGTACGGTTTATCTCACTCGCGTTTTACAGTTTCAATGTTTGTTTGATTCTTCAAGTTACTTTACAGTTTAATCTTTTAACCTTTTATGTTTACATGCTTAATATGCAGTAAAGGTTTGAGAAAATCATACCTTGAGAGATTTGTTTCTGGAAAATGGAGGGAGAGAAGAGGGATTGGTGGCGCCTCCTTGGTGGCCGGGCAACGGAGAAGAAGATGATGACGAACACGCTTCTGGTATCTTTGTCTTTGTCCCTTTAAGATTTTGAATGTTTGATGATGATGGCTATTCTGAGAACTGTTGATTTTTGTTGTTGATGATGAATATGCTTCTGAAAACTGTTTTTTGATTGTTGATGATGAACTTGATTCTGAAACAATGTTGGCTTCGCTTCTGAAACTCTTCCTTTCTCTTTGTTGATGATGATAGACACGATTCTGAAACTATGTGTTTTTACTTCTGAATCTCTTCCTCTTTTTTGGCTTTGAAGGTTAATGATTTGTTAGCTTGTTTGGCTAGCTTGATGATTTGTTGGTTTGTTTGGCAAACTTGATGATTTGTTAGTTTGTTTGACAAACTTGATGATTTGTTGGTTTGCTCTATCTGAATGTTGTTGTTGATGAACTTGATTCTGAAACTAATTTGTCGGGAATATCAGGAGTTCAGATTATACGCCACTTTGAGAATGAGAATCTTCATTCTGTCGGGAATATCAGGAATTCAGGTTATATACCACTTTGAGAATGAGAATCTTCATTCTGTTGGGTATATCAGGAATTCAGGTTATATACCACTTTGAGAATGAGAATCTTCATTCTGTTGGGTATATTAGGAATTCAGATTATACGCCACTTTGAGAATGAGAATCTTCATTCTGTCGGGAATATCAAGAATCCAGGTTATATACCACTTTGAGAATGAGAATCTTCATTCTGTTGGGTTAAGAGGTTGGGTGTATGCCAATCTACTGGGGAAGCAAGAATGAGAATCTTCATTCAGGAGGTTGGGTCAGGAGGTTGGGAGTATACCAATCTACTGGGGAAGCAATAATGAGAATCTTCATTCAGGCGTTTGGGTCAGGAGGTTGGGAGTATACCAATCTACTGGGGAAGCAAGAATGAGAATCTTCATTCAGGCGTTTGGGTCAGGAGGTTGGGAGTATACCAATCTTCTGAGGTTTCAAGGATGAGAATCTTCATTCTGTTAACGGTATCATGAGCTTGGGAGTATACCAATCTTCTTAGGTTTCAAGGATGAGAATCTTCATTCTGTTAACGGTATTAGGAGCTTGGGAGTATACCAATCTTCTGAGATTTCAAGGATGAGAATCCTCATTCTTGAGAAATAGCATTTTAGGAGCTTCAGTTGTCCGTTATTCTGCTGGTGGGTTGTTTCTGCTGAGATTTAGGAACTTGTCCGTAATTCAACTGAAGTAAAAGATTTTGTCGAGATTTAGGAACTTGTCCGTAATTCAACTGAAGTAAAAGCTTTTGTCGAGATTTAGGAACTTGTCCGTAATTCGACTGAAGAAAAGCTTTGTCGCTTGAATTTGATTGTACCTTTCCTGAAAGGCGAAGGTTAGTGGCATATATCAAACAATGATGTTCTCAAAATAAATGAGATTGCATTGCATGATGTCCTGATGCACGGAGGAGTAATGTTTTTCAAGACGACCATTTGCTGGGGAAAATAAATCCCGAACTGATGAAGGAGAAAAGGGTTAGATTCTTCCTCTCTGATAGTGGGAAAAATCAGAATAAATCGTTGAGAGATTTATCTGAAACAGTAAAAACCTGGAATGTCTTCTACTGGAGTAAGAACCAGGGAGATCTTAGTGTCAATCTGATCAAAGCAGAGAGGGTCTTGGATTAATTTTGACTCAAACGAATGATGGAGAAATCTTTGACGACCGTTATTCCAACAGGTGATGAAGGAATCTTTGACGATCGTAACTTCCAATAGGTGATAAAGGAATCTTCGACGACCGTAACTTCCAACAGGTGATGAAGGAATCTTCGACGACTGTAACTTCCAACAGGTGATGAAGGAATCTTCGACCACTGTAACTTCAAAAGGTAATGATAACCTTTACTTGCTGATCAATATGCATATGTCATGAATGTTGTTGAAATGTAATTTCTTTTCGGAGAATAGATCCTTGACAAGTGTTGGGGAAATAAACCCATGACTTCTGGTCAGCTAGAGAGGTGATGAACTTCTCGAGGATTCTTGAATTTCTTTTCAGAAAGATTTTGGAGAGATTCGTCACTGCCCCTAGTATCAAATGTTTGTGGCATTGCCAGGAAACTTGGACTGTACGTAACCCTTTGATGAGATTGACGTTTTAATTCCCCAAGTGATGGTGATGGAAACTTGCCCCAAGTTAATCTGTAATTGAGAGATTTCTTGAAATCTTGACTGGACTGCCCCAGGTTTACTGGACTATGAGAGATTTGTTGAAATCTTGACTGGACTGCCCCAGGTTCACTGGACAACATCAAGTCAAGTCCCCTTTTGTTGATAGGAGATTTTTGCAATGGGAGTGTCATCCCACTTGAAGTGATTTTGTTCACTGAGAGAGCTTTCGTTCATCCGAACATTCACTGTGTGAATTTCTTCGCTATCAAACAAATAACCATGTGCGAACAACGATATTCAAATAATGCAAAGTTTATGCTTGTCTCGAAGTTTTGAAAAATGCGTTTTTTTAGCAGAAAACTTTTATAAGACAAATTCAACACAAGATTTAGAGCAAAGCCTTACAGGAGTCAGGATACCTTTTGTAACAGTATGCTTTCGAACTAACCCATGCTTCAATTAGGACTTTTGAAGGTTTGTAACGTGGCTTGGTTCACGGTTTAAGAAACAAAGGATAAAGGCTCAAAGTATATTTGTACCCACCCGCTCTTCATGATGTTCTTCAATCCTAAACTCAGTTAATCGTACGTTTGAACTCCAAATGAGTCTGGAACAACGTTTTGGTGATGGTTCACACAAGGTGAATTTGTTGGAAGGCAGTCATCATCATTTTTTTGCAACATTTTCCATGTTGTTGAGGATTTGTAATGACCTCTTTCTTTCGATTTGTTATCCCTAATTTTTGCCTGACTGTTCTTATTTTTGAGGTTACAGTCAACGGGATGCCCCAGCTTTCTTAAGCCTCCTTCGTAGGTTTTGGCTTAGTGGGATTTTTCTCTTAGAGAGATAATGACTGTGTGATCGGTGGATTTAGAACTGGCTGTTTAACGCTGGTTCGCGAAATGTCACGGTAAGCAAGAGTCGCCACCGTCTTTTATGTTCTCCAACATGGAAAGGACAAAAGCACAGCAAAATTCCTTATTGAGAATGTCTCTCGGTTCGGGAGGTAGATTTATAGAAAGGGAAGGTGTTAGCACCCTTTCTATCCATGGTTATCCATGGGCTCTTAGATACTTGCTCTTATGTTTTCAAAATGTTTGCTTTTCAAAATGTGAGTGGGTTTTGCAAAAGTTTCATTGAAACATTTCTGAATAACTCTTGTATCTGTCCTCAAGAGTGTTTGAAAATTTTGTTTTGAAAGCTTTTTTGAAAGGGTCGGTGTGAAAAGATCTTGACTTGTTTTTTAGAGAGCAAGTATCCACGAGTCATCTACCTACCCTAAGGAATTTGGCTGTGTAGAAGTCCTTAAGGCAGTGCCATCCCACCATTGAGAGGTAGGTAGCACCACCATTGGAGGTGTTCGGGTCAATTCGATTGTTAGGGACGTTGTGGTCACCGAAGCAACAGTAGGACACCTTAGAAGCTACCCTTATGTCCTTGATCCTTTTTTAATTCGAGGCAACCGTTTCGAGGCAACTGATTCGAGGCAACTTGATCATGGACATAAGGACCGCTAAAACGTCCTATACTTGACGACCACGATTCGAAGGCAACAAGTGAGGCGTACCCTAGAAGTGGTGTGTGTATTTGTGAGTTATTTTCAGTTTAACAGTTATCTTTGATCATGGCATTGTGAGCTACGCTTGTTTTTAGTTGGCATACATTCTTTCATACAAAGTTAGAATTTAAGAGTGCGGAAAGTAAAAGACGGAAAGATAAAAGCTACGCTATTACAAGGCGCGGGTCTATACATCGCCAAAGTACAAAGACCCGTTTTTTGATAAAAGTGCGGAAAGTAAATAAATGCCTAATTACTATTACATCCTTGAGCAGTTACATAATATTCAATAAGAAAATACTGCGCGAAAAGAATTAAAATTGACCGTCCGAGGGTTTTGACCCTTTGCTTGAAATTAAATGAAATTAAAGTCTATTTAATTATTTAATTAAAGAAAGGGTGTACCCTAGAAGTGGTGTGTGTATTTGTGAGTTATTTTCAGTTTAACAGTTATCTTTGATCATGGCATTGTGAGATACGCTTGTTTTTAGTTGGCATACATTCTTTCATACAAAGTTAGAATTTAAGAGTGCGGAAAGTAAAAGACGGAAAGATAAAAGCTACGCTATTACAAGGCGCGGGTCTATACATCGCCAAAGTACAAAGACCCGTTTTTTGATAAAAGTGCGGAAAGTAAATAAATGCCTAATTACTATTACATCCTTGAGCAGTTACATAATATTCAATAAGAAAATAATGCGCGAAAAGAATTAAAATTGACCGTCCGAGGGTTTTGACCCTTTGCTTGAAATTAAATGAAATAAAGTCTATTTAATTATTTAATTAAAGAAAGGTGTTTTTTATGTTTTTTTGAAATAAAGAAAAGAATTTACAAGGAAACCCTAATTCTAGATTATTTTTAGTTATTAAAGAAAATATTAAAGTTAATCTAATTTACGCTAATTAATTAATTTACATGTTTATTTACAAAAATAATAGTAATTAATAATGATAATAAATAATGAGGAAAAATCAATTAAGAAAAAGATAAAATATCAAAAAACCTAATTCTATACATTTTTTATTTAAGAAAAGTATTAAAATTAAAACCTAATTTAACTAGATTAATGGTTAGAGTTTATTTACAAAAAATAGGTTAGTGGTGAAATTAATAATAATTAAATATAAAACATTTTTTTGGTTTCTGATTTTTTATTATGAAAAATTATTTTATGGTAAAAAAACAATTAAAACATTAAAAAGAATTAGAAAAGAAAAGAAAAGAAAATTAAAAAAAAAGATGCAAACCAAAGGGGGTATCAGACCCAGAATGGAGGTGTTTGGAAGTAATTCAGGCCCATTGACAAAGCAAACCTCGTTGACTTTCGGATTGTATGCATGATGGTTGACTGGGGTACACCCTGGATTTCCTTCTGAAGCCATTGGATGAGTGATCAAGGCCACTTGGCAGGCTAACACGTGAGGATGTATGGTGAGCCATTGAGTGAGCGCTGCATAGGAAAGCTTTATAACAAAAATCATGAATTATATGGGGGGACTTGGGAATCGAACCCAGGTCCCAGTGGTTGCAAGGCACGTCCTCCACCAACTGAGCTGCTTAGCGCGTTTGTAAACAATATAACAAATAATTATAATATATGAAAAAAAGACCATTATGCTAAAACAAAGAAAAAACGCGCTAATATTTGAATCTGCCAGTAGCGCTTGGACACCTCAGCTTTCTTCTTCGTTTTCCTGCAATTATAAAACAAGTAGCGGGGGTTTTAAACCCCCACAAACTGAAAGTCCTAGAAATAGCGATTAGCCCTGTGCATTACATAAATTGAGCGCGAGTAGTTGGTTGAATTCGTCTGGCCTTGACGAATTCAACCATGGTCATGGCTTAATCCAATTTTTCCTCCTGTAGAAAAACCCAATTTTCAAGCTTATGAACCCTAGATTTTATCCATGGTGGATTTCGATTCAAGGGGCTATAATTCAATTGAATGGTACCAACAGCTTCAGAAAGTCCCTATGAGCATGAATCAATCCAAAAAAATTGTTAAAAGCGCATGAATGATAATATACGAATTTAGAAAATATAGCAAACCGTGCCACTTGTATCTTCTGATTCTTTGCGTGTTTGGACTGGTTCTTGATTGCAAAAGCTTCCTGGCAATGTCAGCAAGGTGTTGGAATAGACTTTAGGCCTTGAATTATCCTGCAACTATGAAATCAGTTTCAAGCTTTTTCTCTATTTTTTGCAAATTGGTTATGAGTTTGTGAGCAGTTTTTCGTGTATGCCTCAGTAGGGTTTCCTTGTGCATATGTATGTGAAGGATTCTAGGTCAAAACCTTGGCCCAAAAGTCCATGAATTGATGTTTCATATCTTTGATTTTCATCATATATTTTTCAATCTTTTTTCATTGAAACCTTTGCCAATTATGGATGATTTTCCTTTTTTGGATGTGAAATGACTTGGCCAGCTTGCCCTAGTTTGATTTGCTGCACAAAAAGATCTACAAAATCATATCTTTGAATTTTCTTATAATAAAAACTAATTAAATGAATTAATATAAATATAAATTCAATTAATTAATTAAAAAATAAGAAAATAAATTATTTTGAGCTCATTGGGTCGTGTATAGGCTTTGGGTAATGATTCAAGAAGGAAATTGAGGCCCATTAGCAATTTTGAAGGGTTTTAGGCAAAGTTGACTTTTGAAAATTCCCAAAAATTTCCCAACTTCTCCAATGCATATCTTGCTCAATTTTGAATCTATGAACATGTTATTGGACATTTTGGAAAGGTATTGAAGTCCTCTAACCAATTACTTTGGTCCCATGTCATTTTGATTTACTAATCTCAAGTTATGGTCTTTGACTTAAAGTGCCTTTTTGTTGACTTTTGAAAATGACCTATAATGTTGAAATTGATAACTTTTTGTGAGAGCATTTCCTGGACTTGGAGTGTGAAGATTAGTTGTAGGAAATGTCATCCTCTTCAAAATGAGCTTTGGATGGTATTTTTCTGATAAACCATGAGGAAGTTATGCCTTGGTCAATTTGCAGTTGACTTTTTCAACTGTCCAAAAATAGAAACTTTTGCATCTTGAGACTTTTTGAGCCATGCTTGTGAAATCATGATCAAGAATTGATCAAATGATGATTGTGGCTCCAAAATAAGATGTTGACCAAAAAATTTGACTTTTGACTGTCAAATGACCATTTTGCCCCTGCAGTTGACTGTGGAGCAATTAGGGTTTTTTGACTGTGCAATTTGATGTTGTGAGTCTTGAAACTTGACATATGGATGCTTGACAAGGTATATAGGCATGTGGGACTTGATTGGACCCTTGGAAACCTCATTTTCTTTGCAGGAACCAAAACACTAATTTTGACTGTGTTAGGAGGCAATTGGACTGTGCAACCCTTGAGAGATTTTGAAGCTTGATCTTGCCAAATCTTGAAGAATATGGGAGGGCAAATTTTAGGGTACAACAGACTGCCTATGAGATAAGGGACCATCACTGTCTTTGGGTTCCTAAGGAATGTTTTTAATGTCATTCACCGTATTACAGGATGAGAGTTTGCGGCTAGACGCGCATTTTGAATTAACTGAGAGACTACCCTGCCCCAGTTTGATTAAAGGTTTCAATTTGTGTTTAAAACAGAAAAATTCTACTTCTTTGGCTCAAAGGGGTTGACTAGGGATTATCTTCCTTATAACTCAATTGTTTAGGATTTGAAAGAAACGCCTGTACATCGTCAGCAAGGTCTGTCCAAAAGCATACTGTATGAGATTATGGCATTTTTTCGTCATCCTCCCTCTAAAGACTTGTAACTTTTAGCAAGAGTTAAATGTCATAAAGAAAATAGGAAACATAGTTCAAGAATAGTGAAAACGAATGGATGAATTCAAGACAAACATATGCAATGCATTAATGAAACAGAGTTTGACATCAACAGATAATTGTTTGAATAACAAAAGAAATTACAACTTGAAAATTCAAATGAAACAAAAGTCTCTTAGTTCGAACTTGTCCTTTCAGGTGGAGAACCCTCAGCGGAATATTTTCATCTGGCCATCTGGCATGAATTTCAGCACTCCTCTGTCAATCAAATCTTGGATCTTGTTTTTCAAAGCCCAACAGTCGTCGGTGTCATGTCCAGGACTATAAGAGTGGTATACACAAAATGCGTCGGGGTGATAGCCAGGAGCAGAGGTATTGGGATTCCGAAGAGCATCCTTTAAAGCGGTCTGGTTGACCTCCAACAAGCGTTCCAGTACTAGAGATAATGGTATGTCAATCTCAGCGAAATGTCTTCCAGGTGTATTTTGCTTACGCTGATTACCCCGTTGACGCTGGAGAGATTGTTGCTGGGCTTGTGACTCTGAAGCAAGCTGAGGAGCCTTTCCCTTGTCTTCTTGTCTCAAAGGAGGATGAATGGTGACTTGATCTTCAACCCTAGTTGTTTTCCCCACTTGGTTATCTTGAAGCAGTTTGTTGATGAGGACCCTGAGCTCCTCTTGTCCTTGAGCCAGGTTTTGAATGAGAGCCATCTGGCCCACCAGTTGTCCCATCATCTGGATCTTCATTGTTGCCAACTTAATATGTAGTCCTTCCAACTGATCATTTCTGACGCCGCCTGGATTCCCTAAGACCATGCCCCTTGTGATGAGAGCTTTCACTTCTTCTTGCCCCTGGGACAGGTTCAAGAACATTTCTTGAAGTTGAGCATTTTGAGCCTGGATATCTTCGACAATCCTCTCTAGATCCATCTCTACTGAAATAAACAGTAGGAGAATAAGGAGACCTGAAAGGGAAAACTTGTTATGATACGATGCATGATGTGTTGATGCATGTTTTCAAGGATCTCACGAGGTAAACACAAGAAAAAGTTAGAGGTTGAACTTTGATCAACATCTTTGATTGGAGAACTTTGTATCGGTGGATGTCTTTCCACGAGAATCAAGCTCACCATGTCAAGTGGGTCATATCCCTCGATTCAAGTTGTTGTACTTGATCTTTGACGGTGTTTGTTTAGAGGAAGATGAATCCTCTTGCCCTTTGGTAGACGTCTGGTTCAACGTGACCCTGCATCAAAGACCCTCGAGATCCTTGAAATGGTTATTGAAAATGCTATGGTATGATGTTATGATGTCATGTACAGGTATGCAAAAGTAAGCAAGTGTATATACAGATAATCACATTCACACAAAGCAGACAAGTCCTTAGGTTTAGGCTTGCATGGAGTTTATAGGTAAGTACCCTCTTGAAGTTACTTGGCTCAACCTGTCCTATAAATAGTAACCGAGTTCTAAGGAGCTCAATATCACTGGATTATTTTTTGTGTTCATTGTTTCAGTTTAGCCACTTAACTGGCGACCGAAATATTCCAAGAAAACAACCCTCAATGAGTGTAGTATCGAGTATCTACCAACTTCGGACTGCACCAAAGTCGGTCATCTCACTACCCCTAATAAGGCGAAGATGGTCAAGTAAGGTTCTAAGAGTTCGTTAGTGCTTTATGACATCACTCAGTGGCCCCGTATTCTCTTTGATTGACTCAAAGGCTACCGATACCCACAAATATATCGCACTAACGTAGCCACTACTTCAACCATGTCGGTATACCCCACACAGTTCCCTCACAGTTTATTGCTACTTACCTAAAAGGTGCCCCCAAATCCGGGTGTAGGATTTAAAACAAACCTAAACAAAGAATCCCAAAAGTAAAGCAATCAAGGAAAACAAGATAGGTATGCAAAGGTGATCTAAAACCCTAAGGTAACCCCACTTTTAGAAATATTCCCCAGCAGAGTCGCCAGTTCTATGATACGGTGGGAGAACTGACTTGAGGTTTTGCGTTTGTGTTCGCAATTGTGCGGTTTAGCAAGAGTCACCACCGACTTTTTATTTTATCCAAAGGAAAGGTCAAAAAGCACAGGAAAGACCTTTGAGATGTTTTCTCGGGTTCGGGGGGGTAGATTATGAAAAGGGAAGGTGCTAGCACCCTTTTCATCCATGGTTTTCCATGGGCTCTTAGTTACTTGTTTTAGATTACTTGCCTTTGCTTTTCAATTGTTTGAAATGGTGCTTTGTGTGTGTGGTTTTGAAAATGCTTTGAAAAAGAGGCCTTGTCTAGGCAACCTTTGTAATAATTCTTGTTTGAATATATACAATGGTGTTTGTCTTTTTGAAAAGATATTTCAATGTTTTGAAAGTTGTTTTTGGAAAATGTTTTGAAGTTGTGTTGTGATGTGTGTTTGAAAGTAGCAAGGATGTTTTGCAAGCTTTTGATCAAGTAACTAAGAGTCGTCTACCCTATTTTACTCAAAGATCTTTCTTATGTTTTTAACCCTTTTGATAGTGTTATTTCACCATTGGATTTGGTGAACAACCTTGTGTTAGGATGTTAAACGGGACAGGCGCGGGTCATTGCATACAATCATTGAAAGCAACTTATGAGACGCTCTAGCAATTTTGTAGGGGACGAGATCATTTTATCGAAGGCAACATCGAGGGTCATCGAGGGACTACGATCTTTGTTTATCGAAGGGGCATTTGCTAGAGTGTCTCATATTCGAGGAACATGATTGCATTTTCCGAAGCAACAAGCGAGGTTACCCTAGAGGTGCAAGTGTGCATTGTGTTTGTCAATTTCATGCATTGCCTTTTGTCTTGTATTGGGTTATCTAGCGATTGATTTTGAATCTTTCCATACACGCCTAATTACTATACAGTATATTGAAAGCAATAAATTGCGGGAATTTAAAGTCTAAGTTATTACAAAAAAAAAGTATCCAGGGATGGGGGTACAATTATTTACAAATGGGGATGAGTCTCACAAGAATAATAATGTCAAATATTATGTGTTACAACCAAATCGAATCGTTGCAATTCAAATATAAAAAACACATAAAAATAAAGAGAATAAAAAATATTATGAGATGTATGTATTGATTAACTTAAATAAATAAATAAATAAATAAATAAAATTTATTAAAAAAGAAATATTAAGTATTATTATTATTATTTTGTGTTTTAGGAATTATGAAAAGGAAAAGTTTTAAAGAAAGAAAAACCACTTAAATTAATGTTCCTATTATTTTTTGCATTTGTATTAAATGTAACAATTATTAAAAAAAGAAAATTATATTAAGAAAATCATAACAAAATTTTAATACATTATTTGTTTTTATTATTAACAAAAGAAAAGAAAAACAAATTAATTAAAGTGATTAAAAAGAGTGTTTTAGACAAAAATAATGAAATGAATTAAAATGTGGGCTTTAGGGTTTGGCATTGTGTTTAAAGCCCAAGAAAAGAAACCAAAAAAAGAGGGGGTGCAAGGCAGAAGCGTTTGGGCTTAAGGCAAAGGTTGGGGCAAAGGCCCAGTTGCAAGCTTGCACAAATTAGGGGTTGTTGTTTTGATTAGGGTTGGGACAAATTAGGGTTCATGTGTGGCCTTACAGCGGCGCCATTCTCTCACTCTCTTCTTTGTTTCTTCATCTTCCTCGAACCAATGTGCTGATTCTACCTCCATGAATCCTAGCCGCCGGTGCGCCACCTCACTCACTCCCTTCTCACAGTGGCCCACGGTTTTGGTTCTAACATGGTACGATTTATCTCACTCGCGTTTTACAGTTTCAATGTTTGTTTGATTCTTCAAGTTACTTTACAATTTAATCTTTTAACCTTTTATGCTTACATGCTTAATATGTAGTAAAGGTTTGAGAAAATCATACCTTGAGAGATTTGTTTCTGGAAAATGGAGGGATAGAAGAGGGATTGGTGGTGCCTCCTTGGTAGCCGGGCAACGGAGAAGAAGATGATGACGAACACGCTTCTGGTATCTTTGTCTTTGTCCCTTTAAGATTTTGAATGTTTGATGATGATGGCTATTTTGAGAACTGTTGATTTTTGTTGTTGATGATGAATATGCTTCTGAAAACTGTTTTTGGATTGTTGATGATGAACTTGATTCTGAAACAATGTTGGCTTCGCTTCTGAAACTCTTCATTTCTCTTTGTTGATGATGATAGACACGATTATGAAACTATGTGTTTTTACTTCTGAATCTCTTCCTCTTTTTTGGCTTTGAAGGTTAATAATTTGTTAGCTTGTGTGGCTAGCTTGATGATTTGTTGGTTTGTTTGGAAAACTTGATGATTTGTTGGTTTGTTTGACAAACTTGATGATTTGTTGGTTTGCTCTATCTGAATGTTGTTGTTGATGAACTTGATTCTGAAACTAATCTTATTGATGCTTCTGAAACTCTTCCTTTCTCTTTCCTGAGTATTATTTATGATGACATGGTTCTGAAACTTTTGCCTTTTGCTTCTGAACTGCTCTTCCTCTTCTCTTGGAATGTTAATGATGATGATGAGAAAAGCCTCTGAAACAGGTTTTTGTGGTTGCTTATTTGTGATGGTTGATGATGAAGCTTGTTACAAGCTTCTGAAACTCTGTTTGTTGATGGTTTATTTGGTAGCATGCTTGATGATTTTGATTTTGATTCTGAAACTGTTCGTTCTTGGCTTGTTTGTAGTTTATGGTTTTGCAGTTTGGAACTGCAGGTTGGATTGTTGTTTGGCCAAGCAATTTGGGCAAGTTTTCAAGTAGTGCAGGTTTTGGCTTGCAGGTTTTGTTGTGTTTTGAGCAAGCTGGGCTTGTTTTGTTTGTTTATGGTTTGTTGCAGATTTGAGCAAGCTGGGGCAGGCTTGCTTAGTTTGTCACAGTTTGTGTGACTTGCTGTAGGCTTGGTTGTTCTACAGGTTTTGGCTATGTTTGCAGGTTGCTTGTGATTTTGTAGTTTGAACGGCAGGCTTGGCAAGCAAGTTTGTATCTTGACAGCTTTGGCAAGCAGGTTTTGTTGTTGTAGCTTGCAGTTTTGTTGGTATGATAGCAGTTTTGTTTGACAGGTTTGGAGCTTTGAGTTTCAGACTTGGCTCTTTGTTTGAAACTGTTTGGGAACTCGCTCAGTATTTTTCTCCTCCTAAACTATTATCCCGTCCTTTCTTTTATATCTTTTTGTTTTTTGTTAACTTATGCCAGCCTGCCTTAGCCAAAACTGCAAACTTTTTCACCAGGTCCTCTCTTTCTTTCTCTCTCTCTCTCTCAAATAAGCACTTTTGCTTATTATATTATATTTTCTGAAAAGTTTGTTGGCTGGAAAATGATGATGGTTATGACAAGTCTTTTTACTTGTCAATTGGTTTATCTCTGCATTACCTCCTATGTTTTCTGTTGTACTTTCTGTACTTGTATGATTTATGTACTTTTGCCTTGACAGTTTGCATCTAGTTTGACATGCTTGGCACCTTGTTGCATTTGGTTTGGTTACTGCAGTTGGTATTCAGTTTGGCATAGTTTTGCTGCAAGTTTGCTTTGTATGCAGCCTTGTACCTTACTTTGTATTTGAACCATGTTTTTGCATTTGAACTAATTGTATGCTTGCATTTTATTTTTTACTTTTCTCTTTGTGAACCAAGAAGAGCAATCTTCTTGTGATTTGCAAAGAGAAAAATAAAAACATGATGAACAAATAGCATTCTGATTCCGGCCGGCAAACTTTAATGATGACCTTCTCCTTTCTTTTTTTTTTGCTTGAAAAATTAACTGTACTAATTTCTTTTTCTTATCCTTTTTCAGGTAAATGCAACTTGGACGGCGATAAAGCAGTAGGAACCAAAGACCTTGAGCATGGGAGCACTTGAATCTTAGGAGATTTAGGCTTAGAAATAGATAGACTTTTTTCATTTGTTGTAAACATTTATTTCTTTTTAAAATACTATAAGTTGTAAAAACTTACAATATTCAAAAATAATAAATTATCTTTTTGTAACAATATTTGAAAATGAATAAAAGAGTCTTTATCTAAAAGAAATATTTCTACTGTCAAATATCTTTCAATTTTTCCCTTTGCCTCTTCTCTTTTTATTTAAGATTCCTGATTAAAAATGACTGAAATTGCATTCCACCATTTCCAATACAGATAACTTAAAATCCAAGCAATCCCTAAAAACTCTGCAATCTCATAACTTGCGACAGCATTCCAATCAACATACGTGTTGTGTATTCCAATAAGCAAACAAGTATTCCATTAACAAACAGATGCCTTAATATTCCAAATAAGAGTCTCAGCTCTTATCCCAGGTAATCAGGCTTTGAGAACAATCAGTAAACTTGAACAAGCATGAAAACATGTAACAGTTAACTGAATTTCTGAGGATTCAATTTCTTCTGAGAAATGTGAGAGGAAACCCTAATTCTGGATTGACTACTAAAGAAAAGTCTGTTTGATCGATTTTTGAGCCAAATCTTAAAAATCTGAGAAAACCCTAGGGTCGTGATTTCTTTGTGAAAAAGGGAGGGCAAATTTTAGGGTACAACAGTTGCCCCTGTTCAATCTTCTTGAACCTGAAGAGTTAGATTGGCAATTTTGCCGTTCGCGACTCGAAGGTAAAAGATGATTGGACACTAGAGTGCCCATAAATTTGCACTCGTCAAAGCATAGTTGAGGGAATGGGCTTAAAGATGCCATTTGGAGATATGACAGAATCTTGTCGGAGATGGGCTTAAAGATGCCATCCAAGAATGTTTGTTAAACTGTATGTTGTAGGTGAAAGAATGAGTATCAGAAAGGTATCCGTGTCTGGAACGTCTCTGAGCTAATGGTTTGAATAAGCAATAGATTAACATCCGTGTTTGGAGTATCCGTAAACTGTTTTCAATGAGCTGAATCTGAATAAGTGATAGATTAGCATCCATGTTTGGAAGCGTCCGTAAACTGTTTTTAGAAGTTGAGTCTGAATAAGCGACCGATTGACATCCATGTTTGGAAGCATCCGTAAACTGTTCTCAGAAGTCCTTGAAGTTTGAAGCTTGCTAATCTCATCCTGGAAAAGGTAAAATATTAGCTGAAACACAAAGTTATGTTGCATGAAATGTATGATGCAATATATGTGTTTTATCAATGTTTATGCAATGTATGCACATGTGAGCTGATGAGTTGTCTTGCTGAGGAAGATAAATCCTGGATAGCTGGAGATAATAAAATCTTTGACCGCTATTGGGGAAAATAAATCCTTGACTGCTGCTGGGGATTGAAAATCCTTTGATCGTCGAGAATGAGAAGTCCTGGGACCACTACTGGGGATTGAAAATCCTTTGATCGTCGAGAATGAGAAGTCCTGGGACCACTGCTGGGGATTGAAAATCCTTGGTGACTTGTGGGGATCAACAAGAGCCTTGACAATTTCTGCGGGGAATGGGAATCCTTCTTGGCTTTTATAAGTAAAACTCTGAAGACTTCTACTGGGGAATCAAAACCTGGGAGGCTTCAGCTTGAAGAAGTGAGAACAAGAATCTTTGTTCTACTGGGAAATAACTCTGTGGGGAGAATGTTTATCCTGCTGGGAAAATCAGGAATTCGGGTTGTATGCCGATCTATTGGGGATTCCTGTTTTTTCGTTTGAGGAGAACTTCGTTGGGGAATATCTGAAAACTCTGTGGAGAATTGAGAATGAGAATCTTCATTCTGCTGGGGGAAATTTGTACTGAGGAGTCGAGAACGGGAATCTTCGACCTGCAGGGGATTTGAAATTCTGACAAATTCATGTTGGGGGTAAAGAAAGCTCTGGAGAATCAAGGATGAGAATCTTGATTTTATTGGGGAGTAAAAACTCTGTGAGGAATAGCTATATTGTTGGGGAGTAAACTATCTTGCTGGAGAGTAAACTCAAGACTCTGGGAAAAGCTTATTCCTGTTTGGAAGAAGTTCAGGAGTTTAGGTTGTATGCCACTTTGAGAATGAAAATCTTCATTCTGTCGGGAATATTAGAAACTCGGGTTATGTACCACTTTGAGAATGAGAATCTTCATTCTGTCGGGAATATCAGGTTATATACCACTTTGAGAATGAGAATCTTCATTTTGTCGGGAATATCAGGAGTTCAGATTATACACCACTTTGAGAATGAGAATCTTCATTCTGTCGGGAATATCAGGAATTCATGTTATATACAACTTTGAGAATGAGAATCTTCATTCTGTTGGGTATATCAGGAATTCAGGTTATATACCACTTTGAGAATGAGAATCTTCATTCTGTTGGGTATATTAGGAATTCAGATTATACGCCACTTTGAGAATGAGAATCTTCATTCTGTCGGGAATATCAGGAATTCAGGTTATATACCACTTTGAGAATGAGAATCTTCATTCTGTTGGGTTAGGAGGTTGGGTGTATGCCAATCTACTGGGGAAGCAAGAATGAGAATATTCATTCAGGCGTTTGGGTTAGGAGGTTGGGAGTATACCAATCTACTGGGGAAACAAGAATGAGAATCTTCATTCAGGCGTTTGGGTCAGGAGGTTGGGAGTATACCAATCTTCTGAGGTTTCAAGGATGAGAATCTTCATTCTGTTAACGGTATCAGGAGCTTGGGAGTATACCAATCTTCTGAGGTTTCAAGGATGAGAATCTTCATTCTGTTAACGGTATCAGGAGCTTGGGAGTATACCAATCTTCTGAGATTTCAAGGATGAGAATCCTCATTCTTGAGAAATATCATTTTAGGAGCTTCAGTTGTCCGTTATTCTGCTGGTGGGTTGTTTCTGCTGAGATTTAGGAACTTGTCTGTAATTCAACTGAAGTAAAAGCTTTTGTCGAGATTTAGGAACTTGTCCGTAATTCGACTGAAGAATAGCTTTGTCGCTTGAATTTAATTGTACCTTTCCTGAAAGGCGAAGGTTAGTGGCATATATCAAACAATGATGTTCTCAAAATAAATGAGATTGTGTTGCATGATGTCCTGATGCACAGAGGTGTAATGTTTTTCAAGACGACCTTTTGCTGGGGAAAATAAATCCCGAACTGATGAAGGAGAAAAGGGTTGGATTCTTCCTCTCTAATAGTGGAAAAAATCAGAATAAATCGTTGAGAGATTTATCTGAAACAGCAAAAACCTGGAATGTCTTCTACTGGAGTAAGAATCAGGGAGATCTTAGTGTCAATCTGATCAAAGCAGAGAGGGTCTTGGATTAATTTTGACTCAAACGGATGATGGAGAAATCTTTGACGACCGTTATTCCAATAGGTGATGAAGGAATCTTTGACGACTGTAACTTCCAACAGGTAATGAAGGAATCTTCGACGACCGTAACTTCCAACAGGTGATGAAGGAATCTTCGACGACCGTAACTTCCAACAGGTGATGACGGAATCTTCGACCACCGTAACTTCAAAAGGTAATGATAACCTTTACCTACTGATCAATCTGCATATGTCATGAATGTTGTTGAAATGTAATTTCATTTCGGAGAATAGATCCTTGACAAGTGTTGGGGAAATAAACCCATGACTGCTGGTCAGCTAGAGAGGTGATGAACTTCTCGAGGATTCTTGAATTTCTTTTCAGAAAGATTGTGGAGAGATTCATCACTGCCCTAGTATCAAATGTTTGTGGCATTACCAAGAAACTTGGACTGTACGTAACCCTTTGATGAGATTGACGTTTTAATGCCCCAAGTGATGGTGATAGAGACTTGCCCCAGGTTAATCTGTAATTGAGAGATTTCTTAAAATCTTGACTGGACTGCCCCAGGTTTACTGGACTATGAGAGATTTGTTGAAATCTTGACTGGACTTCCCCAGGTTCACTGGACAACACCAAGTCAAGTCCCCTTTTGTTGATAGGATATTTTTGCAACGGGAGTGTCATCCCACTTGAAGTGATTTTGTTCACTGAGAGAGCTTTCGTTCATCCGAACATTCACTGTGTGAATTTCTTCGCTGTCAAACAAATAACCATGTGCGAACAACGATATTCAAATAATTCAAAGTTTATGCTTGTCTCAAAGTTTTGAAAAATGCGTTTTTTTTAGCAGAAAACTTTTATAAGACAAATTCAACACAAGATTTAGAGCAAAGCCTTACAAGAGTCAGGATACCTTTTGTAACAGTATGCTTTCGAACTAACCCATGCTTCAATTAGGACTTTTGAAGGGTTGTAACGTGGCTTGGTTCACGGTTTAAGAAACAAAGGATAAAGGCTCAAAGTATATTTGTACCCACCCGCTCTTCGTGATGTTCTTCAATCCTAAACTCAGTTAATCGTACGTTTGAACTCCAAATGAGTCTGGAACAACGTTTTGGTGATGGTTCACACAAGGTGAATTTGTTGGAAGGCAGTCATCATCATTTTTTTGCAACATTTTCCATGTTGTTGAGGATTTGTAATGACCTCTTTCTTTCGATTTGTTATCCCTAATTTTTGCCTGACTGTTCTTATTTTTGAGGTTACAGTCAACGGGATGCCCCAGCTTTCTTAAGCCTCCTTCGTAGGTTTTGGCTTAGTGGGCTTTTTCTCTTAGAGAGATAATGACTGCCTATGAGATAAGGGACCATCACTATCTTTTGGTTCCGAAGGAATGTTTTTAATGTCATTCACCGTATTACAGGATGAGAGTTTGCGGCTAGACGCACATTTTGAATTAACTGAGAGACTACCCTGCCCCAGGTTTGATTAAAGGTTCCAATTTGTGTTTAAAACAGAAAACTTCTACTTCTTTGGATCAAAGGGGTTGACCAGGGATTATCTTCCTTATAACTCCAGTGTTTAGGATTTGAAAGAAACGCCTGTACATCGTCAGCAAGGTCTGTCCAAAAGCATACTGTATGAGATTATGGCATTTTTTCGTCATCCTCCCTCTAAAGCTTGTAACTTTTAGCAAGAGTTAAATGTCATAAAGAAAATAGGAAACATAGTTCAAGAATAGTGAAAACGAATGGATGAATTCAAGACAAACATATGCAATGCATTAATGAAACAGAGTTTGACATCAACGGATAATTGTTTGAATAACAAAAGAAATTACAACTTGAAAATTCAAATGAAACAAAGTCTCTTAGTTCGAACTTGTCATTTCAGGTGGAGAACCCTCAGCGGAAGATTTTCATCTGGCCATCCGACATGAATTTCAGCACTCCTCTGTCAATCAAATCTTGGATCTTGTTTTTCAAAGCCCAACAGTCGTCGGTGTCATGTCCAGGACTATAGGAGTGGTATACACAAAATGCGTCGGGGTGATAGCCAGGAGCAGAGGTATTGGGATTCCGAAGAGGATCCTTTAAAGCGGTCAGATTGACCTCCAACAAGCTTTCCAGTACTAGAGATAATGGTATGTCAATCTCAGTGAAATGTCTTCCAGGTGTATTTTGCTTACGCTGATTACCCCGTTGACGCTGGCGAGGTTGTTGCTGGGCTTGTGACTCTGAAGCAAACTAAGGAGCCTTTCCCTTGTCTTCTTGTCTCAAAGGAGGCTGAATGGTGACTTGATCTTCAACCCTAGTTGTTTGCCCCACTTGGTTATTGTGATCGGTGGATTTAGAATTGACTGTTTAAAGCTGGTTTCGCGAAATGTCGCGGAAGCAAGAGTCGCCACCGTCTTTTTTTTTCTCCAACATGGACAGGACAAAAGCACAGCAAAATTCCTTATGAGAACGTTTCTCGGTTCGGGAGGTAGATTTATAGAAAGGGAAGGTGTTAGCACCCTTTCTATCCATGGTTATCCATGGGCTCTTAGATACTTGCTCTTATGTTTTCAAAATGTTTGCTTTTCAAAATGTGAGTGGGTTTGAAAAAAGTTTCATTGAAAGATTTCTGAATAACTCTTGTATCTGTCCTCAAGAGTGTTTGAAAAATTTGTTTTGAAAGCTTTTGAAAGTGTAAGGTGTGAAAAGTATTTTGTTTGTTTTTGAAAAGAGCAAGTACCCATGAGTCATCTACCTACGCTAAGGAATTAAGTTGTGTAAGTGTCCTTTAGATAGTGTTATCCCACCATTGAGAGGTAGGTAGCACCATCGTTGGAGGTGTTCGGGTCAATTCGATTATCGGGACAGTGTGGTCACCGAAGCAAAGGTAGGATACCTTAGAAGTAACCCTAACATCCTAGATCCTTTTATCCGAGGCAACCGTTTCGAGGCAACTGTTTCGAGGCAACTGGATCTTTGGACTAAGGGTGACCTCTAAGACGTCCTATACTTGATGACCACGTTTCGAAGGCAACGAGTGAGGCGTACCCTAGAAGTGGTGTGTGTATTGTGTGTTGTATTCAGTTTAATGTTTGTCTTTGTTATTAGTGAGCTAAGAGTTGTTTTTATTTACATACATTCTTTCATGCAAGTTTAGCAGTTAAGGGGGTGCATAAAGTAAATTGCGGAAACATAAATCCTACGCTATTACAAGGCGCGGGTCTATACATCGCCAAAAATTACAAAGACCCATTTTTGGTAAATAAGTACGGAAAGTAAATAAAAACAGTAAAATCCTAATTACTATTACATGTCTTGGAAGCAATTACATAATAATAAACTAAGCGCGAATAAAAATTGAATCGGAATGTTCTAAGGGTGTTGACCCTTTTAAGAAAAAAGAAATTGATTTTTTGGTCTTTTTTGTAATTAAAATGAAATTAAAGCTAATTAATAACTTAATTAATTAATTTAATTAAAAGAAAATATTTTTTTGTTTTTATGTTTTTATGAAATAAAAGAAATGAAATAAAATTAAAAGTTAACTTTACCTAATTCTAGATCTATTTTAATTATTTAAGAAAAGGAATTAAAATTGCCTAATTAAACTATTTTAGTTAATGTTTATTTACAAAATAAAATAATAATAATAATAATGTTGTTAATTCTTTTTTGGATTTTTTATGAAAATGTGTTAATTGGTTAATTTGTTAATAAAAATAAAAAAAGGTTAGAAATTAAATTGGAAAATAAAAAATGAAAAGAAAAGAATAAACCAAATGGAGGGGGTATTGGGCCAGGAATGGGTGTGTGTTGTTGAAACTGTGACCCATTGAAGCAAGCTCGTTTGGACTTTTCTGGATTGCCTATGCCCACGTTGACTCCAGACCATGGTGTTCCTTATGCTTGGCCCTTAGATCTGCCTCCAATGACACTTGGCGCGCTCCTGGATGAGGTCTATGGTGGATCCTGGATGAGAATCTGCACAGGAACGCCTTAAAGAAAATAATATGAAAATTATGGGGGACCTGGGAATCGAACCCAGGTCCCAGTGGTGAACCAACACATCACCAACCACTGCATCACTTTGATGCGTTTGTTAGTAACATAGAAAACAAATGTTAAATAAAACAAAAACGTTATATGCTAACAAACAAAAAGGCGCGCGCAGGATTTGAACGCACCAATCCAATTCATCCATGCATCATCTTCTTCGTTCTGAAATAAAAAATCACAGGCAAATAGCGGGGGTTTTAAACCCCCACAAAGCATCAATGTCAAAAATAGCGATTAGCTATATAGTCAATATAAAAATGGCGCGATGGGTCCATCTTATTCGTCTCATCCAGCTGAATTCGTCCATGCCTGTTTGGGGTTCCAATTTTACAGTATATAAAAAAGCCCAATTCTAAAGCTCTGAAAACCTAGAAATTGTCAATGGTGATTTGCGTTTTACAGCATCATAATCAAATTAAAATGCACAGAAAGCTTTGTAATGGTATCAGCAATGCATAATAACATTCAAAATGAATTAAGGAGGCATAGAAATGGAGTTCAGTTTCTCAAAATTTGGACAAACCGTGGGGGGGGGGGGGTGATGAGCGATTCTTTGAGGTTCTGCACTTGATTCTGATTGCCAAAGGTTGCTGGTGATGCCAGGAGTGTATTGGAATCAAAATGGAAGCTTGAATCGTATTGTAACTAGGTTTTCAGTTTGTGGTTTTTCTCTTTAAAACTTGGAAATGGTTTATGCTCTCTATGTGTCTCTAGGTCGTGAGTTCTGTTGTGAAAGCTTGCACATGTGTTATGTAATGAATATCAATCAGAATTATGGTCATTGAAGCCTTGCATTGAAGTTCTTGATTTTGCCATAAACTCCATTGAAACAACTTTCCATTCTTGTGAAAATTTGAATTTTTATGCCCATAATAGGCCTTGCATGAATTTGGAAGGTATTTCAAGGTGTATCAAAGCTAATCAACACAAAATATATCCCTCCATTAATTTCTTGATTTTCATTTGAATTTTAAAGATTTAAAATGAATTAAATCAAATAAAATTAAATAAAAATGAGAAAATTAATTTTTAATCTTGAAATAAATTGTGGGACACGTGGGAGGCATGGCCAAGCTGAAACAAGTGGAAAAAGTGGGCCCCTTTTGTCAAAAATGAAGTTTCAAGGATAATTGACTTTGGCCATTTCACAAAAATTTCCCAACTTCTCCAATGCATATCTTGCTCAATTTTGAAGCTATGAACATGTTCTTGGACATTTTGGAAAGGTCTTGAAGTCCTATAACCAATGTCTTTGGTCCCATGACATTTTGATTTACCAATATCAAGTTATGGTCTTTGACTTAAAGTGCCTTTTTGTTGACTTTTGAAAATGACCTATAATGTTGAAATTGATAACTTTTTGTGAGAGAATTTCTTGGACTTGGAATGTGAAGATGAGTTGTAGGAAATGTCTTCCCCTTCAAGATGAGCATTGGATGGGATTTTTCTGATGAACCATGAAAAAGTTATGCCTTGGTCAAGTTACAGTTGACTTTTCAGCTGTCCAAAAATAGAAACTTTTGACACCTTGATGATTTTTTGAGCCATTCTTGTGAAATCATGATCAAGACTTGATCAAATGATGATTGTGGCTTCAAAATAAGATGTTGACCAAAATTTTTGACTTTTGACTGCCAAATGACCATTTTGCCCCTACAGTTGACTGTGAAGCAATTAGGGTTTTTGACTGTGCAACTTGACCTTGTGAGCCTTGAAACTTAACATGTAGGTGCTTGACAATGTGTATGAGCATATGGGACTTGACTGAGCCCTTGAAAACCTCAACTTCCTTGCAAGAACCAAAACCCTAATTTTGCCTGTCTTAGGAGGATGGTTGACTGTGTAGCCCTTGAGTAGACTTTGGACCATTTGAGGTGATGCTTGGCAAAACTTTGAAGATTATGGGAGGGAAAATTTTGGGGTACAACAGTTGCCCCTGTTCAATCTTCTTAGACCTGAGGATGTAGATTGGCTTGTGTGCCTTTCGTGATCCGAAGGTGGAAGATGATTGAACACTAGAGTGCCCAGAAATTTGCACTCACATAGTAGAGTATCAGCAGTGTGATAGCGGGAATGGGCTTACAGATGCCATTTAGAGAGATGATGGGTAGGAGGATGGGCTTATAGATGCCATCTGGAGGTGTGACATAACCTTGTCGGGAATGGGCTTATAGATGCCATTTGGAACTGTTGGTAAGTGGATGGGCTTATAGATGCCATCTAGGTGTCGATCGCGTAAGAGATTCCTTAGCGAGAACTTGCGTACCTGAGAAAGAAAGATAATTACCTGGCCTGTTACAGGGGTTGATCTTCAAACTCTTCATGTAGATATGCCCTGGCTGGATACAGGTATCGAATCTTCAAACTCTTCAGACGTGCCCTGGCAGGATATAGGAATCGAGTCTGGAAAATAGTCGTCAACAGATACACCCTGGTAGGATACAGGAATCGGATCTTCAAACTCTTCAGACGTGCCCTGGCAGGATACAGGAATCGAGTCCAGAAAATAGTCGTCAACAAATACACCCTGGCAGGATACAGGAATCAGATCTTCAAACTCTTCAGACGTGCCCTGGCTGGATACAGGAATCGAATCTGGAAAATAGTCGTCAACAGATACACCCTGGCAGGATACAGGAATCAGATCTTCAAACTCTTCAGACGTGCCCTGGCAGGATACAGGAATCGAGTCCGGAAAATAGTCGTCAACAGATACACCCTGGCAAGATACAGGAATCGTATCTTCAAACTCTTCAGACGTGCCCTGGAAGGATACAGGAGTCGAGTCCAGAAAATAGTCGTCAACAGATACACCCTGGCAAGATACAGGAATCAGATCTTCAAACTCTTCAGACGTGCCCTGGCAGGATACAGGAATCGAGTCCGGAAAATAGTCGTCAACAGATACACCCTGGCAAGATACAGGAATCGGATCTTCAAACTCTTCAGACGTGCCCTGGCAGGATACAGGAATCGAGTCCCGAAAATAGTCGTCAACAGATACACCCTGGCAAGATACAGGAATCAGATCTTCAAACTCTTCATACGTGCCCTGGCAGGATACAGGAATCGAGTCTGGAATTAGTCGTTAACAGATACACCCTGGCAAGATACAGGAATCAGATCTTCAAACTCTTCAGACGTGCCCTGGTAGGATACAGGAATCGAGTCTGGAATTAGTCGTTAACAGATACGCCCTGGCTGGATACAGGAATCGGGTCTTCAAACTCTTCAGACGTGCCCTGACAAGATACATGAATCGAGTCTGGAATAGTCGTCGACAGATACACCCTGGTAAGATACAGGAATCAGATCTTCAAACTCTTCAGACGTGCCCTGGCAGGATACAGGAATCGAGTCTAGAATTAGTTGTCAACAGATACACCCTAGCAAGATACAGGAATCAGATCTTCAAACTCTTCAGACGTGCCCTGGCAAGATACAGGAATCGAGTCTGGAATTAGTCGCTCACAGACATGCCCTGGCTAGATACAGGTATCGAATCTGGAATTGCGACAGTTGATAGTAATCATCTTTGTACTGACCTTTGTCCTGAAAAGCCAAAACGTTAGTTGTATGCGATGTCATGATGTATGACATGCGTGATGTTCTCAAAATAAATGAGATTGTATGTTCATGATGCGTATGTGCATGCTATAATGTATGAAGATGTGATAGTCATGAATGTATTTTTGTCTAGGAAAGTAAATCCTTGACGGGTGCCGGGAAGTCAAATCCTAGGCTGCCGTGGAAGAGTAGAGCTTTGTTTCCGTTGGGGATGATGGTTGCAAGAATACTGGTAGGAGAAGATGACTCCGTTGGGGAATAAACTTGGCGAATAGATTGCTCTGCAGGGAATTACTCTGTGGGAAGAGATACTTCGCTGAGAATTTGATGATAACTCCGCTGGGGATTCTGTTGATAAGTTATGTTGGGGAATTTGATGAACTCCGTTGGGGATAGGAAGAACTTCGTCGAGGACGATCTTTCCGTGGTAATTAGCTGAGGATGACCCAGTTATAAGCTCCGGTGGAGAATAACTTTTGAATAAATCCGGGGAGACGCGTTCGTATTCTGCAGGTGATAAGCTTCCAGAATCTACTGGGGATAAGCTTCCTACTGGGGAGATTGGTTCAACTCTCCTGGGGAGACTTTTTGGACTGTACTGGGGAATGGCTCCACTGGGGTGTCTGGTATTCCGCCGGGGAACAATCTTATATTAAGACTGCCGGGGATGCTTTGCTTAGGAACGTCTATATACTCCGTTGGGAAATATTGAGATTTTCTGGGGATACCCATCTTCCTTAAGGCTGACAGTAGGCTAACTCTGTTTGGGGAGAGCGTTGCTGACTTGCTGGAGAATACCGTGCCTTGTTAGGACTGACGGGAGACCAACTCTGCTCGGGGGAGAGTATTGTTGAATCTGGTCTTACTCTACGGGGAGTGAAGGTATCTTGGTTGTTCTTCAGCCGAACCTACCTTAGTACCTTGGTGGACAGAGTAACTAGATCGCTTAGACAACTCATTATTGCCCCAGTTTCTGAAGGAGAAGGTACATGTGGAGGTGTTTGACAACTGCCATTTGCCAAATCTTCTTCTGGTAGGCAAGTGACGAGGTGACGGGACATAGTCGTACGCTTTAATCCTTAACTTTTTCCTGGAGCGCCCTTTCGGGTTTTCAGTCCACCGGGATACCCATTTTTGCCCAAGCCGCCTTTTCAGGTTTTTGACTTGCCGGGTGTACAGATTTTTTTCATTTTCATCCCTTATTTTTGCCCGAACCCTTTTGGTTCGCCGGGAAGCCCTTATTTTTGCCTAGGTGCGTCAACCTAGCGGGTCTTTGATTATGCGCAGTATTTTTTCGACTATGTCCGTGCTCTTAGGATGTAGGGAGGTGCCCCTGTCATTAGTGTTGCATTGCCCTACTACCAGAAGATCTTCGTTTGATCGTCCAATGCTCCAAGTGATCTTGATGGAGATTTGCCCCAAGTTGGTTGGCCTTTTGAGAGATTCTCCGGATCTTGACTTAACTGCGCCAGATGATAGACCATGATCATGTCTGCCCCTTGGTTGGAAGTACTTTTGTTCACTTAGATATTTGTCGTGCGAATTTCTCTGCTGTTCGAACAAATAGTCATATTGTTGTACCCCAAAATTTGCCCTCCCATATTCATCAAGAAATTGCCAAATCAAGGTCACAAAATTCCCCCAGGGTTGTGCAGCTCAACTGGCTCCTATACAGTCAAAACTAGGGTTTGAGTTCTGGTCAAGCAAATGAACTTCTCAAAGGCCCAATCAAGTCTCATATGCCTACAAATGTGGTCAAGCATCCTCATGTCAAGTTTCAAGGCATTCAGCTCAAAATTGCACAGTCAAAACCCTAGATTGCACTACAGTCAACTGTAGGGGCAAAATGGTCATTTGACAGTCAAAAGTTCAAATTTTTGATCAATATATCATTTTGAAGCCACAAACATCATTTGATCAATGCTTGATCATGATTCTCAAAATTTGGCTCAGAAATCATCAAAGATGCAAAAGTTGCTATATTTGGACAGCTGAAAAAGTCAACTGAAATTGACCAGGGCATAACTTTCACATGGATTATCAGAAAAATTCCATCCAAAGCTCATTTTGAAGAGAAAGACATTTCCTACAATTCATCTTCATGTTCCAAGTCCAAGAAATGCTCTCACAAAAAGTTATCAATTTCAACATTATAGGTCATTTTCAAAAGTCAACAAAAAGGGACTTTAAGTCAAAGGCCATAACTTGAGATTGGTAAATCAAAATGACATGGGACCAAAGGCATTGGTTAAAGGACTCAAAGAACTTTCCAAAATGTCCAAGAACATGTGAAAAGCTTAAATATTGACCAAGTTATGCCTTGTGGAAGTTGGGAAATTTTTAGGAATTTTGAAAAGTCAACATTGATGCAAAAGGCCTAAAAATGCAAATGGGCCCATTTTTCTTCCAAGTTTCTTCATGCCAAGCCTATGCACGACCACTAGGCCCAAAGGGAAGTATTTTCATATTTTTTTTATTTATTTGAATTAATATTAATTTATATTCATTTAAATGATTTTAATATATGAAAAATATCAAACTTAACCTAAAAAATCTTTTCATGCATGTTTATTCATAATATTTCGTTCATATCCCAATTAGGCAAATTTGGATGAGATTTGGATCATGATTGAACAAAAACAACATGAAAAAAGATTGGAAAAGATATTAAGCAAATCAAATCTTCAAATAATGAATTCATGAGATTTTGTTGGTTTTTGTTGACCTAGAAGCCTCACTATATGATCCAGAACATAACCCTAATGTTGCGAGACTGCAAGCTGCGCCCAAAACAAGCATTGCATATTGAAAATTTTCACAAAAAACTCAAGACTGAAAACTAGGTTTTAGGTCGTTCCAAGCGCAAATTCTCATTCCATCATCATTCTGAGACATCATTGGACACATTCCAATCAATAACAACGACTAAAACCTCAAGAATTGGTATCAAGAACCTGGACTGAACCACAAAAATTTTGAAATCGCATTGCATGATTCCATCATCTTTTTGCATTTTTCTTTGTTGATTCATGTTTATATTGATGTTTCTAAACTAACTGATACGTTTGATTGTGTTTTTGAGCCCCATATGCGAATTCGCCATTGACACATACTAGGGTTACAGGTTTCCCAGATTGGGGGTTTCTCAACCAAGTAAAATTAGGGCTCAAGATGGCCATGGCTGGATTCAGCACATCAAGACGAAGAAGTCTTGACCCTCGCGCCCAATTTATATATACCATAGCGCTAGTCGCTATTTTTTCGTTACTTGCCTAAGACCACGCCTGAAAACCGTGGCCATACGTGTGTGTTTCAGACAAAACGAAGAAGACAACCTCGTTGTCACCACGTGATAGGTTGTTTTGAAAATTCGCGCCAGATCGTCCACTAACTTCATTTTTCTTTTATATTATTTGTGTTGTATTATATATTAAATGAAATTGCATAGTTCAGCTGGCAAGGAGACGCGCTTGTAACCTTCAAGACCTGGGTTCAAGTCCCAGGTCTGGCAAAAATTCCATGCTATTTTTCAATAGGAGATCCTATACTTCGCTAATGTCCAGGTACACTATGTTTCCTCACCATCAGGCAGCCCACGTGTCCAGGACCTCTCATTCAAGGCAGAAGATTGGGGGTACACCCTAGGTATGAGTCAAACGCATCATATGGAATCATGGAAAGTCAGCAAATTCAAATTCAATTGGGCCAGGCTTTCCAAATTTATACCTCCTAATCTGGGGCAACACCCCACCCTGGTTTGCATTTTATATTTTTCTTCTCACTTTTATTTTGTTGTTTATTTATTTTATTGTCTTAGTTCAATTAATTTATTTTTTCTATAAAATATAAAAACATTATAAAAATCAAAAAATACAAAAAAATATAATATTTATTTTATTATAATTATTTTCATAAATAAATTAGAATGTAAATTATGTAGTGTAATTAGGTTTTAATTTTAATTCCTTTTTTAATAAAAATCCAAAAATGTAGAATTTAGGTTTTAATTGTTAATTCTTTTTGTTTCCCTTTTTCCACAATAATAATTATTATTTATTTATTTATTTTCCTATTTAAATTGTACATAAATGAATTAGGTTTAATTTAGGTCATATTTTAATTCTTTCATAATAAATAAAAAAATATTAGAATTAGGGTTTGCCGTCTAATTTAATTTCAATTAACTTCCTTTTTTTCATTAAATCTAAAAAAACACAAAATACCAAAAAACATTTAATCATTTAATTTGTAATTCATCATTAATTTTAATTGTTTGTAAAAGGGTCCAACGCCCTAATTTTGTTTTAATTTCTCTATTTCGCGCATTTATTTTATTATCGCTTATTATAATTTTGTAAATCTCCCAAGGCCATGTAACTTTACTTTTCGCACTTTATTTACTTCGCATTAATTATTTTTTCGTCAAATCGGGTCCGGTTTAATTTTGGCGATGTGGACCCGCGCCTTTGTAATAGCCTTAGATTTATTTTTCGCAAACTTATAACTGTTAAATACGCATGCAAGAATGAATGTCTTAATTAAAATCAAGCGTAGAACACAAATAAACATGACAAGACAAATAACTGAAAACGACACACGATTCGCACACACCACCCCTAGGGTACGCCTCACTGTTGCCTTACCTCGAAAGGTGGTCGTCGAGTAGAGGATGTCTTAGTAAGTCCTCATGATCCAGGAACCTGGCATGAGGGTAGCTTCTAAGGTGTCTTCCCATTGCTCTGGTGATCACCATGTCCCTAAATTCGAATTGACCCGAACACCTCCAACGGTGGTGCTACCTATCTCTCAATGGTGGGATGGCACTACTTTTAAGGACATCTACACAGACGAATTCCTTAGGGTAGGTAGGTTCTCAAGGATACTTGCTCTAATTTCAAAACAAACTCAAAAAGACTTTTCACACCGACACTTTTCAAAAGCTTTCAAAGCAAATTTTTCAAACACTCTGACGTACGAGTCGAACTGAAATTTTTCAAAGAAACTTTTTAAACCCACAATTGAAAAGCAAGCAAACATTTTGGAAACACATTGAGCAAGTATCTAAGAGCCCATGGATAACCATGGATAGAAAGGGTGCTAACACCTTCCCTTTCTATAACCTACCTCCCGAACCGAGAGCAATCTCTTTAAGGAATTTTTCTGTGCTTTTGTCCTTTCCATTTGGAGAAAATAAAAGACGGTGGCGACTCTTGCTTCCGCGACATTTCGCGAACCAGCGTTAAACAGTCAGTTCCAGATCCACCGATCACAGAACTGGCGACTCTGCTGGGGATATCTTATAAAGTGAGGTGTACCTTAGGGCTAGGTCATAACTGTGTTTTCACTTGTATTGTTTTGCTTGCTTTACTATTGTGGGTTGCATCGGAGATACATAGATCCTAACCCGGATCTGGGGATACCCTGTTTAGGTAGCATAAGCTGTGAGGGACCTGTCCGGCGTAGACCGACACAGGTGAAGCAGTGGCTACATTGGTGTGGCACCTTAGTCTGTACCGATATCCCTTGTGTCGCAACGAGGAGAATATGGGTCTTCTAAGGAGTCATTAAGCACCAACAACCTTAGAACCTTAATTGACACAACTTGGCCTTTAGAACAGTAGCAGTATGCTACGCCCATTGAGGCTAAACTCTCGTGATGGTTCTGGCCGCAAGAAAAGATTGCGATGCTGGAGTTATGACCGATTGAGGGTAGTCAATGATATTGGGATCCTCTAAGAACCCGGTTACTTTTGATTAGGACAGGTATGAACCAACAAACTGAAAGAGGGTAGTACCTAGACCTCATGCTGGCCTAAACTTTAGGGGCTTGCCTTGTGTGACTTGTGTGCCTTACCATGTTTGCCTTTGTATCTGTATGTGGTGTGCTTTATCATAACATCATAGCATCATGAGCATTGCATGCATAAGAACTGACCATTTCAAAGACAAGAGGGTTTCATCTTTGCTCTGTTTTGTAGGACATTATGATGCCGGTACGAAGGAATACTATCCGGTTCAACTTTGTTCGTTCACCTGAGTTGATTGATGAGTTGGTTAGCAGAATTCCAAACACCACCTCCTTCATTCAGAGGCATGGTTCTCTTCTCAGTTTAGTCACTGCAAAGCGGGATCAACAGTTGATGAGTGTTCTGACCCAGTTCTATGACCCTCAGTACCAGTGCTTCACCTTTCAAGACTTCCAGTTGGTCCCTACCCTGGAAGAGTTCTCTAATCTGCTTGGTATCCCTATCTTGGATCAGACTCCCTTTACTGGTTGGGAAAAGACCCTCAGGCTTGAGGACATTGCTGCAGCTCTTCCTTTGACCCATCAAGAGGTAACAGACAACTGGGTAACTAGAAGCGGAGTTAAGGGTTTCTTGGCCAAGTTTCTGATTGGTAAAGCTAATAGCTTCTGGAATGACCTGGACTTTAGGGCATATGAAGACATCTTGGCTCTCCTAATCTATGGGTTAGTCCTGTTTCCTAATCCTGACAACTTCATCAATGTCACTTCCATTAGGATCTTTATGTCTCAGAACCCTGTGCCCACTCTCTTGGGTGACATCTTGCAACAACTTCATGCCCGTACTACCCGAAGACGAGGAACCCTATGGTGTTGTATCCCTTTGTTGGTGAGGTGGTTTATTTCGCACCTCCCTAAGTTCGTACTGAAGAACCAGGAAGGAAGAGGTTGGGCTCACAGGTTAATGTCTCTCACCGATAAAGACATCATTTGGACTTGCCGAGGTTTGGACGAGATAGTTATTATTGATCGATGCGGGGAGTATCCTAATGTTCCTCTGATTGGTACTCAAGGAGGGATCTCGTACAATCCATGTCTAGCACTCCGTCAGTTTGGAAGAGCAAGAAGAGCAGGCCCCATGAGATGTTGGTACCTCACATCAGTTTCGAGTTTCAGGGGGATAGTGACGAGCTACGTCGTAGGTTCATCAAGGCTTGGGAGAAGGTTCATAAAGCTGACCCACAAGAGTTAGGGCCAAAGACTTCTCTACCTATGGAAGCCTACTACAAATGGGTCCGCACCCGTGCTCAGAAGTTAGGTATGCCATATGAAGCTGTCAGACCCGTCATTCTTGAGTGTCCTGATAAAGATGGTGTTCCTCCAACTGTCCTTCCTCCTCAGATACCTACTGATTATGAGACATTGAAGAGATCTTGGTCGCAACTGCAAGAAGAACGGGATTCTTACCGGGAGAAGTTCAACGAGCAGGAATCAAAGATCCAGAAGCTGACGAAGCAGTTGGAGAATGAGAGAGCCCTGAATGCCTACCTTCGTACTGAGAAAAGGAGACCATGGGATCAATGAGGAATTCTGAATGTGCCTTTACAGTTTTTATTTCCTTTCCAGTTGTTTCATTTCATGTAAACGCCTAAGGGCAACTTGTTGAATAATTTCAGTTGCAAAGTTGAATCTAATGAAGTGTGTTCTTTTTTTTGTTTACAAAGTTGATTCCCGATTGTCTTTGAAAACATAATTCATACGCATTTCATACATCATGTGCATAGCAGGTTTTTCCCCTTTTTCAGGTTGCTTACAGTTCTTCGCTGTTTATTTCAGCATCATGAATCCCGGATCTGAATCAACAGAGACATCAATCAAGGCTCTCCAGGCGCAGAATGCGCAGTTTCAAGAACTAATCTTGGGTCTAGCTAAGGGCCAAGAGGAATTGAAGACTATGCTCCTGAAGAAGGAGAAGAAGAAGAAAAGAAGAACTGTTCTATTCAACACGGGCCGAAGGTTGGGTAATACTCTGCACCAGGAAGAGGCTGTTTCTTCTGTTGGCAAGAGTCCTTCTCAGGCAGAAGTAAAACTTCCTACTCCAGAAGTCTCCGACAACGAGACAGATTTTGATGAGGAACAGTATCCTCCTGCAGATGACAGGTACAAACAACTGGAAGACAGGTTGAAGGCCATGGAAGTTCAACAGGTACCTGGGCTGGATTTTGGAGATCTGGGTTTGTCGACTGGTGTGATCATCCCGCACAAATTCAAAGCACCCACCTTCTCCAAGTATGACGGGGCATCCTGTCCCAAGCTGCATTTGAGGTCCTATGTGCGGAAAATTCAGCCGTACTCTGCGGACAAGAATCTATGGATCCACTTCTTCCAGGAGAGTCTTTCAGGGACTCATCTCGAATGGTTCTATCAGCTGGATGGGACCAAAGTTCGTAACTGGGAGGAGCTGGCTACTGCTTTCTACAAGCAGTATCAGTATAATGCCGACCTTGCCCCCACACGTACCCAACTCCAGGGTATGTCGTTAGGTGCAAGTGAAGGTTTTAAAGAGTACGCGCAGAAGTGGAGAGATCTGGCTGGCAGGGTGCAGCCACCTTTGACTGATCGAGAGTTAGTGGACATGTTCTTGGGGACCCTATCTGGGCCGTTTTTTAACCATCTCATTGGGAATTCTTCTGCTGGTTTCACTGATTTAATCTTGACTGGAGAGAGAATTGAAGCTGGGCTGAAATCTGGAAAGATTGCAAAGGGGGCATCATCCTCTAATTCAGAAAAGAAGCCGTTTAAAAAGGAGTCTAGTGCCGTGTATGGTTCTAGGAAATCAGAAAGACCTGATCACCGCCAATCTGTCAGCGCGGTAATGATCGCTAAGCCTGCTGCCGCTCCCCGGCCAAACAATCCTCAAAGGGCTGATAGACCCCGGAGAGAGTTCACCCGGTTAAGCATGACCCTATCGCAAATCCTGCCACAGTTGCTATCCACCAATTTGGTGACTGTCAAGGAGGCGCCTAAGTTCTCAAACACTACCTCTCCTAAGTACAACCCGAATGCCCGTTGTGCTTACCATTCAGACAGCCCGGGGCATACTACTGATGACTGTTGGGCACTAAGGAACAAGCTACAGGACCTCATTGACGCTAAGGAGGTTCAGTTTGAGGCATCTGACAAGCCTAATGTGGTGACAGCTCCCCTGCCTGCTCATGGAGTTAATGCTATCGGGGACGAAGAGGAAGTTGATGAAGCTGAGTTTGATAGCTGGATCTATCCGGCAACTGATGGTGGACTCAACAATTGGAGCGCAAAGGACAACCTCTCTGTTTCTTTTGACACTAAGTAATAAATTTCTTTGTTTTGATATTTTGTAATAAACAATGATAAACTCTATGGCCCAGTGTCTTACCCGAGGCACCGTGGTTCTATTTGTGAGGGCATACAAACTGTCATTTCAAACATCATGAATGAAAATCTTGGACTTTTTCGCATTGCAAATATTGTGTTCCTTTTCTGTCTTTCATAATTTTCAAAAACAGCTGTATTTACACACACACTCACTCATACAGGTTCCAATCCACTCTGGATCTTACTGACAACAACTCTGCTAAAGCCAATTATGACTTCGAAAATCCGATCAACTTAGCCGAAGACGAAGGTGAAGATGATTGCGAAGTGCCTGGCGAGCTTGCAAGACTGTTACTTCAGGAAGAGAGGGCAATTCAACCCCATGAAGAGCCAGTGGAAACCATAAACTTGGGTACTGAGGCAGATAGAAAAGAGGTAAAGATTGGTGCCAACCTAGAGCTCAGCATGAAGCAACGGTTAACCAAGATGTTACATGACTATATGGAGATCTTTGCCTGGTCCTACGAAGACATGCCAGGGTTGGATACCGATATTGTTGTCCATCATTTGCCGACTAGGGAAGACTGCCCTCCAGTTAAACAAAAGGTCCGTCGGATGCGTCCAGAGATGTCAGAAAAGATTAAAGCCGAGGTCATGAAACAGTTTGATGCCGGGTTCCTTGCAGTGACTTCTTACCCGCAGTGGGTTGCTAATGTGGTGCCGGTACCTAAAAAGGACGGCAAGGTCAGAATGTGTGTTGATTACAGGGATCTAAACAGGGCCAGCCCCAAGGATGACTTCCCCTTACCTCACATTGATGTCCTTGTGGATAATACAGCTCAGCACAAGGTATTCTCTTTCATGGATGGCTTTTCAGGCTACAATCAGATCAAGATGGCACCGGAAGACATGGAAAAGACTACATTTGTTACTCAGTGGGGCACCTTCTGTTACAAGGTCATGCCGTTCGGGTTAAAAAATGCTGGGGCAACCTACCAGCGTGCCATGGTTGCCTTATTTCATGACATGATACATCACGAGATAGAAGTGTATGTGGACGACATGATCGCTAGGTCCCAGACTGAGGAAGAGCATCTAGATCATCTGCAGAATTTGTTTGACCGGTTGAAACTGTACAAGCTGAGATTGAACCCGAACAAGTGCACCTTCGGGGTAAGATCTGGGAAATTGCTAGGCTTCGTGGTCAGTGATAAAGGTATTCAAGTGGACCCTGCTAAGGTCAAAGCTATTCAAGAGATGCCAGTTCCTAAGACAGAGAAGGAGGTCAGAGGCTTTTTAGGACGCCTGAATTACATCGCTAGATTCATCTCTCATCTGACCGCTACCTGTGAGCCAATCTTCAAGCTGCTGAAGAAAGATCAGGTAGTACGTTGGAACAATGAATGTCAGGCTGCCTTCGACAGAATCAAAGAGTATCTCCAAGAACCACCTATCCTTATGCCACCGGTTGAAGGGAGACCCCTGATCCTATACCTGACAGTGTTAGACAATTCAATGGGGTGTGTGCTGGGGCAGCATGACGAGTCTGGCCGAAAAGAGCATGCCATTTATTACCTTAGCAAAAAGTTTACCGACTGTGAGACCCGATACTCACTGCTTGAGAAAACTTGCTGCGCTTTGGTATGGGCTGCTCGCCGGCTGAGACAGTATATGCTGACTCACACTACTTTGTTGATCTCAAAAATGGATCCGATAAAATACATATTCGAAAAGCCTGCTCTGTCTGGGAGAATTGCAAGATGGCAAATGATCTTGACGGAATACGACATTCAGTATACAACCCAGAAAGCCATCAAGGGGAGTGTATTGGCAGACCACTTAGCTCATCAAGCTGTAGATGACTACCAATCAATGAACTTCGAGTTTCCAGACGAAAGCATCATGATTGTAACTGATTGTGAAGTACCTGGACCGGATGAAGGACCTGAACCAGGATCCCGATGGTCTATGCACTTTGACGGAGCTTCCAATGCTTTGGGAAATGGTATCGGTGCCATAATCATATCTCCACAAGGTACTCATACTCCACTCACTGCCCGGCTGTGTTTCAACTGTACCAACAACATGGCGGAGTATGAGGCATGCATCATGGGTCTTCAAGCTGCGATTGACCTAAGGATCAAATTTCTAAGTGTTTTCGGAGATTCCGCTCTTGTGATTAACCAGATCAACGGAGAGTGGGATACGAAACATCCAAACTTGATTCCTTACAGAGAATGTGTGTTGACCATGATTCCCCACTTCACAGAGATAACCTTTGAGCACTTTCCAAGAGAAGAGAATCAGTTAGCGGACGCGTTAGCTACAATGTCTTCAATGTTCAAGGTTAAATGGGATAATGAAGCTCCCGGGATCATCATCTGGAAACTGGACGAACCGGCATACTGTTGTGATCTCGAAACTGAATTGGTCACTGAGAAGCCTTGGTACCACGAAGTGAAGAGATATCTGGAAACTCAGGAATACCCTGAAGGCGCCTCTATCAACGATAAGAAATTCCTGAGACGGTTCGCAGCCAAGTTCTTCCTAAGCAACGGCGTCTTGTACAAGCGAAACCATGATTCAACCTTACTGCGTTGTGTGGACAAGATTGAAGCGGAAAGAATTATGGAAGAGCTACATGAAGGGACCTTTGGTACGCATTCCAGTGGACATACTATGGCGAAGAAGATCCTACGGGCAGGATATTACTGGTCCACAATGGAAGCTGACTGTTACCAACACTCTAGGACATGCCACAAGTGCCAGATCTATGCGGATAAGGTGCATGTTCCTCCGGTTCCCCTGAATGTTCTGACTGCGCCTTGGCCATTTGCAATGTGGGGCATAGACATGATCGGCGAGATAAAACCTACAGCATCCAATGGACATCGCTTCATCCTAGTGGCGATTGATTATTTTACGAAGTGGGTTGAAGCAGCATCCTATGCTACAGTAACCAAGACTGTGGTGGCACGGTTCATTCGGCACAACCTGATCTGTCGATACGGCGTCCCTGAGCGGATTATTACAGACAACGGTACCAATCTGAACAATAAGATGATTGTTGAGCTTTGCGAACAGTTCAAGATACAGCACCACAATTCTTCTCCTTACAGACCAAAGATGAATGGGGCTGTAGAAGCAGCAAACAAAAACATCAAGAAGATCGTGCAAAAAATGACCGTAACTTACAAAGATTGGCACGAGATGTTACCGTTCGCTCTGCATGGGTACCGTACTTCAGCTAGGACGTCAACCGGGGCAACTCCTTTCTCTCTGGTTTATGGCATGGAGGCAGTCTTGCTGATTGAAGTACAAATTCCCTCTCTCCGGATAATGAAGGATGCAAATCTGAACGAAGATGATTGGATCCAGACACGACTTGACCAACTCAATCTCATTGACGAAAAGAGACTCGCTGCTATCTGTCATGGTCAGACGTATCAGAAACGAATGATCAGGGCATTTAACAAAAAGGTCAGACCACAGGAATATCAAGTCGGGGATCTGGTGATCAAGAGAATCATCCTTCCTCAGAGTGATCCAAGGGGCAAATGGACCCCTACATATGAAGGGCCATTTGTGGTTAAGCATGTGTTCTCAGGAGGAGCAATGATCTTGACCAACATGGATGGTGACGACCTTCCTCACCCCGCCAATGCAGACATAGTTAAAAAATACTACGCATAAAAAAAGACCCGCTAGGCTGACATGCCTAGGCAAAAATTAGGGCTTCCCGTCGAACCAAAAGGGTTCGGGCAAAATGAAGGGATGAAAATGAAAAAAATCTGTACACCCGGCAAGTCGAAAACCTGAAAGGGCGGCTTGGGCAAAAATGGGTATCCCGGTGGACTGAAAACCCGAAAGGGCGGTCCAGGCAAAAATTAGGGATAAAAGCGTAAAACTATGTCTCATTGATCACTTTGCATCCAGAATCCGGTATCTACATCAAGCTCAAACGGCATCGATCAGTCAGCTTCACCTTCAACCAAGGTCATCAAGTGATGAGACGCTCGGAGTTATAAAGGCAATAGCAGAGTTGAAACCCAGTGGATCATTCATCTTTCACACAGCTGTTTCATTTTCTTTTGTACAAAACTTGTATAAACTCTTTTGATCGGCAACGTACCTCTTACTAGGACGTCAGCCTCTTGTACACCAAACGCCTATTTTCAGGCCATTCAAAAATCAATAAAAATATATTTTCAGTTAAACGTGCCAAGTGTTTTTTCTTTTTCTGTTTTGTTTTGCGAAGAACGTCCAAGGTTCAATTTGTGATGTATGCATTGACAATAATTTGCTAACTCATAAATATTTGCATACGAAACAAAGGAATTCATTGCAGGTGGCACTAGAAACAGGGGCAATAAAGAGTGGTCTAAACAATCCAATTGCTCTATCCTCCAAGGTACCAAGGTAGGTTCAGCTAAAGAATACGGCCAAGTGTATCTTAATTCCCCAGAGAGTGGTTCAGCAAGTCGATACACTCTTCTCCAAGCAAAATTGTCAAATATCAAGGGAATTGAGTATCCTCCAGCCGATCTCAAACATTCCTCAGCAGCAATACATATATTCTTAACAAGTGTCCCCGGCAGTCTTGGGCTAAAGATTGTTCCCCGGCGGTATACCACCATTCAAGGGAATCACTTCCCCGCAGTCTAAAGCTTCCCCCAGAAGAGTCCAATCCAGCTTCACCAGCAAAATTGGAAGTCATATCCCCAAGCAATAAGCTTATCCCCAGTAGATTCTGGAAGCTTATCCCTCGCAGAACACGAACGCGTCGTCCCGGCTTGATTTAAAGAGTTATTTCCGTAACAGGATATAACTGGGTTATCCTCAGCCAAAAGCCACGGAAAGAGCGTCCTCGGCAAAGTATCTTCCTACCCCCAGCGAAGTCTATCAACACTTCCAGCACAACAAGGATATCCCCGGCATAACTCATCAACGGTATCCCCAGCGGAGTTATCTTCAACATTCCAGCAAAGCATCGCTATCCCCACAGAGTAGCACTCACCAGCATGATCGCTAGAGTATCTTTTCTCCCGCAGAATTATTTCATTTGCCAAGTTTCATTCCTCAACGGAGTTATCTCCTCCCACCGGCATTCTTGCAACGATCATCCACAGCGGAAGCTAAATCTCTTCCTCAACATCAGCCCAGGATATGACTCCCCGACACCCGTCAAGGATTTATTTTCCTAGATGAAAACATACATAAAACTTTACATACATCATCATAGCATGCATAACGCACTGCATCATATCATACGAATCTCATTTATGTTAAGAACATCATGGCTTGATCCATATCATGCATCGCATATAACTGACCTTTACCTTTCAGGAAAGATGCAGTTGAAATTCTCAAACATATTTCAAGGACTTCCCTAGTCCAGTTAAATCGACTCCAAACAGATTTTTCTGATAAAGACTCAGTAGAAGTTCTCTTATGGTCCCCTCTCCAACGGCATGTGAGGTGGTAATTCCTTTTTCAGATGTTTCCCTCTCCGGCATGAGCGTGAGGTGATATTCTCTTATGGTCCCCTCTCCAACGGCGTGTGAGGTGGTAATTCCTTCTTCAGATGTTTCCCTCTCCGGCATGAGCGTGAGGTGATATTCTCTTATGGTCCCCTCTCCAACGGCGTGTGAGGTGGTAATTCCTTCTTCAGATGTTCCCCTCTCCGGCATGAGCGTGAGGTGATATTCTCTTATGGTCCCCTCTCCAACGGCGTGTGAGGTGGTAATTCCTTCTTCAGATGTTCCCCTCTCCGGCATGAGCGTGAGGTGATATTCTCTTATGGTCCCCTCTCCAACAGCGTGTGAGGTGGTAATTCCTTCTTCAGATGTTTCCCTCTCCGACATGAGCGTGAGGTGATATTCTCTTATGGTCCCCTCTCCAACGGCGTGTGAGGTGGTAATTCCTTCTTCAGATGTTTCCCTCTCCGGCATGAGCGTGAGGTGATATTTCTCTTAAAATTATAATTTCCTATAGTTCCCTCTCCAACGGTGAGTGAGGTGACTCCCTTTGAGATTATAATGTCCTTTGGTTCTCTTCCTGACACTATGAAGATGGTAATTCTCACCAAGATTTTCTCAACGAGCGTTGTTGAGGTTGAAATCATTCAGGATTCTCTTACCATTCATGCTAAGGCAGTAACCATCCCTGGTTCATTCATCAGCGTTTGAAGCTCCAGACTCAGCTCCTGTAACCAATCAGGACATATCTATGTCAAGCATCTAAACTCAGCTCCTGTAACCAATCAGGACATATCTATGTCAAGCATCTAAAATCAGCTCCTGCGACGTGTCAGGTACTCATTTTTCTTTTGCAGGTATGCAGGTTCCAGCGAAGGAATCTCTTACCCGATCAACATCCAGATGGCATCTATAAGCCCATCATCCTATCCAGCAATCTCCAAATGGCATCTATAAGCCCATTCCCCCATCATCACTGCTACTATGTGAGCGCAAATTTCTGGGCACTCTAGTGTCCAATCATCTTCTACCCTCGGATTACAAAAGGCACGTCAGCCAATCTGCATCCTCAGGTCTAAGAAGATTGAACAGGGGCAACTGTTGTACCCCAAAATTTGCCCTCCCATATTCATCAAGAAATTGCCAAATCAAGGTCACAAAATTCCCCCAGGGTTGTGCAGCTCAACTGGCTCCTATACAGTCAAAACTAGGGTTTGAGTTCTGGTCAAGCAAATGAACTTCTCAAAGGCCCAATCAAGTCTCATATGCCTACAAATGTGGTCAAGCATCCTCATGTCAAGTTTCAAGGCATTCAGCTCAAAATTGCACAGTCAAAACCCTAGATTGCACTACAGTCAACTGTAGGGGCAAAATGGTCATTTGACAGTCAAAAGTTCAAATTTTTGATCAATATATCATTTTGAAGCCACAAACATCATTTGATCAATGCTTGATCATGATTCTCAAAATTTGGCTCAGAAATCATCAAAGATGCAAAAGTTGCTATATTTGGACAGCTGAAAAAGTCAACTGAAATTGACCAGGGCATAACTTTCACATGGATTATCAGAAAAATTCCATCCAAAGCTCATTTTGAAGAGAAAGACATTTCCTACAATTCATCTTCATGTTCCAAGTCCAAGAAATGCTCTCACAAAAAGTTATCAATTTCAACATTATAGGTCATTTTCAAAAGTCAACAAAAAGGGACTTTAAGTCAAAGGCCATAACTTGAGATTGGTAAATCAAAATGACATGGGACCAAAGGCATTGGTTAAAGGACTCAAAGACCTTTCCAAAATGTCCAAGAACATGTGAAAAGCTTAAAAATTGACCAAGTTATGCCTTGTGGAAGTTGGGAAATTTTTAGGAATTTTGAAAAGTCAACATTGATGCAAAAGGCCTAAAAATGCAAATGGGCCCATTTTTCTTCCAAGTTTCTTCATGCCAAGCCTATGCACGACCACTAGGCCCAAAGGGAAGTATTTTCATATTTTTTTTATTTATTTGAATTAATATTAATTTATATTCATTTAAATGATTTTAATATATGAAAAATATCAAACTTAACCTAAAAAATCTTTTCATGCATGTTTATTCATAATATTTCGTGCATATCCCAATTAGGCAAATTTGGATGAGATTTGGATCATGATTGAACAAAAACAACATGAAAAAAGATTGGAAAAGATATTAAGCAAATCAAATCTTCAAGTAATGAATTCATGAGATTTTGTTGGTTTTTGTTGACCTAGAAGCCTCACTATATGATCCAGAACATAACCCTAATGTTGCGAGACTGCAAGCTGCGCCCAAAACAAGCATTGCATATTGAAAATTTTCACAAAAAACTCAAGACTGAAAACTAGGTTTTAGGTCGTTCCAAGCGCAAATTCTCATTCCATCATCATTCTGAGACATCATTGGACACATTCCAATCAATAACAACGACTAAAACCTCAAGAATTGGTATCAAGAACCTGGACTGAACCACAAAAATTTTGAAATCGCATTGCATGATTCCATCATCTTTTTGCATTTTTCTTTGTTGATTCATGTTTATATTGATGTTTCTAAACTAACTGATACGTTTGATTGTGTTTTTGAGCCCCATATGCGAATTCGCCATTGACACATACTAGGGTTACAGGTTTCCCAGATTGGGGGTTTCTCAACCAAGTAAAATTAGGGCTCAAGATGGCCATGGCTGGATTCAGCACATCAAGACGAAGAAGTCTTGACCCTCGCGCCCAATTTATATATACCATAGCGCTAGTCGCTATTTTTTCGTTACTTGCCTAAGACCACGCCTGAAAACCGTGGCCATACGTGTGTGTTTCAGACAAAACGAAGAAGACAACCTCGTTGTCACCACGTGATAGGTTGTTTTGAAAATTCGCGCCAGATCGTCCACTAACTTCATTTTTCTTTTATATTATTTGTGTTGTATTATATATTAAATGAAATTGCATAGTTCAGCTGGCAAGGAGACGCGCTTGTAACCTTCAAGACCTGGGTTCAAGTCCCAGGTCTGGCAAAAATTCCATGCTATTTTTCAATAGGAGATCCTATACTTCGCTAATGTCCAGGTACACTATGTTTCCTCACCATCAGGCAGCCCACGTGTCCAGGACCTCTCATTCAAGGCAGAAGATTGGGGGTACACCCTAGGTATGAGTCAAACGCATCATATGGAATCATGGAAAGTCAGCAAATTCAAATTCAATTGGGCCAGGCTTTCCAAATTTATACCTCCTAATCTGGGGCAACACCCCACCCTGGTTTGCATTTTATATTTTTCTTCTCACTTTTATTTTGTTGTTTATTTATTTTATTGTCTTAGTTCAATTAATTTATTTTTTCTATAAAATATAAAAACATTATAAAAATCAAAAAATACAAAAAAATATAATATTTATTTTATTATAATTATTTTCATAAATAAATTAGAATGTAAATTATGTAGTGTAATTAGGTTTTAATTTTAATTCCTTTTTTAATAAAAATCCAAAAATGTAGAATTTAGGTTTTAATTGTTAATTCTTTTTGTTTCCCTTTTTCCACAATAATAATTATTATTTATTTATTTATTTTCCTATTTAAATTGTACATAAATGAATTAGGTTTAATTTAGGTCATATTTTAATTCTTTCATAATAAATAAAAAATATTAGAATTAGGGTTTGCCGTCTAATTTAATTTCAATTAACTTCCTTTTTTTCATTAAATCTAAAAAAACACAAAATACCAAAAAACATTTAATCATTTAATTTGTAATTCATCATTAATTTTAATTGTTTGTAAAAGGGTCCAACGCCCTAATTTTGTTTTAATTTCTCTATTTCGCGCATTTATTTTATTATCGCTTATTATAATTTTGTAAATCTCCCAAGGCCATGTAACTTTACTTTTCGCACTTTATTTACTTCGCATTAATTATTTTTTCGTCAAATCGGGTCCGGTTTAATTTTGGCGATGTGGACCCGCGCCTTTGTAATAGCCTTAGATTTATTTTTCGCAAACTTATAACTGTTAAATACGCATGCAAGAATGAATGTCTTAATTAAAATCAAGCGTAGAACACAAATAAACATGACAAGACAAATAACTGAAAACGACACACGATTCGCACACACCACCCCTAGGGTACGCCTCACTGTTGCCTTACCTCGAAAGGTGGTCGTCGAGTAGAGGATGTCTTAGTAAGTCCTCATGATCCGGGAACCTGGCATGAGGGTAGCTTCTAAGGTGTCTTCCCATTGCTCTGGTGATCACCATGTCCCTAAATTCGAATTGACCCGAACACCTCCAACGGTGGTGCTACCTATCTCTCAATGGTGGGATGGCACTACTTTTAAGGACATCTACACAGACGAATTCCTTAGGGTAGGTAGGTTCTCAAGGATACTTGCTCTAATTTCAAAACAAACTCAAAAAGACTTTTCACACCGACACTTTTCAAAAGCTTTCAAAGCAAATTTTTCAAACACTCTGACGTACGAGTCGAACTGAAATTTTTCAAAGAAACTTTTTAAACCCACAATTGAAAAGCAAGCAAACATTTTGGAAACACATTGAGCAAGTATCTAAGAGCCCATGGATAACCATGGATAGAAAGGGTGCTAACACCTTCCCTTTCTATAACCTACCTCCCGAACCGAGAGCAATCTCTTTAAGGAATTTTTCTGTGCTTTTGTCCTTTCCATTTGGAGAAAATAAAAGACGGTGGCGACTCTTGCTTCCGCGACATTTCGCGAACCAGCGTTAAACAGTCAGTTCCAGATCCACCGATCACACATATGCAAACAGTGTTATATCAAGAATGCAAAGCTTATGTCTGTCTTGAAGTTTTTGAAAATGCATTTTTTTTATAAAAACAAGTGAATTTTTTGTAAACTGTGATGTCAACTCGTTATTTTACCGCAAGCCTTAAGGAGTCAGGATACCTTTTGTAACAGTATGCTTTCGAACTAAACCATGCTTCAGCTAGGACTTTTAAAGGTTGTAGCGTGGCCCGGTTCATGGTTTAAGAAACAAAGGATAAAGGCTCAAATTTTTTGTACCCACCCGTTCTTCGTGATGTTCTTCAAACCTAAACTCAGCTGATCGTGCGTTAGACCTTGTTTGAGTCTTTGCTCTGATATTCCGGTGATGGTTCGGATATTGACGATTTATTTTGAATAGGCAGTCATTTCCTTTTGTTGAGGGTTTGTAGGACCTCTTTCTTTTTTTGATTTCGTTATCCCTGTTTTTTGCCTGAACTGTTTCCTTTTTTTGGAATTACAGTCAGCGGGATGCCCCAGCTTTGTAAGTCTCCTTCATAGGTTTTGACTTATTGGGTTTTTATTTCTGAGGGATAATGACTGCCTGTCTTTATGATTATTTGGAGCCATCACTGTCTTTTGTTTTGTAAGGACTCCTCTGGTGCCATTCGTTGTGCACTTGGATCAGCTGAGAGAACTATCCTACCCCAGGTTATGATTAAGGGTTTTAATTTTAGAAAAGAAAAACTCCTACTTCTTTGGCTCAAAGGGGGTTGACGAGGGATTATCTTCCTTATAACTCCAGTGTTTAGGAATTGAAACAATGCATGTACCTCATCAGCGGGGTCTGTTCAAAAGCATATTGTAGATTGTGGTATCGTTTTCGTCATCCTCCCTCAAGAGGCTTAGAATTTTTCAATCAAGAGTTGATCATCACAAAAATATGAAAACAGTTTGCATATAGTAAATACAAAATAATTACTTCAAAACAGACATGTGTAATGCATTAATGAAATAACAACGTTTGACATGAATACAATGTTTGAACAATCAAAGGAAAATACAACTTGAACATTCGAATGAACAAAAAAAAAATTCTAATCCTAGCCATGTCTTGGCAAGGGAGCAGTGATCATATTGGGAGTCTCTAGAGAGTCGAACTGGACTTCCCTTGCGTCGATCAGATCCTGAACCTTGTTTCTCAAAGTCCAACAATCATCTGTAGCATGCCCCGAGCTGTCAGAATGATAAGCGCAGCGAACATTGGGGTTATACCTTGAAGGTGTCCTGTTGGGATTCTTAGGAGGGTCCCTTAGAGTTACCAACTTGGTCTCCAGCAACTGTGGCAATATCTGGGACAAGGTCATGCCGAGGGGAGTGAATTGCCTTTTAGGTCTTTCTTCCCTTTGTTGGTTGCGATGTTGAGGAGCACCGGCCGATTTTGAGATAACTAATGCGTTGACAGCACTAGATTCTTTCTTGGACGGTTTCTTCTCAGTGTTCGAGGAATCACCATTCTGTATCTTCCCCGACTTGATACCGGCTTCAATTCTTTCCCCAGTCAAGATTAGGTCTGTAAACCCAGCAGAAGAATTTCCAATTAGATGGTTGAAGAATGGACCAGACAGGGTCCCCAGGAACATATCCACAAGCTCACGGTCAGTCAGAGGTGGCTGCACCCTTCCAGCAAGGTCTCTCCACTTTTGAGCATATTCTTTGAATCCTTCACCCGTCCCAAGTGACATACCCTGGAGTTGGGTACGCGTAGGAGCGAGGTCGGAATTATACTGATACTTCTTGTAAAAGGCAATAGCAAGGTCCTCCCAGTTGCGGATACTGGCTCCATCCAGCTGATAGAACCACTCGAGTTGAGTCCCCGACATACTATCCTGAAAGAAGTGAACCCACAAATTCTTGTCAGCCGTGTAGGGCTGGATCCTCCTTATGTATGATCTGAGATGCAGCTTAGGACAGGATGCCCCGTCGTATTTTACAAAAGCAGGTGCTTTGAATTTGTGTGAGATCACCACCCCAGAAGATAAGCCTAGGTCTCCAAAGTCCAACCCGGGCACACGTTGAATATCCATAGCATTCAACCGGTCTTCCAGCTGTTTGTATCTGTCCTCAGCAGGAGGGTACTGTTCATCATTGAAATCTGTCTCGGTGTCAGAGACTACGGGACTAGGAACCCCTCTCCCTTGGTGACTGCCTTCCCCCACAGACGGAGTAGTCCTCTCAGCTTCATTTTGCAGCGTATTCCCGAGTTTGCGCCCAGTGTTGAATAGCACAATCCTCTTCTTCTTCTTATTCTTCTTCAGGAGCAAAGCCTTCAGCTCTTGTTGTGCCTGGGCCAAGTTCATGACCATCTCCTGAAATTGGGCATTCTGGGCCTGGAGGGCCTTGATAGCTTGCTCGGTAGTGAGTTCAGGATTCATGATGCTTGAGTGCTGAAATAAACAGCGAAGAAGATTAAGCAACCTGTAGAAAAAGGGTACCTGTTATGCACATGATGCATGATATGCTATTTATGCAATGCATTCAAGGGTCCGAAAGTTCAAATTCGTTGTAGCCAAAAAAAGACACACTTTTTATTAGGAAATGAATTATTCAGTACATCAAGGCCTCATGGGCAAAACATTACAAAATAATTAATCCCAAAAGACACTGCGCATCCTCTTTGGAGCAATGTAAGTGTTGAGAGTCTTTTCCTCGTGCAATAGACGCGTGAGCTCCAAGACCTTCTTCTCACTGGCATGTAGACTGGTTTCAAGAGAATTCCGTTCTTCCTTGAGTTGGACCCAGCTTTTCTGCATTTCTTCCCAGGATGTAGGCATGTCAGGATGTTGAATGGTGTACGAGACCTCTCCTTCCAACACTGGCTCTTTGATCACAGGGAGAACATGAGGATATGGCATCACCAGCTTCTGGGAGCGGGCTCGTACCCACTTGAGATAAGGCTCCAACAGGATGGAGTTCTTGTACCCCAGTGTCTTGCTGTCTACCTTGTTGGGCATCCTCTAAGCTCTGATAAATCTTTGGCGAAGTCCTTGTGCATCATTATCGAAGTCAAAAACTATGTCAGGAATCAGCATATCATGAGGGCCATCCCTCCGAGCATATCCAAACTGTCTCAAAGCCAAGCATGGTTTGTAAGTAATACCTCCTCTGATTCTAAGTAAAGGAACATTAGGAAACTCCCCGCAACGATCAATGATAGTGACGTCTTCTCTGGACCGAGAACACCAATGTATATCAGCATGCGTAAGAGTCATTAATCGTTGTGACCATCTCAAACCCCACTCATTCTTCAAAACTGATTGTGGAAGGTGCGAAATAAACCACCTTCCCAGGAGAGGAGTGCAGCACATAAGAACACCTCTTTTTCTCATGGTTCGAGTGTAACATGAGTGAAGGATGTCCCCAAGAAACGTAGGTATAGGATTCTTGGACATGAAGATCTTGACAACATTGATATCTATAAGCTGATCTGGCTTAGGGAACAACACCAACCCATAGACAAGGAGGGCTACAACTTCCTCAAAGGCTTGTAGGTCAAGGGAATTCCAACATTCTTGTGCTTTCTCAAACAGAAACTTGGCCAAGAACCCTTTGATACCACTTTTGGTTTCCCAATGTCCCTTGATGTCAAATGGTTGTAGGCATAATGCTTTAGCAACCTCTTCAAGTTTTGGTTCCCTTTCCGTACCGTTGTAGGGTAGTTGGCTGAGGATAGGGATCTTCAGAAGCTGGGAGAACTCTTCCAAGGTAGGCACCAGTTGATAATCCGGGAAAGTAAAATAGTGGTGCAGAGGGTCAAAGAATTGGAACAGCACTTTCACCATGTCCTCTTCAATGTTGGTATTGACCAAGCTGATGAGTCTTCCATGTTTCTCACTGAAAGAAGAGTTCTCGGGAATCCTGGATGTAAGTCCCTTAAGCTGAGGAGGGACCCTTACAAGGTTGACCTAAATTGTCTTTCTGCGGATAGTTTCCATGTCCTACAAAACAAGAACAAAGATAAAGATTCGAACCCCTGAAGTGGTTAGTGGATGTATATGATGCTGTATGATGTTATGATGCTATGATAAAACACACCACAAGTATTCACAAAAGAAAACATGATAAGGCACACAAGTCACACCACAGCCCTTAGAGTTTAGGCCAGCATGAAGTTTGGGGTACTACCCTCTTGAAGTTGGTGGGCTCAAACCTGTCATATCAAAGTAACCGGGTTCTAAGGAGCTCAATATCATTGGATTATTTTCTGTGTTCATCGTTTCGATTTAGCCACTGAACTGGCGATCAAAATATTCCAAGAAAACAACCCTCAATGAGTGTAGTATCGAGTATCAACCAACTTCGAACTGCACCAAAGTCAGTTATCTCACTACCCCTAAAGAGGCCAGGATGGTTCAATTAAGGTTCCTAAGGTCAGTTGATGCTTCACGACACCATGCGGCGGCCCCGTACTCTCCTTGACTTGACTCAAGGGTTACCGGTACTCACTAAAGTGCCACATCAACGTAGCAGACTGCTTCAACCGTGTCGGTATACCCCGCACAGTTCCTTCACAGTCTTGTTGCTACTTTCTAAGAAGGTATCCCCCAGATCCGGGTTAGGATCTATAGAACTCCCAAGACAGGCCCAATAATATTAAAGCACACAAATCAGGCAATTGAAAACATAAGTGATCTTAGTCCTAAGGTACACCTCACTTTAAAGGTTATTCCCCAGCAGAGTCGCCAGTTCTGTGATTGGCGGATTTAGAACTGACTGTGTGATCGGTGGATCTGGAACTGACTGTTTAACGCTGGTTCGCGAAATGTCGCGGAAGCAAGAGTCGCCACCGTCTTTTATTTTCTCCAAATGGAAAGGACAAAAGCACAGAAAAATTCCTTAAAGAGATTGCTCTCGGTTCGGGAGGTAGGTTATAGAAAGGGAAGGTGTTAGCACCCTTTCTATCCATGGTTATCCATGGGCTCTTAGGTACTTGCTCAATGTGTTTTCAAAAAGGTTTGTTTGCTTTTCAATGTGGGTTTAAAAAGAGTTTCTTTGAAAAATTTCAGTTCGACTCGTACGTCAGAGTGTTTGAAAAATTTGCTTTGAAAGCTTTTGAAAAGTGTCGGTGTGAAAAGATTTTTGTTTGTTTTTGAAGAGAGCATTTCTTGGACTTGAAGTATGAAGATGAGTTGTAGGAAATGTCTTTCTCTTCAAAATGAGCTTTGGATGGAATTTTTCTGATAATCCATGTGAAAGTTATGCCCTGGTCAATTTCAGTTGACTTTTTCAGCTGTCCAAATATAGCAACTTTTGCATCTTGATGATTTTCTGAGCCAAATTTTGAGAATCATGATCAAGCATTGATCAAATGATGTTTGTGGCTTCAAAACGATATGTTGACCAAAAATTTGAACTTTTGACTGTCAAATGACCATTTTGCCCCTACAGTTGACTGTAGTGCAATTAGGGTTTTGACTGTGCAATTTTGAGCTGGATGCCTTGAAACTTGATATGAGGATACTTGACCATCTTTGTAAGCATGTGAGACTTGATTGGGCCTTTGAAAACTTCATTTTCTTGATCAGAATCTAAACCCTAGTTTTGACTGTATAGGAGACAGTTGCACTGCACAACCCTTGGGGAATTTTGTGACTTGGCTTGGCAATTTCTTGGAGATTATGGGAGGGCAAATTTTGGGGTACAACAGTTGCCCCTGTTCAATCTTCTTAGACCTGAGGATGTAGATTGGCTGACGTGCCTTTCGTAATCCGAGGGTAGAAGATGATTGGACACTAGAGTGCCCAGAAATTTGCGCTCACATAGTAGCAGTGATGGCGGAATGGGCTTATAGATGCCATTTGGAGGTTGCTGGATAGGATGATGGGCTTATAGATGCCATCTGGATGTTGATCGCGTAGGAGATTCCTTAGCGAGAACCTGCATACCTGCAAAAGAAAAATGAGTACCTGACACGTTGCAGGAGTTGGTTTTCAGATGCTTGGTATAGCTGTGTCCTGACTGGTTACAGGAACTGGATCTGGAGCTTCAAAAGATGATGAATGAACCAGGTATGGTTACTGCCTTAGCATGAATGGTAAGAGAACCTTGGGCGACTTTAACTTCAACAACGCTCGTTGAGAAAATCTTGGTGGGAAATACCATCTTCGCAGGATCGGAACAAGAACCATAGGCCATTATAATCTGAAAGGGAATGATCACCTCACTCATCGTCGGAGAGGGAAACATCTGAAAAGGACTTACCACCTCACACGCCGTCGGAGAGGGAACCATAAGAGACTATCACCTCACACTCATCGTCGGAGAGGGAAACATCTGAAAAGGACTTGTCACCTCACACACCGTCGGAGAGGGAACCATAGGAGACTATCACCTCACACTCATCGTCGGAGAGGGAAACATCTGAAAAGGGAATTACCACCTCACGCACTTGCCGGAGAGGGGACCATAAGAGACTATCACCTCACACTCATCGTCGGAGAGGGAAACATCTTTAAAAAGGAATTACCACCTCACGCACTTGTCGGAGAGGGGACCATAACTTCTGCTGAGTCTTTATCAGAAAAATCTATTGGGAGTCGATTTAGCTGGACTAGAGAAGGCTTTGAAATGTGTCTGAGTATTTTAACTGCGTCTTTCCTGAAAGGTAAAAGTCAGTCATATGCAATGTATGCTATGGATCAAGCAATGATGTTCTCAACATAAATGAGATTTGTATGATATGATGCGTCTATGCACGCTATAATGATGTATGTATGTTTTATGAATGTATGTTTAGGAAAGTAGATCCTTGACGGGTGCCGGGAAGTCGTATCCTGGACTGATGTTGGAGAATAAGCTTTTACTTCCGCTGGGGATGATAGTTGCAAGAATACCGGTAGGAGAAGATGACTCCGTTGCGGAATGAACTTGGCGAATGGAAGATTCCGCGGGGAGAAAAGATACCCTAACGACCATGCTGGGAAGCAATACTCTGTGGGGATAGAGATGCTTTGCTGAATTGTTGTTAACTTGCTGAGGATACCCTTGTTATTGGAAGTGTTGATGGACTTCGCTGGGGTAAGAAGACTTTGTCGACGACGCTCTTTCCGTGGCTTTTGGCTGAGGATAACCCAGTTATATCCTGTTAAGGAAATAACTCTTTAAATAAAGCCGGACGACGCGTTCGTGCTCTGCGAGGGGATAAGCTTCCAGAATCTACTGGGGATAAGCTTATTGCTTGGGGGAGATGAATTCCAATCCTCTTGGGGAACTGGATTGGACTGGACTCTTTTGGGGAAGTTGGATATGCTGGGGGAAGCGATCCCTTTGAATGTTGAGATACCGCCGGGGAACAATCTTTAGGCCAAGACTGCCGGGGATGCTTGTTAAGAATATATATATGCTGCTGCTGGGGGAGTATTGATATCTACTGGAGGATACCCAACTTCCTTGAGATTTGTAATTTTGCTTGGAGAAGAATGCATTGTTTGCTGATTCTCTGGGGAATTGAGGTGTACTGGTTATGTTCTTTAGCTGAACCTACCTTGGTACCTTGGAGGATAGAACAATTAGGCTGCTCAGACAATTCTTTTATTGCCCCTGTTTCTAGTGTCACCTGCAATTAATTCCTTTGTTTCGTATGCAAATATTTATGAGTTAGCAAATTATTGTCAATGCATATATCACAAATTGAACCTTGGACGTTCTTCGCAAAACAAAACAGCAAAAGAAAAACACTTGGCACGTTTAACTGAAAATATATTTGTATTGATTTTGGATGGCCTGTGAATAGGCGTTTTGTGTACAAGAGGCTGACGTCCTAGTAAGAGGAACGCCGCCGAATAAGAGAGTTTATACAAATTTTGTACAAAAGAAAATAAACAGCTGTGTGAAATATGAATGATCCCACTGGGTTTCAACTCTGCTATTGCCTTTATAATTCCGAGCGTCTCATCACTTGATGACCTTGGTTGAAGGTGAAGCTGACTGATCGATGCCGTCTGAACTTGATATAGATACCGGATTCTGGATGCAAAGTGATCAATGAGACATAGTGTTACGCTTTTATCCCTAATTTTTGCCTGGACCGCCCTTTCGGGTTTTCGGTCCACCGGGATACCCATTTTTGCCCAAGCCGCCTTTTCAGGTTTTCGACTTGCCGGGTGTATAGATTTTTCGTTTTCATCCCTTCATTTTGCCCGAACCCTTTTGGTTCGACGGGAAGTCCTAATTTTTGCCTAGGCATGTCAGCCTAGCGGGTCTTTTTTCATGCGTAGTATTTTTTAACTATGTCTGCATTGGCGGGGTGAGGAAGGTCGTCACCATCCATGTTGGTCAATATCATTGCTCCTCCTGAGAACACATGCTTAACCACAAATGGCCCTTCGTACGTAGGGGTCCATTTGCCCCTTGGATCACTCTGAGGAAGGATGATTCTCTTGATTACCAGATCCCCAACTTGATATTCCTGCGGCCTGACCTTTTTGTTAAATGCCCTGATCATCCGTTTCTGATACGTCTGACCATGACAGATAGCAGCAAGTCTTTTTTCATCAATGAGGTTGAGTTGGTCAAGTCGTGTCTGGATCCAATCATCTTCGTTCAGATTTGCATCCTTCATTATCCGGAGAGAGGGTATTTGTACATCGATCGGCAAGACTGCCTCCATGCCATAAACCAGAGAGAAAGGAGTTGCCCCGGTTGACGTCCTAGCTGAAGTACGGTACCCATGTAGAGCGAACGGTAACATCTCGTGCCAATCTTTATACGTCACTATCATTTTCTGCACGATCTTCTTGATGTTTTTATTTGCTGCTTCTACAGCCCCATTCATCTTCGGTCTGTAAGGAGAAGAATTGTGGTGCTGTATTTTGAACTGTTCGCAAAGCTCAGCAATCATCTTATTGTTCAGATTGGTACCGTTGTCTGTAATAATCCGCTCAGGGACGCCGTACCGACAGATTAGGTTGTGTCGAATGAACCGTGCCACCACAGTCTTGGTTACCGTAGCATAGGATGCTGCTTCGACCCACTTCGTAAAATAATCAATCGCCACTAGGATGAAGCGATGTCCGTTAGATGCTGTAGGTTTTATTTCACCGATCATGTCTATACCCCACATTGCAAACGGCCAAGGTGCAGTCAGAACATTCAGAGGAACCGGAGGAACGTGCACCTTATCTGCATAAATCTGACACTTGTGGCATGTCCTAGAATGTTGGTAGCAATCAGCTTCCATGGTGGACCAGTAATATCCTGCCCGTAGGATCTTCTTAGCCATAGTATGTCCACTGGAATGCGTACCAAAGGTCCCTTCATGTAGATCTTCCATGATCCGTTCTGCTTCAGTCTTATCCACACAACGCAGTAAGGTTGAATCATGGTTTCGCTTATACAAGATGCCGTTGCTAAGGAAGAACTTGGCTGCAAACCTCCTCAGGAATTTCTTATCATTGACAGAGGCACCTTCCGGGTATTCCTGAGCTTCCAGATATCTCTTCACTTCATGGTACCAAGGCTTCTCAGTTACCAACTCAGTTTCGAGATCACAATAGTATGCCGGTTCGTCCAGTTTCCAGATGATGATCCGGGGAGCCTCATTATCCCATTTGACCTTGAACATTGAAGACATTGTAGCTAACGCGTCCGCCAGCTGATTCTCTTCTCTTGGAAAGTGCTCAAAGGTTATCTCCGTGAAGTGGGGAATCAGGGTCAACACACATTCTCTGTAAGGAATCAGGTTTGGATGTTTCGTATCCCACTCTCCTTTGATCTGATTGATCACAAGAGCGGAATCTCCGAAAACACTTAGAAATTTGATCCTTAGATCGATCGCAGCTTGAAGACCCATGATACACGCCTCATACTCCGCCATGTTGTTGGTACAGTTGAAACATAGCCGGGCAGTGAGTGGAGTATAAGTACCTTGTGGAGATATGATTATGGCGCCGATACCATTTCCCAAAGCATTGGAGGCTCCGTCAAAGTGCATAGACCATCGGGATCCTGGCTCAGGTCCTTCATCCGGTCCAGGTACTTCACAATCAGTTACTATCATAATGCTTTCATCCGGAAACTCGAAGTTCATTGATTGATAGTCATCTACAGCTTGATGAGCTAAGTGGTCTGCCAGTACACTTCCCTTGATGGCTTTCTGGGTCGTATACTGAATGTCGTATTCCGTCAAGATCATTTGCCATCTTGCAATTCTCCCAGACAGAGCAGGCTTTTCGAATATGTACTTTATAGGATCCATTTTTGAGATCAACAAGGTAGTGTGAGTCAGCATATACTGTCTCAGCCGGCGAGCAGCCCATACCAAAGCGCAACAAGTTTTCTCAAGCAGTGAGTATCGGGTCTCACAGTCGGTAAACTTTTTGCTAAGGTAATAAATGGCGTGCTCTTTTCGGCCAGACTCGTCATGCTGCCCCAGCACACACCCCATTGAGTTGTCAAGCACTATCAGATATAAGATTAGAGGTCTCCCTTCAACCGGTGGCATAAGGATAGGCGGTTCTTGGAGATACTCTTTGATTTTGTCGAAGGCAGCCTGACATTCATCGTTCCAACGTACTACCTGATCTTTCTTCAGCAGCTTGAAGATTGGCTCACAGGTAGCAGTCAGATGAGAGATGAATCGAGCAATGTAATTCAGGCGTCCTAAAAAGCCTCTGACTTCCTTCTCTGTCTTAGGAACTGGCATCTCTTGAATAGCTTTGACCTTAGCAGGGTCCACTTGAATACCTTTATCACTGACCACGAAGCCTAGCAACTTCCCAGATCTTACCCCGAAGGTGCACTTGTTCGGGTTCAATCTCAGCTTGTACAGTTTCAGCCGGTCAAACAACTTCTGCAGATGATCTAGATGCTCTTCCTCAGTCTGGGACCTAGCGATCATGTCGTCCACATACACTTCGATCTCGTGATGGATCATGTCATGAAATAAGGCAACCATGGCACGTTGGTAGGTTGCCCCAGCATTCTTTAATCCGAACGGCATGACCTTGTAACAGAAGGTGCCCCACTGAGTGACAAATATAGTCTTTTCCATGTCTTCAGGTGCCATCTTGATCTGATTGTAACCTGAAAAACCATCCATGAAAGAGAACACTTTGTGCTGAGCCGTGTTATCAACAAGGACATCAATGTGAGGTAAGGGGAAGTCATCCTTGGGGCTGGCCCTGTTCAGATCCCTGTAGTCGACACACATTCTGACCTTTCCGTCCTTTTTAGGTACCGGCACCACATTAGCAACCCACTGAGGATAAGAAGTCACTGCAAGAAACCCGGCATCAAACTGTTTCATCACCTCGGCTTTAATCTTTTCAGACATCTCTGGACGCATCCGACGGACCTTTTGCTTAACTGGAGGGCAGTCTTCCTTAGTTGGCAAGTGGTGGACCACAATGTCGGTATCCAACCCTGGCATGTCTTCGTAGGACCAGGCAAAGATCTCCATGTAGTCATGTAACATCTTGGTTAACCGTTGCTTCACGCTGAGCTCTAGGTTGGCGCCAACCTTTACCTCTTTCCTGTCTGCCTCAGTACCCAGGTTTATTGTTTCCACTGGCTCTTCATGGGGTTGAATTTCCCTCTCTTCCTGAAGCAACAGTCTTGCAAGCTCGCCGGGCACTTCGCAATCATCTTCACCTTCGTCTTCGGCTAAGTTGATCGGATTTTCGAAGTCATAATTGGCAGTAGCAGAGCTGTTATCAGTGAGATCCAGAGTGGATTGGAACCTGTATGAGTGAGTGTGTGTGTAAATACAGCTGTTTTTTTGAAAATTATGTAAAGGAAAAGAAAGACAGAAAAGGAACACAATATTTGCAATGCGAAAAACGTCCAAGATTTTCATTCATGATGTATAAAATGACAGTTTGTATGCCCTCACAAATAGAACCACGGTGCCTCGGGTAAGACACCGGGCCATAGAGTTTATCATTGTTTATTACAAAATAACGAAACAAAGAAATTTATTACTGCGTCATAAAGGTAACAGGGGTATGGTCCTTTGCACTCCAATTGTTCAATCCATCTTCGGCCGTCGGATAGATCCAGCTGTTGAATTCAGCTTCGTCCACTTCATGGTCTTCCCCAACAGCGTTCACTCCTGAACTTTTAATAAATACCGGAGGCCTTCCGATCTTCGCTTTCCTCATAGCTCTCTGACCTTCTGTGGTAAAACCCAGCCCAAGTTTATCAGTCTTCTGTGTGAAGTCTGGAAGTCTGCCCCAGTCGGCACATTCACCCTTCTGAACCACAGCCCGGGCATCCTTCAGGGAAGCCATCTTCAAAGGACCACTTGCTTCTATTGTTTCTGCTGCAATTGGAAACACCTCCTCGAAATGCTGAAAGGGGGTTTCAATAAACTCCCCATCCATCTCAATGTACCTGAAGGAGTTCAGGTGGCTCACCATGTATTCTTCCTCTCCTTGCACGGTGACAATCTTCCCTCTGACGGGGTACTTCAGCTTTTGATGCAAGGTAGAGGTCACTGCCCCAGCCTTATGTATCCAGGGTCGACCCAATAGACAAGAGTAAGATGGACGGATATCCATCACATAAAAAGTGGAGTCGAACACCTGAGAGCCCACACGAATCGGAATGTCAACCTCTCCATGGACCATCCTCTTTGAACCATCAAAGGCCCTGACGATGATGTTGCTGGGTTTCAACTCCAGGCCTTCACAATCTAGACGGTCCAAAGCCTTCTTGGGTAGCACATTCAAAGATGACCCAGTATCAACCAACACATGTGCCAAGGTGGTGCCCCTGCATTCAATTGAGACATGCAGAGCATCATTATGGTCTCTCCCCTTTGCGGTCAAGTCAGCATCTGAGAAACCCAAGCCATTATCTGCCGTTAGGCTTGCCACGCAATCAGTGAACTGGACTGCAGAGGTTTCATGTGGCACATGGGCCGTCTTGAGGAATGAGATTAGGGCCTTTGCATGGGCCTCGGAGCACAGCAATAAAGAGAGCATGGAGATCTTGGAGGGCGTATGCCCAGCTGTTCCACAACATTAAAATCGCTCTTCTTTATGATCTTCAGAATCTCCTCCATCTCTTGTGGGGAGGCCTCAGCAGTTATGGGTACGGGTGCCTCCATCTGGGCAGGCTCAACTTCAATTCCCTTGCCCCGAGCATTGGATGACTCGGCAGCAGGAGAAACAATCGGATCAGCAGCAGGAATAACAACTTGACCAGCAACAAGAATAGGTGTACTTGTAGGAATTATCAGGAGCGGTCTTCGGGCAGCAGGCGGTGCAATGTCAGGCGAGAAGAGCCTGCCACTGCGGGTAACTTTGGCTGGGCCAGTGATGTCACAGATACTGGCGCCAGCGTTGAGCTCTTGTTTAATCCCGTTTATATATACATCTGCCCCATAGTGCCAAGGGACAGCTTTATCAGATACATAGGGCAGGGGCCCTGGAACAGTGATAATAACGGGTGCAACGGTCATAATTTGAACGGGCTTCTTATGGAGAGCCGGGATCGGATTATTGAAGATAGTCACCACAGAAACTTCTTCCATTGGAACCAACCGAACATCAGACTTCTTGAATAGAATCTCCTTGCTATCCATTAAGCTTTGGATGCCTAACTTTAGCAAGGGACAACCAGATGGGGACACAGCACAGAATAGGCAACCCTCACTACAACCCGGAAATAAACCGGCCTGCAGTAGGTTCTTCTTGACGATCTTTAGAGGAGTGGCTAGATCATCCACAGAAACAGCATAAACGTCTTCATCAACAGCATTTACCCCGTGCTGAGGCATAGGGGCAGTAACTACATTCGGCTTTGCAGGCGCTTTGAATTGTATCTCCTTTGCGTCGATAAGGTCTTGCACCTTATTCTTCAACGCCCAACAGTCATCGGTAGAGTGCCCCGGGCTTTCTGAATGGTAAGCACAACGAGCATTCGGGTTGTACTTGGGAGATGTTGTATTGGGGAACTTCGGGGCTTCCCTGACAGTCACTAAGTTGGTGGCTAGCAACTGTGGCAGAATCTGTGATAGGGTCATGCTTAACCGGGTAAACTCTCGCCGGGGTCTTTCAGCCCTTTGAGGATTATTTGGCCGAGGAGCGGCAGCAGGCTTAGCAATCATCACCGCACTGACAGATTGGCGGTGCTCAGGTCTCTCTGATTTCCTAGAACCATACACGGCACTAGACTCCTTTTTGAATGGTTTCTTTTCCGAACTAGATGATGCACCCTTTGCAATCTTCCCAGACTTCAGCCCAGCCTCAATTCTCTCTCCAGTCAGAATCAAATCAGTGAACCCAGCAGAAGAATTCCCGATGAGATGGTTGAAGAATGGCCCAGATAGGGTCCCCAAGAACATGTCAACCAACTCCCGATCAGTCAATGGTGGCTGCACCCTTCCAGCCAGGTCTCTCCACTTCTGAGCGTACTCCTTAAAACCTTCGCTTGCACCTAACACCATACCCTGGAGTTGGGTACGTGTGGGGGCAAGGTCGGCATTATACTGATACTGCTTGTAGAAAGCAGTAGCCAGCTCCTCCCAGTTACGAACTTTGGTCCCATCCAGCTGATAGAACCATTCGAGATGAGTCCCTGAAAGACTCTCCTGGAAGAAGTGGATCCATAAATTCTTATCCGCAGAGTACGGCTGAATTTTCCGAACATAGGACCTCAAATGCAGCTTGGGACAAGACGCCCCGTCATATTTGGAGAAGGATGGTGCTTTGAATTTATGCGGGATAATCACACCAGTCGACAAACCCAGATCTCCGAAATCCAGCCCAGGTGCCTGTTGCACCTCCATAGCCTTCAACCTGTCCTCCAGTTGCTTGTATCTGTCATCTGCAGGAGGGTATTGCTCTTCATCAAAATCTGTCTCGTTGTCGGAGACGACCAGACTAGGAACCTTTACTTCTGCCTGAGAAGGACTCTTGCCAACAGAAGAACCAGCCTCTTCATGCTGCAGAGTATTACCGAACCTTCGGCCCGAGTTGAATAGAACAGTTCTTCTCTTCTTCTTCTTCTCCTTCTTCAGGAGCATAGCCTTTAGTTCTTCTTGGCCTTTAGCCAGACCCTTGATTAGCTCTTGAAACTGCGCATTCTGCGCCTGAAGAGCCTTGATTGATGTCTCGGTTGATGCAGATTCGGGATTCATGATGCTGAAATAAACAGCGAAGAACTGTAAGCAACCTGAAAAGTGGAAAAACCTGCTATGCACATGATGTATGAAATGCGTATGCAATGCATTCAAGGGTTCGAAAGTTCAAATTTGTTGTAGACAAAAAGGAACACACGTTATCATTAAAGAAATCATTGTTTAATACATCAAAGCCTCATGGGCAAAAAATACAAAAATCAAATCAATCCCAAAATACACTGCGCATCCTCTTTGGAGCTATGTAAGTGTTGAGATTCCTCTCCTCATGCAACAGGCGAGTGAGCTCCAAGACCTTCTTTTCGCTGGCATGCAGACTAGTCTCAAGAGAACTCCTTTCCTCCTTAAGCTGGATCCAGCTTTTCTGCATCTCCTCCCAGGATGTGGGCATATCAGGGTGCTGAATAGTGTAGGACACTTCCCCTTCCGAGACTGGTTCTTTGATTACTGGGAGCATGTGAGGATAAGGCATCACTAACTTCTGGGAGCGAGCTCGTACCCACTTGAGATAGGGTTCCAAAGGGATGGAGTTCTTGTGCCCCAGTGTCTTGCTGTCTATCCTACTTGGCATCCTCCAGGCTCTGATAAATCTCTGACGAAGTCCTTGAGTATCGTTGTCGAAGTCAAAAACTATGTCAGGAATTAACATGTCATGAGGACCATCCCTCCGGGCATAACCAAACTGTCTCCAAGCCAGGCATGGGCTATAAGTAATACCTCCTCTGACTCCAAGTAAAGGAACATTAGGGTACTCCCCGCAACGATCAATGATAGTGACATCTTCTCTGGACCTAGGGCACCAATGTATATCTGCATGTGTAAGAGTCATCAACCGTTGTGACCATCTCAAACCCCGCTCATTCTTCAAGACAGATTGTGGAAGGTGCAAAATAAACCACCTGCCCAGGAGAGGAGTGCAACACATAAGGACACCTCTTTTTCTCATGGTTCGAGTGTAACATGAGTGAAGGATATCCCCCAGCAACGTAGGTATAGGATTCTTGGACATAAAGATCTAGACAACACTGATATCAATAAGCTGATCTGGATTAGGGAACAACACCAAACCATAGACAAGGAGGGCCACAACCTCTTCAAAAGCTCGCAAGTCAAGGGAGTTCCAACATTCAAGGGCCTTTTCAAACAGAAACCTGGCTAAGAACCCTTTGATACCACTTCTAACTTCCCAATGTCCCTTGAGGTCAGATGACTGTAGGTGCAAGGATTTAGCAATCTCTTCAAGCTTAGGTTCCTTTTCTGCACCGTTGAAGGGTAGCTGATCAAGGATAGGGATCTTCAGGAGCCGGGAGAACTCCTCCAATGTAGGTACCAACTGATAGTCCAAGAAGGTAAAGCAGTGATGCAGAGGGTCAAAGAATTGGAACAGGACCTTTATCATATCTTCCTCAATGTTGGTGTTGACCAAGCTGATGAGGCTTCCATGCCTTTCACTGAATGAAGAGTTCTCGGGAATCCTGGATATAAGCTCCTTAAGCTGAGGAGGGATCCTTACAAGACTGATTTGAATTGTCTTTCTACGAACAGTTTCCATGTCCTACAAAACAAGAACAAAGATGAAAATTCGAACCCCTGAAATGGTTAGTCAATGCATATGATGCTGGATGATGTCATGATGCTATGATTAAACACACCACAAATATTTACAAAGACAAACATGTAAGGCACACAAGGCACACAGGACAAGCCCTTAAGGTTTAAGGCCAGCATGGGGTCTGGGTAGTACCCTCTTGAAATTGGTGGGTTCAACCTGTCCTAATCAAAGTAACCGGGTTCTAAGGTTCCCAATATCACGGGATTGCTTTCATTGTTCATCGTTTCGATTTAGCCACTGAACTGGCGACCGAAATATTCCAGGAAAGTAACCCTCAATTGAGTGTAGTATCGAGTATCAACCAACCTCAGACTGCACCAAAGTCAGTTATCTCACTACCCTAAAAAGGCCAAGATAGTTCAATTAAGGTTCCTAAGGTCTGTTGATGCTTCACGACACCACGCGGAGGCCCCGTACTCTCCTTGACTGAACTCAAGGGTTACCGGTACACACCAAAGTGCCACATCAACGTAGCAGACTGTTTCAACCATGTCGGTATACCCCGCACAGTTCCCTCACAGCCTTGTTGCTACTTTCTAAGAAAGGTATCCCCCAGATCCGGGTTAGGACCTATAGAACTCCCAAGCAACCCACAATAATAAAGCAAGCAAAGAAGACAATTGAAAACATAGTTATGACCTAGCCCTAAGGTACACCCCACTTTATAAGATAAATCCCCAGCAGAGTCGCCAGTTCTGTGATCGGTGGATCTGGAACTGACTGTTTAACGCTGGTTCGCGAAATGTCGCGGAAGCAAGAGTCGCCACCGTCTTTTATTTTCTCCAAATGGAAAGGACAAAAGCACAGAAAAATTCCTTAAAGAGATTGCTCTCGGTTCGGGAGGTAGGTTATAGAAAGGGAAGGTGTTAGCACCCTTTCTATCCATGGTTATCCATGGGCTCTTAGGTACTTGCTCAATGTGTTTTCAAAAAGGTTTGTTTGCTTTTCAATGTGGGTTTAAAAAGAGTTTCTTTGAAAAATTTCAGTTCGACTCGTACGTCAGAGTGTTTGAAAAATTTGCTTTGAAAGCTTTTGAAAAGTGTCGGTGTGAAAAGATTTTTGTTTGTTTTTGAAGAGAGAATTTCTTGGACTTGAAGTATGAAGATGAGTTGTAGGAAATGTCTTTCTCTTCAAAATGAGCTTTGGATGGAATTTTTCTGATAATCCATGTGAAAGTTATGCCCTGGTCAATTTCAGTTGACTTTTTCAGCTGTCCAAATATAGCAACTTTTGCATCTTGATGATTTTCTGAGCCAAATTTTGAGAATCATGATCAAGCATTGATCAAATGATGTTTGTGGCTTCAAAACGATATGTTGACCAAAAATTTGAACTTTTGACTGTCAAATGACCATTTTGCCCCTACAGTTGACTGTAGTGCAATTAGGGTTTTGACTGTGCAATTTTGAGCTGGATGCCTTGAAACTTGATATGAGGATACTTGACCATCTTTGTAAGCATGTGAGACTTGATTGGGCCTTTGAAAACTTCATTTTCTTGATCAGAACCTAAACCCTAGTTTTGACTGTATAGGAGACAGTTGCACTGCACAACCCTTGGGGAATTTTGTGACTTGGCTTGGCAATTTCTTGGAGATTATGGGAGGGCAAATTTTGGGGTACAACAGACTGTTTAAAGCTGGTTTCGCGAAATGTCGCGGAAGCAAGAGTCGCCACCGTCTTTTATTTTCTCCAACATGGACAGGAAAAAAGCACAGCAAAATTCCTTATGATAATGTTTCTCGGTTCGGGAGGTAGATTTATAGAAAGGGAAGGTGTTAGCACCCTTTCTATCCATGGTTATCCATGGGCTCTTAGATACTTGCTCTTATGTTTTCAAAATGTTTGCTTTTCAAAATGTGAGTGGGTTTGAAAAAAGTTTCATTGAAAGATTTCTGAATAACTCTTGTATCTGTCCTCAAGAGTGTTTGAAAAATTTGTTTTGAAAGCTTTTGAAAGTGTAAGGTGTGAAAAGTATTTTGTTTGTTTTTGAAAAGAGTAAGTACCCATGAGTCATCTACCTACCCTAAGGAATTAAGTTGTGTAAGTGTCCTTTAGATAGTGCTATCCCACCATTGAGAGGTAGGTAGCACCATCGTTAGAGGTGTTCGGGTCAATTCGATTATCGGGACAGTGTGGTCACCGAAGCAAAGGTAGGATACCTTAGAAGTAACCCTAACATCCTAGATCCTTTTATCCGAGGCAACCGTTTCGAGGCAACTGTTTCGAGGCAACTGGATCTTTGGACTAAGGGTGACCTCTAAGACGTCCTATACTTGATGACCACGTTTCGAAGGCAACGAGTGAGGCGTACCCTAGAAGTGGTGTGTGTATTGTGTGTTGTATTCAGTTTAATGTTTTCCTTTGTTATTAGTGAGCTACGAGTTATTTTTATTTACATACATTCTTTCATGCAAGTTTAGCAGTTAAGGGGGTGCGGAAAGTAAATTGCGGAAACATAAATCCTACGCTATTACAAGGCGCAGGTCTATACATCGCCAAAAATTACAAAGACCCGTTTTTGGTAAATAAGTACGGAAAGTAAATAAAAACAGTAAAATCCTAATTACTATTACATGTCTTGGAAGCAATTACATAATAATAAACTAAGCACGAATAAAAATTGAATCGGAATGTTCTAAGGGTGTTGACCCTTTTAAGAAAAAAGAAATTGATTTTTTGTAATTAAAATGAAATTAAAGCTAATTAATAACTTAATTAATTAATTTAATTAAAATAAAATATTTTTTTGTTTTTATGTTTTTATGAAATAAAAGAAATGAAATAAAATTAAAAGTTAACTTTACCTAATTCTAGATCTATTTTAATTATTTAAGAAAAGGAATTAAAATTGCCTAATTAAACTATTTTAGTTAATGTTTATTTACAAAATAAAATAATAATAATAATAATGTTAATTCTTTTTTGGATTTTTTATGAAAATGTGTTAATTGGTTAATTTGTTAATAAAAATAAAAAAAAGGTTAGAAATTAAATTGGAAAATAAAAAATGAAAAGAAAAGAATAAACCAAATGGAGGGGGTATTGGGCCAGGAATGGGTGTGTGTTGTTGAAACTGTGGCCCATTGAAGCAAGCTCGTTTGGACTTTTCTGGATCGCCTATGCCCACGTTGACTCCAGACCATGGTGTTCCTTATGCTTGTCCCTTAGATCTGCCTCCAATGACACTTGGCGCGCTCCTAGACGAGGTCTATGGTGGATCCTAGATGAGAATCTGCACAAGAACGCCTTAAAGAAAATAATATGAAAATTATGGGGGACCTGGGAATCGAACCCAGGTCCCAGTGGTGAATTAACACATCACCAACCACTGCATCACTTTGATGCGTTTATTAGTAACATAGAAAACAAATGTTAAATAAAACAAAAACGTTATATGCTAACAAACAAAAAGGCGCGCGCAGGATTTGAACGCACCAATCCAATTCATCCACGCATCATCTTCTTCGTTCTGAAATAAAAAATCACAGGCAAATAGCGGGGGTTTTAAACCCCCACAAAGCATCAATGTCAAAAATATCGATTAGCTATATAGTCAATATAAAAATGGCGCGATGGGTCCATCTTATTCGTATCATCCAGCTGAATTCGTCCATGCCTGTTTGGGGTTCCAATTTTACAGTATATAAAAAAGCTCAATTCTAAAGCTCTAAAAACCTAGAAATTGTCAATGGTGATTTGCGTTTTACAACATCATAATCAAATTAAAATGCACAGAAAGCTTTGTAATGGTATCAGCAATTCACAATAACATTCAAAATGAATTAAGGAGGCATAGAAATGGAGTTCAGTTTCTCAAAATTTGGACAAACCGTGGGGGGGGGGGGGGGGGGGTGATGAGCGATTCTTTGAGGTTTTGCGCTTGATTCTGATTGCCAAAGGTTGCTGGTGATGCCAGGAGTGTATTGGAATCAAAATGGAAGCTTGAATCGTATTGTAACTAGGTTTTCAGTTTGTGGTTTTTCTCTTCAAAACTTGGAAATGGTTTATGCTCTCTATGTGTCTCTAGGTCGTGAATTCTGTTGTGAAAGCTTGCACATGTGTTATGTAATGAATATCAATCAGAATTATGGTCATTGAAGCCTTGCATTGAAGTTCTTGATTTTGCCTTAAACTCCATTGAAACAACTTTCCATTCTTGTGAAATTTTGAATTTTTATGCCCATAATAGGCCTTGCACGAATTTGGAAGGTATTTCAAGGTGTATCAAAGCTAATCAACACAAAATATATCCCTCCATTAATTTCTTGATTTTCATTTGAATTTTAAAGATTTAAAATGAATTAAATCAAATAAAATTAAATAAAAATGAGAAAATTAATTTTTAATCTTGAAATAAATTGTGGGACACGTGGGAGGCATGGCCAAGCTGAAACAAGTGGAAAAAGTGGGCCCCTTTTGTCAAAAATGAAGTTTCAAGGATAATTGACTTTGGCCATTTCACAAAAATTTCCCAACTTCTCCAATGCATATCTTGCTCAATTTTGAAGCTATGAACATGTTCTTGGACATTTTGGAAAGGTCTTGAAGTCCTCTAACCATTGTCTTTGGTCCCATGTCATTTTTATTTACCAATCTCAAGTTATGGTCTTTGACTTAAAGTGATTTTTTGTTGACTTTTGAAAATGACTTATAATGTTGAAATTGATAACTTTTTGTGAGAGCATTTCTTGGACTTGGAATGTGAAGATGAGTTGTAGGAAATGTCTTCCCCTTCAAGATGAGAATTGGATGGGATTTTTCTTATGAACCATGAAAAAGTTATGCCTTGGTCAAGTTACAGTTGACTTTTCAGCTGTCCAAAAATAGAAACTTTTGACACCTTGATGATTTTTGAGCCATTCTTATGAAATCATGATCAAGACTTGATCAAATGATGATTGTGGCTTCAAAATAAGATGTTGACCAAAAATTTTGACTTTTGACTGCCAAATGACCATTTTGCCCCTACAGTTGACTGTGAAGCAATTAGGGTTTTTGACTGTGCAACTTGACCTTGTGAGCCTTGAAACTTGACATGTAGGTGCTTGACAATGTGTATGAGCATATGGGACTTGACTGAGCCCTTGAAAACCTCAACTTCCTTGCAAGAACCAAAACCCTAATTTTGCCTGTCTTAGGAGGATGGTTGACTGTGTAGCCCTTGAGTAGACTTTGGACCATTTGAGGTGATGCTTGGCAAAACTTTGAAGATTATGGGAGGGCAAATTTTGGGGTACAACAGTTATCTTGAAGCAGTTTGTTGATGAGGACCCTGAGCTCCTCTTGTCCTTGAGCCAGGTTTTGAATGAGAGCCATCTGGCCCACCAGTTGTTTCATCATCTGGATCTTCATTGTTGCCAACTCAATCTGTAGTCCTTCCAACTGATCATTTCTGACACCGCCTGGATTCCCTAAGACCATGCCCCTTGTGAGGAGAGCTTTCACTTCTTCTTGCCCCTGGGACAGGTTCAAGAACATTTCTTGAAGTTGAGCGTTTTGAGCCTGGATATCTTCGACAGTCCTCTCTAGATCCATCTCTACTGAAATAAACAGTAGGAGAATAAGGAGACCTGAAAGGGAAAACCTGTTATAATACGATGCATGATGTGTGGATGCATGTTTTCAAGGATCTCACGAGGTAAACACAAGAAAAAGTTATAGGTTGAACTTCGATCAACATCTTTGATTGGAGAACTTTGTATCGGTGGATGTCTTTCCACGAGAATCAAGCTTACCATGTCAAGTGGGTCATAGCCCTCGATTCAAGTTGTTGTACTTGATCTTTAACGGCATTTGTTTAGAGGAAGATGAATCCTCTTGCCCTTTGGTAGACGTCTGGTTCAACGTGACCATGCATCAAAGACCCTCGAGATCCTTGAAATGGTTATTGAAAATGCTATGGTATGATGTTATGATGTCATGTACAGGTATGCAAAAGTAAGCAAGTGTATATACAGATAATCACATTCACACAAAGCAGACAAGTCCTTAGGTTTAGGCTTGCATGGAGTTCATAGGTAAGTACCCTCTTGAAGTTAGTTGGCTCAACCTGTCCTATAAATAGTAACCGGGTTCTTAGGAGCTCAATATCACTGGATTATTTTCTGTGTTCATTGTTTCAGTTTAGCCACTTAACCGGCGACCGAAATATTCCAAGAAAACAACCCTCAATGATTGTAGTATCGAGTATCTACCAACTTCGGACTGCACCAAAGTCGGCCATCACACTACCCCTAATAAGGCCAAGATGGTCAAGTAAGGTTCTAAGAGTTCGTTAGTGCTTTATGACATCACTCAGCAACCCCGTATTCTCTTTGATTGACTCAAAGGCTACCGGTACCCACAAATATGTCGCACTAACGTATCCACTACTTCAACCATGTCGGTATACCCCGCACAGTTCCCTCATAGTTTATTGTTACTTACCTAAAAGGTGCCCCCAAATCCGGGTGTAGGATTTAAAATAAACCCAAACAAAGAATCCCAAAAGTAAAGCAATCAAGGCAAACAAGATAGGTATGCAAAGGTGATCTAAAACCCTAAGGTAACCCCACTTTTAGAAATATTCCCCAGCAGAGTCACCAGTTCTGTGATACGGTGGGAGAACTGACTTGAGGTTTTGCGTTTGTGTTCGCAATTGTGTGGTTTTGCAAGAGTCGCCACCGGCTTTTTATTTTATCCAAAGGAAAGTTCAAAAAGCACAGGAAAGACCTTTGAGATGTTTTCTCGGGTTCGGGGGGTAGATTATGAAAAGGGAAGGTGCTAGCACCCTTTTCATCCATGGTTTTCCATGGGCTCTTAGTTACTTGTTTTAGATCACTTGCCTTTGCTTTTCAATTGTTTGAAATGGTGCTTTGTGTGTGTGGTTTTGAAAATGCTTTGAAAAAGAGGCCTTGTCTAGGAAACCTTTGTATGATTCTTGTTTGAATATATACAAAGGTGTTTGTCTTTTTGAAAAGATATTTCAATGTTTTGAAAGTTGTTTTTGGAAAATGTTTTGAAGTTGTGTTATGATGTGTGTTTGAAAGTAGCAAGGATGTTTTGCAAGCTTTTGATCAAGTAACTAAGAGTCGTCTACCCTATTTTACTCAAAGATCTTTCTTATGTTTTTAACCCTTTTGAAAGTGTTATTTCACCATTGCATTTGGTGAACAACCTTGTGTTAGGATGTTAAACGGGACAGGCGCGGGTCATTGCATACAATCATTGAAAGCAACTTGTGAGACGCTCTAGCAATTTTGTAGGGGACGAGATCGTTTTATCGAAGGCAACATCGAGGGTCATCGAGGGACTACGATCTTTGTTTATCGAAGGGGAATTTGCTAGAGTGTCTCATATTCGAGGGACATGATTGCATTTTCCGAAGCAACAAGCGAGGTTACCCTAGAGGTGTAAGTGTGCATTGTGTTTGTCAATTTCATGCATTGCTTTTTGCCTTGTATTAGGTTATCTAGCGATTGATTTTGAATCTTGCCATACACGCCTAATTACTATACAGTATATTGAAAGCAATAAATTGCGGGAATTTAAAGTCTAAGTTATTACAAAAAAAAAGTATCCAGGGATGGGGGTACAATTATTTACAAATGGGGATGAGTCTCACAAGAATAATAATGTCCAAATATTATGTGTTACAACCAAATCGAATTGTCGCAATTCAAATATAAAAATCTATAACAAAACATAAAAATAAAGAGAATCAAAAATATTATGAGATGTATGTATTGATTAACTTAAAAAAATAAATAAATAAAATTTATTAAAAAAGAAAGATTAAGTATTATTTTATTTTTTTTGTGTTTTAGGAATTATGAAAAGGAAAAGTTTTAAAGAAAGAAAAACCACTTAAATTAATGTTCCTATTATTTTTTGCATTTGTATTAAATGTAACAATTATTAAAAAAAGAAAATTATATTAAGAAAATCAGAACAAAATTTTAATACATTATTTGTTTTTATTATTAACAAAAGAAAAGAAAAACAAATTAATTAAAGTGATTAAAAAGAGTGTTTTAGACAAAAATAATGAAATGAATTAAAATGTGGGCTTTAGGGTTTGCCATTGTGTTTAAAGCCCAAGAAAAGAAACAAAAAAAAGAGGGGGTGCAAGGCAGAAGCGTTTGGGCTTAAGGCAAAGGTTGGGGCAAAGGCCCAGTTGCAAGCTTGCACAAATTAGGGGTTGTTGTTTTGATTAGGGTTGGGACAAATTAGGGTTCATGTGTGGCCTTACAGCGGCGCCGTTCTCTCACTCTCTTCTTCGTTTCTTCATCTTCCTCGAACCAATGCGCTGATTCTACCTCCATGAATCCTAGTCGTCGGTGCGCCACATCACTCTCTCCCTTCTCACAGTGGCCCACGGTTTTGGTTCTAACATGGTACGGTTTATCTCACTCGCGTTTTACAGTATCAATGTTTGTTTGATTCTTCAAGTTACTTTACAGTTTAATCTTTTAACCTTTTATGTTTACATGCTTAATATGCAGTAAAGGTTTGAGAAAATCATATCTTGAGAGATTTTTTTCTGGAAAATGGAGGGAGAGAAGAGGGATTGGTGGCGCCTCCTTGGTGGCCGGGCAACGGAGAAGAAGATGATGACGAACACGCTTCTGGTATCTTTGTCTTTGTCCCTTTAAGATTTTGAATGTTTGATGATGATGGCTATTTTGAGAACTGTTGATTTTTGTTGTTGATGATGAATATGCTTCTGAAAACGGTTTTTTGATTGTTGATGATGAACTTGATTCTGAAACAATGTTGGCTTCGCTTTTGAAACTCTTCCTTTCTCTTTGTTGATGATGATAGACACAATTATGAAACTATGTGTTTTTACTTCTGAATCTCTTCCTCTTTTTTGGCTTTGAAGGTTAATGATTTGTTAGCTTGTGTGGCTAGCTTGATGATTTGTTGGTTTGTTTGGCAAACTTGATGATTTGTTGGTTTGTTTGACAAACTTGATGATTTTTTGGTTTGCTCTATCTGAATGTTGTTGTAGATGAACTTGATTATGAAACTAATCTTGTTGATGCTTCTGAAACTCTTTCTTTCTCTTTCCTGAGTATTGTTTATAATGACATGGTTCTGAAACTTTTGCCTTTTGCTTATGAACTGCTCTTCCTCTTCTCTTGGAATGTTAATGATGATGATGAGAAAAGCCTCTGAAACAGGTTTTTGTGGTTGCTTATTTGTGATGGTTGATGATGAAGCTTGTTACAAGCTTCTGAAACTCTGTTTGTTGATGGTTTATTTGGTAGCAGGCTTGATGATTTTGATTCTGAAACTGTTTGTTCTTGGCTTGTTTGTAGTTTATGGTTTTGCAGTTTGGAATTGCAGGTTGGATTGTTGTTTGGCCAAGCAGTTTGGGCAAGTTTTCAAGTAGTGCAGGTTTTGGCTTGCAGGTTTTTTTGTGTTTTGAGCAAGCTGGGCTTGTTTTGTTTGTTTATGGTTTGTTACAGATTTGAGCAAGCTGGGCAGGCTTGCTTAGTTTGTCACAGTTTGTGTGACTTGCTGTAGGCTTGGTTGTTCTACAGGTTTTGGCTATATTTGCAGGTTGCTTGTGATTTTGCAGTTTGAACTGCAGGCTTGGCAAGCAGGTTTTTATCTTGACAGGTTTGGCAAGCAGGTTTTGTTGCTGTAGCTTGCAGTTTTGTTGGTATTATAGCAGTTTTGTTTGACAGGTTTGGAGCTTTGAGTTTCAGACTTGGCTCTTTGTTTGAAACTGTTTGGGAATTCGCTCAGTATTTTTCTCCTCCTAGACTGTTATGCAATCCTTTCTTTTATATCTTTTTGTTTTTTGTTAACTTATGCCAGCCTGCCTTAGCCAAAACTGCAAACTTTTTCACCAGGTCCTCTCTCTCTCTCTCTCTCTCTCTCTCTCTCTCTCTCTCTCTCTCTCTCTCTCTCTCTCTCTCTCTCTCTCTCTCTCTCTCTCTCTCTCTCTCTCAAATAAGCACTTTTGCTTATTATATTATATTTTCTGAAAAGTTTGCTGGCTGGAAATGATAATGGTTGTGACAGGTCTTTTTACTTGTCAATTGGTTTATCTCTGCATTACCTGCTGTATTTTCTGCTGTACTTTCTGTACTTGTATGCTTTATGTACTTTTGCCTTGACAGTTTGCATCTAGTTTGACATGCTTGGCACCTTGTTGCATTTGGTTTGGTTACTGCAGTTGGTATTCAGTTTGGCATAGTTTTGCTGCAAGTTTGCTTTGTATGCAGCCTTGTACCTTACTTTGTATTTGAACCATGTTTTTGCATTTGAACTAATTATATGCTTGCATTTTATTTTTTACTTTTCTCTTTGTGAACCAAGAAGAGAAATCTTCTTGTGATTTGCAAAGAGAAAAATAAAAACATGATGAACAAATAGCATTCTGATTCCGGCCGACAAACTTTAATGATGACCTTCTCCTTTCTTTCTTTTTTTGCTTGAAAAATTAACTGTACTAATTTCTTTTTCTTCTTCTTTTTCAGGTAAATGCAACTTGGACGACGATAAAGCAGTAGGAACCAAAGACCTTGAGTATGGGAGCACTTGAAGCTTAGGAGATTTAGGCTTAGAAATAGATAGACTTTTTTCATTTGTTGTAAACATTTATTTCTTTTTAAAATACTATAAGTTGTAAAAACTTACAATATTCAAAAATAATAAATTATCTTTTTGTAACAATATTTGAAAATGAATAAAAGAGTCTTTATCTAAAAGAAATATTTCTACTATCAAATATCTTTCAATTTTCCCTTTGCCTCTTCGCTTTTTATTTAAGATTCCTGATTAAAAATGACTGAAATTGCATTCCACCATTTCCAATACAGATAACTTAAAATCCAAGCAATCCCTAAAAACTCTGCAATCTCATAACTTGCGACAACATTCCAATCAACATACGCGTTGTGTATTCCAATAAGCAAACAAGTATTCCATTAACAAACAGATGCCTTAATATTCCAAATAAGAGTCTCAACTCTTATCCCAGATAATCAGGCTTTGAGAACAATCAGTAAACTTGAACAAGCATGAAAACATGTAACAGTTAACTGAATTTCTGAGGATTCAATTTCTTCTGAGAAATGTGAGAGGAAACCCTAATTCTAGATTGACTACTAAAGAAAAGTCTGTTTGATCGATTCTTGAGCCAAATCTTAAAAATCAGAGAAAACCCTAGGGTCGTGATTTCTTTGTGAAAAAGGGAGGGCAAATTTTGGGGTACAACAACTTGTTTGGCATTCTTTATTCAACAGTGACTATATATTATTTATTTTCACCTCTTGAAGCATAGGTCTATAAGCTTTCAAGTATTTACCATTCACCTTCAAAAGTCTTTGATCTTTGCTTAACTCTTCGATCTCATAGGCTCCACCAGAGAAGGCCTGGATAATCCTAAAAGGTCCTTCCCACTTAGGGGACCATTTTCCCAAATTTTCGTCTTTTCGATCCATTGGAAGAATTACTTTCCAAACTAGATCTTCAGGCTGAAATGTCTTAGATTTCACTCTGCGATTATAGGATTTCTCAACTCGCTTCTTCTGCAATCTCAAAAGATCCAGAGCTTTCAATCTTTCTTCGTCTAGGTTAACTAGTTCGTCTAACATCATACTCCAATAGACTTCAGAAGGGATCTCATGATGTATCTGAATCCTTGTCGCTTGCAAGTGGATTTCCACTGGTAACACTGCATCATGACCATAGGTTAGGCGAAATGGTGTTGTTCCCGTGGCTTCTTTCGAACAAGTTCGACAAGCCCATAGAACTTGGACTAGTGTCTTGTGCCAGTTTCTGGGTTTCTTTCCCACATGTTTCTTTATTAAACGAATCACCACTTTATTCGCTGCTTCGGCCTGGCCATTAGCTTGCGCATAATAAGGTGTAGAAGTTAACAGTTTAAACCCCATTTCCACAGCAAAGTCTTGCATTTTTCGACCAGTAAAGACTGACCCTTGGTTTGTAGTAATTGTTTCAGGAATTCCAAATCTATATATGATGTACTCTTGAATGAATTCAATGACATTCTCCTGGTCTACATTGACTAAAGGGATTGCTTCAATCCACTTAGTAAAATAATCAATGCCCACCAATATATACTTCTGGCTTTTAGAAGATGTTGGTCGAATTTCTCCAATGAGATCCAAAGCCCGTCCTCTAAAAGGCCAAGGTTTCACAATCGAGTGAAGTTCGCTTGCTGGCACATGTTGAATACCTGTATATTTTTGACATTCTTGGCATCCTTTTGCAAACTCAACATAATCCTTTAACATAGTGGGCCAATATAATCCTTGTCGAAACAATAACTATTTCATCTTTTGGCCTACTTGGTGTGCTCCACATGCCTTAGCGTGTATGGTGGAAAGAGCTATATATGCTTCTGTTTCACTTAGGCATTTCATAAGCACACCTTCAGGTGTTTTCTTGAATAACTCATTTCCCATTAACACATAACTCAATGCTCTATACTTTATCTTTCGTTCTGTCGAAGCCGTTGGATTTTGTAAATAATCCACTACAATCTTTCTCCAATCTTGTTCTGTTAGATTGTCTATGAACGAAATTTCAAAATTTTCATGATCAATGTATCCCAACATTGTGGTCCTTAAATCTAATGGAGATAACTTAGTGGAAGTTACTCTCCCTCTAACTTCAATTGCTTGTTGTAGCCTGTCTTTCGATACCTTATACCCGGATGCAATCTGTGCTAAGTCGTTAGCTACTTGATTTTCCAATTTGGGTATGTGTCGAATGTTAACTACTTCGAAGTTCTTCAACAACCGTCTGGCTATTACGAAATACATGATAAGATTTTCTTTTATGCATTTTTATTCTTTTGTAATTTGTTTTAGGACTAACTCTAAGTCTCCCATTATTTCGATCTGAGTTGCCCCCAATTCCAACAGGATTTCAAGGCCTGCGATTAACGCTTCGTATTCAGCCTCATTATTAGAGAAATCTCCATCTATTTTGAACTTAAATGTTGTTGGAATTTTGTTTGGAGAAATGATAAGGACTCCCACTCCAGTTCCTTCTTTATAACTAGAACCATCAAAGTATAGTTTCCAAGGTTCAATCTCCAAATAGTTCAGTGACCCTTCTTGTATTGAATGGTCGACTATAAAGTCTGCTACCACTTGAACTTTCATAGCCTTGAGAGGCATAAAGGTTAATGAGTACTCAGTTAATGCAAGTGCCCATTTGCCAATTCTGCTGTGCAAGATGGGTTTCGACAACATATATTTGAAAACATCAAAATAAGACGAAACATAAACATTAACTGGCTTTATATATTGCTTAAGTTTTGTACATGAAAAATATAGACATAAATATAGTTTTTCAACCTCGTTATATCTAGTTTCTGCATCGTTTAAAACTCTACTGAGGTAGTATATGGGCCTTTCGACACCATGTTCATCCTCTTGAGCCAGCATACTCCCTAAAGTTTTATCAGACTCAGCTATGTACAGTCTCATATTTCTACTTCGACACGGAGGCACCAAAATAGGTGGTTTGGTGAGGTACTCTTTAATTTTGTCGAAGGCTTCTTGATGTTCTTGCCCCCATTCAAATCCTCCTTTGTTAAGTCGAAGTAGTGGCAAAAAGGCTTGCGTTTTCCCACTGAGGTTGGATATAAATCTCCTTAGGAAATTTATCTTCCCAAGTAAGGATTGCAATTCCTTTTTGTTAGTTGGCGCTTTGGCTTGCAAGATAGATTTGGTCTTGTTTTGGTTTATCTCAATGCCCTTTTTATGGACCACAAAACCTAATAAATCTCCCGCTTTGACACCAAAATCACATCTTATAGGATTCATCTTCAGGCCGTAGCATCTCATCCTCTCAAAGGATTGTCGAAGATGATCCATATGAGTCTTCCCTGAAACAGATTTTACAACAATATCATCAATATAAATCTGCATGAAAGTGTCAATAAAATCATGGAAGATCGAATTCATGGCTCTCTGGTACGTTGCCTCTGCATTCTTTAGGCCAAAGGGCATCACTACCCATTCGTAAGTGCCTAAGGCCCCAGGGCAACGGAATGCCATTTTCGACACATCTTCCTCAGCAATAAAGATTTGATTATATCCAGAGTAGCCATCAAGCATACTCATGTACTCGAAACCAGTGGCAGAGTCCACTAGCATTTCCGCCACTGGCATTGGATATTCATCTTTGGGTGTTGCAGCATTCAGATCTCTAAAATCGATGCACACCCTTAAAGTACCATTTTTCTTTATAACAGGCACAATATTTGCAATCCATTCGATGTACCTGGTCGTTCGTATGAACTTGCACCTCAACAGCCTTTCGACTTCCGTTTTGATTTTTGATAAAAATCTCTGGCGCAAACCGTCTTGGAGTCTGCTTAACGGGCTTCTTTCCAGGCTTTATTGGCAACTGCAATTCTACCAAACTTCTGTCGAGACCAGGCATCTCGTCATAGTCTCACGCAAAAAAATCCTTGAACTCTTTTAGTAATTGGATCATTTCGACCCTGAGCCCTGGATCCATTTTTGTGCTTATGCACGTTGGCTTTTTTACAGGACCTTCGCCTAGATTTACCTCTTCTAGAGGATCTTTAGCCAACATTCTAACATTGTTCGCCAACGGGTCCTTTTCGAAACCTAGAGGTTCATCATCATAGATGGCGTCTAACCTCTGATCTCGAAGGTCTTTCGTCCCTAAGTCGGGAGGCTCGGAATTGAAATCTTTTCCAGGGCTTGTCTTAGAAAGGACTTGTTCATTGGCTTCGAAAGCCATATACTTAACTTCAGCCTTCAAGGCCGCTATCATTCTACTTTCGGCCACATACGCCGAAATCTTTTGCAGGGTTTGTGACTCAGCCATCATCATCAAACTCGCTTCCCTAGCCTGTTGGCCGTATGTCATCAATTCCTCCAAAGTCGATGTTGGATAAATCTTCTCTATCCCACTGAAAGCCTTGGTCGGAGTGTAGGTATAGGGAGCAGAAGGCATTAGGAGTTAGGGTTAAATCAAACTCAGGTGGATTGCATGGCCCTATATGAGCCAAATTTCTGTCGAAACTATTCTTTCCGACACTGTTGATTTCACCTAAGTAATAACTCTGATCTGCTTCGATGTTTTCTACAATGCCGTCGGGGCGCTATATTGTGACCCTTTGGTGCATTGAAGATGGCACTGCTCCAATGCCATGTATCCACTCTCGACCTAGAAGTAGATTGTAGTTGGGTTTTGCTGAAATCACCATGAACATGATGGGTCGGAGGATTGATCCTACTTTGAGGTCTAGATGTATGACACCCATTGTGGTGCCAATTCCCCCTTCATAGTTGGACAAGACCATGTTATGTGGCTTTATATCAGCATCTCCCTTGCCTAACTTTTCCAGCATGAATTGTGGTATGATATTGATGGTCGCCCCACAATCAACCAGAATTTTATTTATAGTTATCGCCCCTATCTTTGCTCTAATGAACAAGGGTTTCAGATGGCTCTTCATAGCCTCTGTTGGCGGCTCAAAAATGTGTTTTGTTCTTTTACGCAACCATTGTTCATTACATAGTAACATACTGGCTTGTGTCTAGCCATTTCTTGTTCAACCATTAGGTCAGTTTCTTTGACTTCAACCTCACGGTTGTATTCTTTAGGTAACACGGATATGACATTCACCATGATGTCTAAACTGTCACCAGAATCAGAGTTGTCTTCATCATTCGATCCACATTCCTCGGTCCAAGGCATAGGATTTCTCTCTAGAGGCTTCTTTTGTTTCTTCTGCACATTAGTGCTAACCTCTGGATGAGGTCCAGCTGCCTCTTTTTCGACCTTTCGCCGTCTTTGGAATCTTCTCTACTGTGAACGAGACATAGGATTTTTTCCTTTATAATTGCTCGACACATGGGTCATTTTATTCAACGCAGAAGCATGGTACTCCTTTCTGTAATCTAAAGAAGACCCTCTTGGCACGTCGAACGCCTGCCATCTTTCTTCATTTGGCCTCTTTATTCCCATGGTATTTAGCCAAGTATCACTAGGCACATTAGTTGGAGGCCTAAAAGTTGGTGGCCTCTTTTCCTGACTCATGGGCCCTTGTTGACGCCCCCTTCTGGGGTCAAATGTGACTTCTGAACCCATTCTTTGTTGGGCATTGGTGCCCTGTTTTGCTTTCACAATCCGCATAGCTTGTATGTGTTCTGCGGCTTTCTTGTCGAAAATAGAGCTACATCTAGGACATAGCATTACTTCCAATTTCTTCTTCTGGCACCTATGCAGAAAATCTGCCAGATCTTCATTCTCCTTTGGGAATGCCGTTTTGTTTACTTCTTCTTGTCGAATGGCTTCCTCTGAGGCTTTGGCGCCAGAGACTTCAACCATGTTAACCTGAATGTTGCTTTTGGCAGCAAGGTTTATCTTCTGCATTTTGGCCTCTAGATTCTCTGTCGAACCTTTTACAACAGCCAAATAAGAACCTGTGGTGGTTCTTTTGCTGGAGCTCTCAACAACTCCTTTGCTTTTGTTTGGGTCTTCAGTAACCCGTTTAATCAGTTTCAGGCTTTCAGCAGCCTTCTTGTTCGACCCTTGGGCAACTTTCTTCTTCAAATCTAGGCCTTCAGTGGCCTTTCTCACCCCTTCAATAGTTTTTCTGGAGATGTTCCCAGTAAAACTTCCAAAGATGGGTTTTATGATGAAATCTTCTGAAACTTCCACCATGTGAATGCCAACTGGTTCGGCATAATGTGCCTCCATCTGCAGTGGGTTGGTGTCGATTTTCATTGCTGGCTTATCAGCAAATTTCAGCCTTCATTCCTTTAGCGCTTGTTGGACGAGATCCCTGAAAAGGAAACATTGTGAGGTTTTATGTCCCAAAAAATTATGGTATTTACAAAAACCTATTTTCTTTCTATGTTCTAAAGGAGGCAATTTTTCCCCTGGGGGCACTATCATCGGGCCATCTTTAACTAATAGATCAAATATTTCGTCACATTTGGATATGTCGAAACTATAAGTTTTCTTAGGAAATTTGTCACTGTTTTTCTCAGGCTCTACAAGATTCTTCCCATTTGATGGCACTAACAATTTACAAGAATATGGTGGTCCTTGTTTTAATTCTGCTAAATCTATTTCGCCTTCTTCGACGTCTATCGGATCACTAGATATCTCTGGATCGTTATCATCCATTTCGACATAAGCTACCCTCTCTCGTCGATGATTTTTGGCAGCTTTAGCTTTCTCAGCTTTAAGGCGTTCTACTTGTCGAACTCTATCAGCCAGTTGGGCCATATCTCTTAGGTATTTTGTATCTAACTTTTTCCTGATCGAATAGTCCAGTCCCCCTGCTGCGATTTCGACCAATTCATGCTCAGACACTTGGGTAAGGCATCTGGCTTTGAGTAATCGAAACCTATTTAAATATTCATCAATTGGCTCTGTAAACCTTATCTTTACGCTAGCCAATTCTTTTAGACTTATCTTGGTTTGACCCATGTAGAATTGTTCATGGGACAATCTTTCCAATTGGTTCCAGTTGTGGATTGAATTGGCTGGGAGGGTGGTGAACCAAGTGAAAGCATTCTTTGTTAGGGAACTTGGGAAATATTTGATTCTAAGGCTCTCGTTGTTTGCTATTTCCCCGGCCTCAATCAAATATCTAGCCACATGTTCGATAGTAGACTCTGTCGTATCCCCTGAAAATTTAGTAAACTTTGGGACTTTTCCCCTAGGTGGTAAGTCCATTTGCAGAATATATTCTGACAATGGGGATGTAAAGTTTGGTCTGTGAAAACCAACATTCATCCCATTTTACATCATAATCCTTTCGATCATGGAAGTTAGATTATTGTCCGTCCCATAGTTTTGGTGTCGAACTTGCTGTAATAATTCGTCAGCATTTTGGTTTTTATTAGCCATAATAACTCCTTGATCGACTTCTCTAGGGTGTTGTGGTACTTCACCCTTGGTTGTTCTATTTCTACCCTAGGAATTTGGGGGTTTGGATTAACGGTCAAATCCTCTTCCATAATTACCCCTTGATTTGCTCTTATTGGCATTCTCTGGGGTTGTCGAACAACTTGGGGTACCCCAAAGAATTCATCTATGCGTGTCATTTGCGTTGTCATCTGTTGATTCGACTGCGTAGCAGTCTGGATGAGAGGGTTTAGCATTGTACTTAGAGTTTGTGCTAACATTTGTACCATATCATGATTACTTTCGTCCATCCGTTGCCTCAAAATTATTGTAGAAACATTCGTGAGGCTTGGTATTACATGAGATGGACCTCCCAAAAATTGGTTTCTATTGGCTCCATACCCCTGTAATGGCGATGTTGCATTCACCAAAGGTTCTGAAAAAGTGGATGCAGCGTTCATAAGGCTAGCCATTTTAGTAGTTGGCATGCCATATGGCTGCTCTCGACCTATCCAGGATGTTGAAAATCCTGGGGGCACAACTGATCGAGATCCTAGATTTACCCTTGGTGGAGGTGTTCCTAATGGACCTCTTGGACCTACATACGAAAGTAAGGGTCCAGTTTGATTTGTAGTTAACGTTGGTATTGATCCAACCGAAGTTGGGTTATTCCCTTCGACAATGGTAGTAACCACTGTTCCAGTAACTGGCGGAGGTATTTCTCCATGATTTGGCTCGTTAGCCATACTACTCTCACTATTTGTCTTCCTAATAGCATATTTGTTGGTTACTTTACCACTTCTCAATAACATGCAATGTTATAATTGTACAGGAAAAACTCAATAACATAAACAAGATATTTAATAAAAATTAGCAACGTCCCACCAGGTGTGTCAATTTGTTTACCGTGGTTTTTGGTAAACAACCGCTGATCTCCAAAAAGGAAAGTTCTTTTTGGTTTACTTACGGGATCAATAAGATTAATCCCATAACAAATGCTAGTTTTTATGTAAGATAGATAAGCAGGGAGAACGCATGTTCGACCCAGATAAAAGATGTTTGAGATTTTGGAAAAGTAGACAGAAATGTGAAAATGCAGGTAAAGAAGTAAGAAAGGTAACTTTGCAAGATAATATTAAAGTAATGTAAAAGACTTTCATTAATAAAAAGAGGTGTTTCCAACGTACATTTCTCAGTTTTATCCTTTCTCACGCAGCGGTTACTTGGACAATATTTGAGTGACTAGTACAATAGGTTGAACACCCTAAAAAACTACACAAGTTTCCTAATTTATACTAAAGATAAGTAATTGTCGAGGGATCATTATGTGCTAATATGAAGACAAGTGTCTTCTGCATGTCCCTCGACCTATGGCTTTCAGCCACATTGCTTCTTCTTAGCCGCTGGCGAAACTGCCTTTCCCTCCAATAATTCAAAATTCAAATATCTCTCGTATCATGTGTCAAAGCGAAGATATTTTCTCTCCTTCGAAAGATATAAGTCCTCTTCAGTCGAACAGGCCTGAAGGTGATTCCTGGTCGAACGTTCAAAAATAACTTAGATTTTTCTCCTAAGGTATTTCATACGTCGAATATTCTTCTTGAATTGGTTTATTCCAGTTTTTTGGTCTAAAAGACCAAATATAGTAAGTGTCGAATTTGGGAGGCAACACTTTCATACTTATTTAGATCGATTCGTTGTGGCGTTCATTAATGATATTTTGATTTACTCTAAGTTAGAAGAAGAGCATGTTGAACATTTAAGAGTAGTATTGCAAGTTTTGAAAGAGAAGAAGTTGTATGCAAAGTTGTCCATGTGTGAATTTTGGTTAAAAGAGGTTAGTTTTCTTGGTCATGTGATTTTAGGTAGTGGCATTGTTGTAGATCCATCGAAGGTTGATGTTGTGTTGCAATGGGAAACTCTGAGGTCAGCTACTGAGATTAGAAGCTTCTTGGGATTAACTGGTTATTATAGAAGGTTTATTGAAGGGTTTTCTAAGTTGTCACTTCCGTTGACTAAGTTGACTTGTAAAGGTATATCGTTTGTATGGGATGTTCAGTGCGAAGAAAGTTTTATATAATTGAAGAAGAGGTTGACGTCGGCTCCGATTTTGACGTTGCCTAATCCAGGAGAGCCTTTTGTGGTGTATTGTGATGCTTCTAAGATGGGTTTAGGAGGTGTGCTTATGAAGAATGGTAAGGTAGTTGCTTATGTATCGAGGCAGTTAAGGACTCATGAGAAGAACTATCTTACGCATGATTTAGAGCTTGCTGCAGTTATTTTTGTGTTGAAGATTTGGAGGCATTATATTTATGGTTCTAGATTTGATGTGTTTAGTGACCATAAGAGCTTAAAGTATTTATTTGATCAGAAGGAGTTGAATATGAGGCAACGAAGATGGTTGGAATTGTTGAAGGATTATGATTTCGATTTGAATTATCATCCAGGAAAAGCAAATGTGGTAGCTGATGCGTTGAGTCAAAAGACTTTACATATGTCAGCAATGATGATTAAAGAGTTGGAATTGATTGAGCAATTCAGAGATATGAGCTTAGTTTGCAAGGTTACTCCGCAGAGTTTTATGTTGGGTATGTTGAAGATTAATAATGAATTTTTAGACAGTATCAGAGAAGCTCAGAAGTTGAACGTGAAACTGGTAGATTTGATGGTTGGGATTGATCAATCTGAGAATAGTGATTTTAAGCTAGATGAGCAAGGTGTGTTGAGATTTCATAACCGGATTTATATTCCTGATGATGCTGAGATGAAGAAGGTGATACTTGAAGAGAGTCATAGAAGTAAGTTGAGTATTCATCCAGGAGCTACAAAGATGTATCAAGATTTGAAAGGTTTGTTTTGGTGGCCTGGGATGAAGAGTGATGTGGCTCGGTTTGTGTATGCATGTTTGACTTGTCAGAAGTTGAAAGTTGAACATCAGAAGCCTGCAGGATTGATGTAACCGTTGGAAGTTCCAGAATGGAAATGGGATAGCATTTTAATGGACTTTGTGACAGGGTTGCCTAATACTTTAATAGGACATGATTCGATTTGGGTGATTGTTGATAGGCTTACGAAGTCATCTCATTTTATTCCTATTAACATCAGTTTTCCAGTGTCAAAGTTGGATGAGATTTATATTAGTGTGATTGTGAAGTTGCATGGTGTTCCTTTGTGCATTGTATCAGATAGAGGTCCAAGATTTACTTCTGATTTTTGGAAGAGTTTGCAAGAAGCGTTGGGTTCTAAGTTGAGGTTGAGTTCAACGTATCATCCTCAGACAGATGGTCAGACTGAACGGACGATTCAATCGTTGGAAGATTTGCTGAGGGCATGTGTTCTTGAGCAGGGAGGTTTGTGGGATACTTATCTTCCTTTGATAGAGTTCACGTATAATAACAGTTACCATTCTAGTATTGGGATGGCACCTTTTGAAGCATTGTATGGTCGAAGATGTAGAAATCTGTTATGTTGGCATGAATCTGGTGAGAGTGTAGTACTTGGACCTGAACTTGTTCGTGAGACTACTGAGAAGGTGAAGTTGATTCGAGAAAAGATGAAAGCTTCACAAAGTAGACAGAAGAGTTATCATGACAAGCGAAGGAAGGATTTAGAATTCAAAGCTGGTGATCATGTGTTTTTGAGAGTTACACCTGTGACTGGTGTTGGGCGAGCGTTGAAGTCTAAGAAGCTCACTTCTCGTTTTATTGGACCGTACCAGATTTCGGAGAGAGCGGGGAATGTTTCTTATAGAGTATCTTTACCGCCTAATCTTTCGAATTTGCATGATGTGTTTCATGTTTCGCAACTTCGGAAGTATATTTCAGATCCATCTCATGTGATTCATATGGACGATGTGCAAGTACAGGATAATCTTACGGTGGAGACGATGCCTGTACGGATCGCGGATCATGAAATAAAGACTCTGAGGGGCAAAGAGATTGTTTTGGTTAAAGTGGTTTGGCTAGGAGCTGCTGGTGAAAGCATGACTTGGGAGTTGGAGAGCAAGATGCGAGACTCATATCCTGAATTGTTTGATTTAGGTAAATTTTCGAGGACGAAAATATTCTAAGTGGGGGAGAGTTGTAACGCCTGTAATTTAATTAAATATTTAATTAAATTATTTTTGGAATATTTATGAAGATGTGTTAATTAATTGGATTTATTTTATTAAGTGGAGAAATAATATTAGAGATATAATATTATGTGGTGAAATAATATTAGAAGTGTAATATTATTTAATGTGGACTTATTTTGAAGGAATAGAAGTAATAAGGGTGTGTGTTGGTTTTAAGCCCAATAAGGAGATAATAGAATAATATGGTTATTTTATTATTTGTTAGAAGGAATAGAAAGAAAGAGGCAGTAGAAAGAAATAAGGATTTAGAAGAGAACGTGCAAGCTGCTAGAGAAAGTGGAAAACGACAAGAACGTGAATCCAACCGAAAATTATAGAGCGACCTTCAATCCAAGGTAAGGGTGGGGTTCTAACTCTATAATTGGGTTTATGATGATTGGTATGTGGGGTTAGTGGTGATTGTTGTTTTGTTCTTGAATTGAGAATATATGATTGATGTATGATGAGGATTGGTGAATTTTGATGAATATTGATGTCTTGATGCTGTTAAAATGCTGTAAGATTATAGGGTAATTATGGGGTGACAAATTGATATGATTATAATCAATTTTAGGGATTTAGTTATGGAACCATAGTGATATGCGGTGATGGAAAACATATAATACTGTAGTGATGAAAACACAGAACGTTACAATGGTGAAAAACGCAGAACTGTACGTGGGGGTGCCAGAAGTTGCTGTCTAGAACAATGAATCAATTAGGGATGGCGTTAGGCATACTGTTCTTGATTAGGTTGATAACAGGCAAAGAATCAAAATAGTAGGATAAAATAAAAAGTAGCAGTTCTGACATTAGAAGTATGTTGACTAGAGTTGCGTTAGATTAGTGCAAGATAGAAGTTCTGAAGTTAGACGTAAGTTGTTAGTAGATGCATGGCATAGTGAAAGGTAGAAGTTTTGATGTTAGAAGTTGCACTAGTCAGAATTTGCATTAGTTAGAAGATGGGGGTTAGTCAGAAGATGTGATGATCAGAAGTTGTACCTGGTCAGAAGATGGCATTAGTCAGAAGATGTGATGATCAGAAGTTGTACCTGGTCAGAAGATGGGGGTTAGTCAGAAGATGTGATGATCAGAAGTTGTACCTGGTCAGAAGATGGGGTTAGCCAAAAGCTGTAATGATCAGAAGTTGCATCTGATCAAAGGTTGCATTAGTCATAAGTTATAGTAGTCAGAAGATTGTGTTGCCAGAGGTTGCGTCATTAGAAGTTGTGTATTTAGAAATAGCGTTGGTTAGAGGTTGCGTAGTCAGAAGTTGGATGGCCTTTACGTTGTTTTGTGCAGAGCGATGAACGTTAGATGCTTAGAAGCTGTTGTTTGAGCTATAACAGTAGGAAAGGGACGGTTTTGACTTTAGAGTTTCAGAATGACAATGTTGACTTACTATGGGAATTAAAATACTGTTGAGTCATAAATGAGAAGTTATTTATAAATAAATGACGTTTGATGAATTATTTTGATAATTTGAGATGTTTTGAGATGATAATTTGAGATGTTTTGAGATGATAATTTGAGATGTTTTGAGATGATTTGAGATGTTGTTAACTTGGGTGTTATCATTACATTCATGGTTGTGTCGCATACATTGCATTTTTGAGATGGAGCTTATGCTCTTTGAGATGGCCTGGATTGGCAAATTTTGAGTTGAAGGATATGCCTTGTTGATGTCTATATTAATTGGCAAATTTTTGAGATGGGAGTTCTGCTCCAATGGTACCACATGCATTTGCATAGTATTGAGTCTCATTATATGATTTCATAAAGAAGTGTATTTTGATGTTGATGAATGTATATTATTTTTGAGATTGTCGTGGATTATGAGATGAGAAGTCATGACGTTGTTGATCTAATTTAATATATTGATTATCATGTACTCTATTATATTATTAGATATCTCACCCCTTCTGTTTGAATGTTGCCCTTATGTTGGTAACATGCAGGTAATTGAGAGTGAATGATGTATTCCTTCAATAGTTCGAGTCGGTGTCATTGCTCTGATATGTAACACTCGGGGGGAATGAACGCTTGCTGTTTTTGATTGATGATTTTCAGTTGTTGAATTTTAATTTGATTATCATTAAATATGAGATGTTTCGAAGTTGCTGTTTTGTTAGAGATGTTATTAAGAATTCCGCTGCGTATATATTGATTTATTTGATTAAATATGTTATGTTGATGGTTCATCCGATGTTTGAAAAAGTGTTATATATCCACGATGAATGCAATGAATTTGTTAGAAGAATTTATGACGTCCCGATTTATTTGTATGATTGAAATTTTATAACTCTGATTTATGTTGCATAATTGCTTGGGGTAGAATTGGGGTGTTACAATAAGGCCACCACATCATTATCATCGTGAATATAAATAAGTAATTCATACAAAGTTCCATGATTTAATCCTAATTCCCATTACTACTACTCTCCCTATATTTACCTAATTCATACTAGTCATTAAGAATCATGAGAAACTGCACTGCACGTGAAAACAGGAAAAAATCGCAAAAAAGGGGATTTCTGCATCTCAGCCCGCCCATATGCGTATGACCATGTCCCATACGTGTATGGATCCTTTCTCCGCCCATCCATACGCGTGTCATACGCGTTATGCTTCAACGCTCATGCCACATACGCGTACTGTACGCGTACGTCCAAAGAGATTTTCCTTCTCAAAATCCTCCCAAACTTCCCATACGCGTACAACCATCCCATACGTGTTTTGCCTCCTCTTCATACGTGTATCATACGCTTACCTGCAGAAGTTTGTACTGGCACTGGGGACAGGGTGCGTTCCATGCGCGGATGACCCCTGGGAACGTCCCCCATACGTGTAACATACGCGTATGGCCAGTCTACTACATCAAAATTTGTGCTATCGCACCAAAACGATTTCTACTCGTTTTGAGCACTTTCAGCCTCCTAATTTGGGTCCAAAACAGTGTTTTTACACATAATAATTCATATACTTCAGCTAATTTCGTTATCTTACGATTCTGCAACAATTGCTACCTCTAATTCTCCAATTTTCGTCTAAATCTACATTTTTTTTCCAGTTTTGGGATTTCATAGACAACACAACAACAGTAAAATTAACAACAACAACACATTCATGGCATCATGGAATTCACGAATTTCACATACAATCATATAGAAACAACAAACAATCAAATAAAGAAGAACATTTATCAATTGTTCATGAAACTTAAAGAGGGGAAGGAACTCTCTTTACCCTCTCATGCTAATATCACCATTTAGAGAACCCACTCACCCCCTTACCTTAACTTGCAGCCTTGATTCTTCAACAATAGAGAAATCTCTCTTGCTCTAGTTTTTTTCCTTCTCTTCTCTATTTCTACGTGAGAGCAAATTTTTTCCAATTGTTCTATCCCTCTTCTAATTGTATTTTATTATTACTAATATTAACTAACTAACTAACTAATAATAATAATAATAATAATAATAATAATAATAATAATAATAATAATAATAATAATAATAATAATAATAATAATAATAATAATAATAATAATAATAATAATAGTGGTAACTACACCATACACCTAATAATAATACTTTTATTAATAATAATAGTCTTTCTCTCAATATCCAATATAACAAATATTTCACAAAAACTAAGTTTCACTCTAGTAATACCAAGATGATTCAAATTCAACAAATAATGACTAAATATTTAAATGGGACGTTATAACATGCTTCATTCTTGCAGTACATGTGCCCGCCTGAAATACGTATGTGCTGGTATATGCAAGTGCTTTTTGTGAATAAAATGTAGTTTCATATTTTTGGTCAACTTCAAAGTGGTTTTTGATAATTCTTAAGACCTCTAATGTAAGAGAGTGCCACATGACATAGAGATACCGTCAAATATATAAAAATGCTAAGTTTTCCTAGTTTTGAAATCCTACAAAACATCTAATGGTGAAGTTGCACTCCCAATAATTGTCACGTTTAACAAGTAACTTGTCATTTTAAAAACAAAAACATTGTTAGTTTTAACAAAATTGTATAGAGTTTGATACAAGTGCAACAACTTCATACAAATCTATTATTTAAATTATGTTTTGTTCACTAAGTGTAAGTGATCATTGTCTTCAAGTGAAAGTGGTGTGCTTTCTCTTGTGTATTGTAAAATCAAAAGATGGTATACCTTTGTGATTGTGTTAGATTGTTAAGAGAGTCAAGTGGATCGACTGTAATGTATCTGATATAGTGAAATATTTCACGGGATGTGAGGGGATTGTGGTACCCTTATTTGAAAAGGGGAACTATGATATATCTTAGTGTTCTTTATTTTTCTGCATTTATTTTTAGTGTTTTAACATTCATAACAGTTTCGAAAAAATAAGAAGAATACTGCTAACATTCATAATCAAGAAAAATTCATTAATACCGGTTAATCTAATTCATCCACCCCTCTTCTTAGATTACTTTTCATATTTAAGTAAAGTGACTAAAATTTAATTTGAAAAGACTTGGGTTTATGATCCCATGGGTACAAATTTTAATTTTTTGTTTTAAATTCATAATTGTTTAATATTACCATAAATTATGATAATCATTTATTAGCAATGTATATTGACTTAGTGATGAAAGCATAAAATGTGACTTAAATGTCCTTAGTTCAAATCCTTCTAAGAACTAATTTTGTCTTTTTTTTATAGTTTCAAATATGAATTATTTAAAAATAAAATTATTAAAAATAAAAATAAAAATCTGATATAAATGGCATGATTATGGACGTCCATTAATTGAAAGATTTCATATTGATTTTTCATTTATATATATGTCCTATAAATATGACTCATATCGTACTTGAAACATCGACTCGGAATATGAATAATAGAATATAATTTCTTCTTCTCTTTCTCTCTTCTATTATTTTATTTAGTTTCGTAACACGTTATTAGCACGATATTATATAAAATTCTACGGTTAGAATTGAATCTGAGGTTATACGGTTAGAATTTTGATTCATGAAGCTACAAGATTTAGAAGGTAACATTATTTCTTTTATTTTTTGTTTTATAGTATATATTAGTAATTCTACCTAGCTATTTTATATTGATCTTATGATTAGAAAAAAAAATCAATGATAATTTTCATGCATCTCAGAAGGATTGCATGTATAATATTATAATATCTTTAAAAATATATAAAAATATAAAATAATAGTTCCTAAAGAACTTAACAAATAATATTTTGTTATATAATTTCTGAAAAACTTATCAAACATCCATGAAGGATAACAAAATAATAATTTATTATATAATTCTCGAAGAAATTATCAAGTATCCATGAAAGATAGAGAAATAATAAATTTATATTGTTCTTAAAGAACACATGAAGCATCTCTGAAGGATCAAAAAAATATTGATTTTCTTATATAGTTTCCGAAGAATATATAAAACATCTCGGAAGGATGAAAAAATAATGAGTTTCTGATATAGTTCCTGAAGAACATATAAAGCATCTCTGATGGAAAAATAATGAATTTCTGATATAGTTCTTGAAGAACATATAAAGCATCATGAAGGATAGGAAAATAATAAATTTATTTTATAGTTTCTGAATAACCACTAAAAATATTATTAATAACATATTTTGTCTCCTTTGGTCAGAAAATCAATGATGATTTTTATACATCATAAAACAAGTATATCAATCATGCTAAACAATCCCAGAAGAATTGTATTACATGATGCAAATAATTCAGTTTAGTTACCTTTGGTGATTTGTTACTTAACAATATATATAGTACTGTCTTGTACATTCCAAAAGCATAATAATACAATGAGCTTATTCCAAAATTAACATGGTATCAGTTTGAAAATTCCTTTCCGCGCCTCCCTTTTCTTTCCTTTCATCTTCTTCGCGCCTTCTCCTTCTTCTTCACGCGTCTTCGCCTCTTCCTTTTCCTTTGAATGCTTCAGCATTGACTATGGCGCTTCCTTACTCCGATTTCGCTACAAACCCTTCCAATCCTTATTATATGCATCCTAACGAAAATCCCTCTCTTGTTCTTGTTCAACCAGTTCTTGATATCAAGAACTACCAGATCTGGTCTAAATCGAGGAAAGTGGCTCTTATCTCCAAGAACAAGATCAAGTTCGTTGATGGCACTCTTTCTCCTCCGCCTATCTCCGACTCTCTATACGAACCTTGGCTGCGATGCAACAATCTCGTCCTCTCATGGCTTCAACGCTCGATTTCTGAGGAAATTGCAAAATCTCTTCTCTGGTATGATCGTGCTTCTCTTGTATGGAAAAGTTTGGAAAATTGTTTTTCTCAGGGAGACATTTTTCGCATTGATGACATTCAAGAAACTGTTGCTCGTCTTCAACAAGGAACTCTCGATATCTCTTCGTTCTTCACGAAATTGATGACGCTTTGGGAAGAAATCGAGAACTTCCGACCAATTCGTGATTGTACTTGAGCTATACCGTGCTCCTGTGGTGCTGCTTCAGACTTACGCAAATTCAAAGAACAAGATAAAGTTATCAAGTTCTTGAAGGGCCTTGGTGACCAATACGCTCATGTTCGCTCGCAGATTATGTTGATTACCCCACTACCAACTCTTGATAATGTGTTTAATATGGTTCTTCAACAAGAACGTCAATTCAACCTTCTTTCACCTTCTGCTTCTTCAATTGAGTCTCAATCATCTATGAATCACCTTTCTCAAGCACCTTCTCGTTCTTCTCATAACCCTGGTCGTGGTCGTGGCCATGGTGGCCGTGGAAACCGACTCTGTACTCATTGCAACCGCACCAATCACACCATTGCGACTTGTTTCATGAAACATGGCTATCCCCCTGGATTTCAACAACGCAAGCCTACTACATCTGTGGGGAATTCTGTTGATTCTACAGTGAACTCGATTCAAGATGCTGCTTCTCCTCAACTTGAGGCATTATCTTACTCTTCTTCCACATCAAACACCAGTCCAAGTGCTTTGTCTATGATTAAAGAGCAATACACTCAGATTCTGCAGCTCCTCCAACAGTCTAATTTGCAATCTCCTTCACCTTCCTCGATTAATTCAGTTTATACTGCTAATTGTGTCCCATACCTCTCCTCATACTTCCTCTGGTAAGAATTCCTCAAATCTTCCTTTTCATAATTGGTGGATCATTGACACAGGTGCCACTGATCACATCACCCATATCTTTGCCAATTTCCTTTCCACATACCACATTGCACCTAAATCTATGACAATTGCCTAATGGTGACTCTGTCACTACCACTATTGCTGGTTCAGTTTTACTATGTGATTCACTTGTCCTTCATAATGTTTATTACTTTCCTTCATTTCATGTCAATATTATCTCTGTCACCACTCTTTTTGACTCCACTTTATATGATGTGAAATTTCCCCTAATTGCTGTCAAATTATGCAGTTGTCCCAATCCAAGATGACTGGATTTACAGCTAGGAGGATTGGCAAATTATATGTTCTTGATGCCACCCCACCTAAGGCCATCTCTCCCATGTCTGGCTCTGTCAACACCTCCTCTTCTCCCCAATTAGAACCTACTAAACACGATCCTGCTACTATTTGGCATCTTAGGCTTGGACACTTAAGTCCTTACATACACAAATGTATTTCCTCTCAATTTCCTTTTGTCACCTACAATGACAATCATAAGCCCTGTAATACTTGCCATTTGGCTAAGAAAAAACATTTGCCATTTGCTCACAGTAATACTAAGTCTGTTTCCATCTTTGATTTACTTCATGTCGATATTTGGGGCCCTTTTTCCACACCTTCGATATGTGGCCACAAGTATTTTTTAACCCTCGTAGACGATTACAGCAGGTTTACTTGGACAATTTTTATGGCCAACAAAAGTGAAACCAGAAACCATTTAATTCACTTCATATCTTTTATCGAAACTCAATTTAACAAGAAACTCAAGTGCATTCGTAGTGATAATGGTCCTGAGTTTCTCATGACCACTTTCTACCTTTCTAAAGGAATCATTCATCAAAGGTCTTGTGTGGAAACGCCTCAACAGAACGGTATCGTGGAAAGAAAGCATCAGCACATTTTGAATGTTGCACGTGCCCTCTCTTTCCACTCTCACCTCCCTCACAACCTTTGGCACCTTTCCATACAACAGGCCATTCATATTATAAACCGTCTTTCCACTCCTCTTTTAAATAACCACTCTCCCTACCAAAAACACCATTCTACCCCTCCCAGCCTTAACCATATGAGATTCTTTGGTTGTCTTGCCTATTCTTCGACCTTGCTTAACCATCGCACTAAATTCGAACCAAGAGCAAGGAAATCTATTTTTCTTGGCTACAGGGAAGGCACAAAAGGCTACCTTCTCTATGATCCTATCACACATGAATTTTACATTTCAAGGAATGTATTCTTTTATGAAACTGTGTTCCCTTTTGCATCCATCTCACCTACACCTAATCCTATAATTCCTACTCCTGACCCTCCTCCCCTTGATTCACCTGATATTTTCACCAACATTCCACCCAACTCACCTCCACCATCGAATGAACCTTCCTCTCCTACCTCTCTTCCCCAGCCAGATTCTCCCACTAACCTCTCTTCTTCCTCAAATGACACTAACAACTCCCCTTGCCCTTCCCCTCCTGTGCCAACCAGAAAATCCAATCGAAATATTAAACCTCCAGCTTATCTATCTGATTATCACTGTAATTTGCTATCCCCCATGCTGCCAGCATCTGACTCAGGTTCCTCTAACTACCCTCTCTCTTCTGTATTATCTTATAGCCAATGTAGTCCTGATCACAAATTATTTTGTCTGTCCATAAGCTCTTTCACAGAACCCAAAACCTATAAGCAAGCCTGCAAGTTTGATTGTTGGAACACTGCTATGAAATCCGAGTTAGATGCTCTTGAATCTATAAATACTTGGTCTGTTGTTGATTTGCCTGCAGGTAAACAATCGATTGGTTGCAAATGGGTCTACAAAATCAAGCATCATGCTGATGGATCCATCAAACGACACAAGGCCCGTTTGGTAGCAAAAGGATATACTCAGCTGGAGGGTGTGGATTATTTTGACACTTTCTCACCTGTTGCGAAGCTTACTTCTATTCGAACCCTTCTCTCAGTGGCTGCCATTAAGAATTGGCACTTGGAACAACTCGACGACAACAATGCCTTCCTTCATGGTGATCTACATGAGGAAGTGTATATGGATCTGCCTCCTGGATTCCTGCCCCCTGCTTCTTCGACCAACAAAGTTTGCAAATTACATAAGTCATTATATGTCCTGAAGCAGGCTAGCAGACAGTGGTTTTCGAAATTGTCCACTGCCCTTATCTCTCTTGGCTACTCATATTCTTCTGCTGATCATTCTTTTTTCACAAAATCACATGACTCTTCTTTTACTGCCTTATTAGCCTATGTTGATGATATTGTTTTAGCCGGTAATGATTTGTAGGAAATCCAATATGTCAAATGCTTCCTTGATTCCACTTTCAAAATCAAGGACCTTGGTAGGCTAAAATATTTTCTTGGTCTAGAAGTTGCCAGATCAACTCACGGCATTTTTCTCAATCAGAGAAAGTACGCTTTGGAATTGCTCGAAGACAGTGGCTTATTGGCTACTAAACCTTGCTCTACTCCCTTCGATTCCTCCTTGAAGCTTCATGATGATAACTCACCACCTTTCGAAGACGTCACAGCTTATCGAAGGCTTGTTGGAAAACTTCTATATCTGACTACCACCAGACCTGACCTTGCATTCATTGTTCAACAGCTCAGCCAATTCATCTCACATCCTATGCAAGTTCATCATTCTGCAACAATTCGAGTCCTCAAGTATCTCAAAGGTGCTCCTGCCAAGGTTTTGTTCTATTCATCTTCCTCTCCACTCAAACTCTCTGGCTTCGCAGACTCAGATTGGGCAAGTTGCCCTGCTACCCGCAGATCCGTAACTGGATATTGTGTGTTCCTTGGCAATTCCCTCATATCTTGGAAATCCAAAAAGCAGTCTACAGTATCCAAGTCAAGTTCAGAAGCGGAATACAGGGCCTTGGCAAGCTTGACTTGTGAATTGCAATGGCTGCAGTATTTGTTCAAGGATCTCCACATCTCCTTTGATCAACCTAGCTCAGTCTATTGTGACAACAAAAGTGCTATCTACCTTGCTCACAACCCCACCTTCCATGAACGGACAAAACATATCGAAATTGGCTGCCATGTCATTCGTGAGAAAATCCAAACTGGTCTCACCCACCTTTTACCAGTTTCTTCTGCTACTCAATTGGCAGATGTTCTCACCAAGCCTTTGGCAGCTTCCTCTTTCGATTCTCTTGTTTCCAAGCTTGGTCTATTAGACATCTGTGATCGGTGGATCTGGAACTGACTGTTTAACGCTGGTTCGCGAAATGTCGCGGAAGCAAGAGTCGCCACCGTCTTTTATTTTCTCCAAATGGAAAGGACAAAAGCACAGAAAAATTCCTTAAAGAGATTGCTCTCGGTTCGGGAGGTAGATTATAGAAAGGGAAGGTGTTAACGCCCTTTCTATCCATGGTTATCCATGGGCTCTTAGATACTTGCTCATTTGTGTTTTCAAAATGGTTTGTTTGCTTTTCAACTGTGGGTTTTAAAAAGTTTTTTTGAAAATTCCAGTTCGACTCTTGTATCGGTCCTCAAGAGTGTTTGAAAAATTGCTTTCGAAAGCTTTTGAAAAGGTGTCGGTGTGAAAAGTATTTTTTTATTTGTTTTGAAATTAGAGCAAGTATCTAGAGTCGTCTACCTACCCTAAGGAATTCGTCTGTGTAAATGTCCTTAAAGTAGTGCCATCCCACCATTGAGAGGTAGGTAGCACCACCGTTGGAGGTGTTCGGGTCAATTCGAGGTTCGGGACATGGTGATCACCAGAGCAATGGGAAGACACCTTAGAAGCTACCCTCATGCCAGGTTCCCGGATCATGAGGACTTACTAAGACATCCTCTACTCGACGATCACCTTTCGAGGCAAGGCAACAGTGAGGCGTACCCTAGGGATGGTGTGTGATTTGTGTATCATGTTCATTTGCATTTATCTTGTTCATGTCAAAGTGATCTATGCGTTTGTTTTTATTCTTTCATTCATTCTTGCATGCATTTATTTAACAGTTAAAAAAGTTGCGAGAAATGTAAAGGTCTAAACTATTACAAAGGCGCGGGTCCACATCGCCAAAATTTCCAAGACTCGATTTGACAGAAAAATAAAGAATTAAAGGTAAAGTGCGAAAGATAAATGTTTACACGGCTTTGGGAGAGGTACATAAAAAATTAAAAGAAAAAGAAATAAATACGCGAATTGAATTAAAATTGGAAACGAGGGCGTTGGACCCTTTTTAATGAAACTAAATTAAATGATTATTAAATTAATGAAATTAAAAAAAGAAATTATTTTTTTGAGATTTTTTGCATTTATGGTTTTAATGAGAAAGATTAATTGAAATTAAAATATTAACCCTAATTCTAATCGTTTTTAGTTTATTAAGAAAGTATTAAATTTTAACCTAATATTAATCTAATTATTTACATGCAATTTGATTTATAAAATAAATAATATTTAATTATTAGTGAAAAGAAAAGAAAAAAGGATAAAAAATTAATACAAACCCTAATTCTACCAATTTTAAATTAATTAAGAAAATGCTTGAATTAAACCTAATTTAATAGCTAAAATTAATGAATAATATTTATTTACAAAAAATAACATTTAAATAAAAATACTTATTTTTTGTCTTTTTCTGATTTTATATTGTTTTTTATGTTTTTCATGAAAATATTAAATTAAAGGAATCAATTAAAAACAATAATTGAAATAAATAAAAAATGAAAAAAATATAAAAGATTGCAAACCTAGGGGGGGTCTGTCCCCAAATGGGAGGTGAAGTCTTAGCATTTTAGGCCCAATAAGCCTTTGGCTTCGTTGACTCTGACGCTAGCATGTGGCATCTTTGACTAGAGTCCATGGTATTCACCAGATCTGGGTCTTTGGATTGATCTTTCTATACGCGTGGCAAGCTGGAAATTGTGGACGCATGGTGTTCCCTAGTACTGAAACTGCACAAAAGTGTTAATGGAAAAATAATATGGAAAGGGGTGGGGACCTGGGGCTCGAACCCAGGTCCTAGAGATTACCAACCCTTCGCTTGACCAGTGGAGCTAGTGAGGCGCGTTTGTACATAAAATAACACACAAATAACATAAGCGAAAATAAGGGTTAGTGGAATTCTAGCGCGAAAATTCAAACCAACCACTCACAGCTTGCCACAGAGTCATCGTCTTCCTCGTTTGTTTATTTCCTGAAAATAAGAGATGGTTAGCGGGGGTTTTGAACCCCCCCAAAATAGGCGTTTTCTGATAATAGCGATTAGGCCGTCCGGCCACATAAATTAGGCGCGAGGGTTGTTTCTGAACCGTCCAAACATGCTGAATTCAGTCATGGCATTATGATGTTCTAATTTTGCCATATTCAAAAACCCCCAATTTCAACTTTGAAGAACCCTAGCCTGTATCAATGGTGAATTCTTCAATGGGGCACGAAAACTTAATCAAACCACACAGTTAGCTTTAGAATTAAACAATGAACATAAATCAAATGTTAAAAATTACTAAAAACGTATGATTCATGATGCAAGAATGCAAAAAAATTTCTGTACAGGGCATCATTATTCTCACGTTTCTTGGTGTTAGGATGGATGGTTTTGATTTGAAAACCTTCCTTGAAGCCTCAGGAAGGTAATGGAACAAATCTTTTGGCTTGAATCGACCTGTATCCTAGTTTTCAGTATTTGACTTTTCTTGAAAAAATGCAAACTTGTTAGTCAGGTTCTTGCGCAGCTGGGAGGTCTTTGGCATTAGGGTTTACATGAGTACTTATATGTGAATGATTAGGGTAGGTTTTCTTGTCCAAGGAATCAAGGAATTGATGTATGGAAGATTTGATTTTCATGCATAATGTTTTCAATCTTTTTCAAGCATATTTGATCTCAATCATATCCAATTACCTTTGATTCTTTCCTAACCTGATTTGCACGAAATCTTGGAGATAATTTATGCACAAAAAGATTTAAAACATTAGGTTTAGTATTTTTCACCTATTTATTTTAATTAAATGAATTATTAATAATTAAAAATCCAAATAAATAAATAAAAATGATAAAAAACTTCCATTTGGGCCAAATGGTCGTGCACATGCCTTGGATGATGAATTGTGGAAGAAAAAGAGGCCCATTAGCATTTTTAGGTCATTTGGAGCAATGTTGACTTTTCAAAATATCCAAAAATTTCCCAATTTCCACAAGGCATAACTTGCTCAATTTTTAAGCTTTGCTCATGTTCTTGGACATTTTGGAAAGGTCTTTGAGTTCTCTAACCAATGTCTTTGGTCCCATGTCATTTTGATTTACCAATCTCAAGTTATGGCCTTTGACTTAAAGTCCCTTTTTGTTGACTTTTGAAAATGACCTATAATGTTGAAATTGATAACTTTTTGTGAGAGCATTTCTTGGACTTGAAGTGTGAAGAAGAGTTGTAGGAAATGTATTTATCTTCAAAATGAGCTTTGGAGGGAATTTTTCTGATAATCCATGTGGAAGTTATGCCTTGGTCAAGTTACAGTTGACTTTCTCAACTGTCCAAATATGGAAACTTTTGCATCTTGAGACTTTTTGAGCCAAGCTTTGAGAATCATGATCAAGCATTGATCAAATGATGTTTGTGGCTTCAACATGAGATGTTAACCAAAAATTTGAACTTTTGACTGTCAAATGACCATTTTGCCCCTACAGTTAACTGCAGTGCAATTAGGGTTTTTTGACTGTGCAATTTTGTGCTGTAAGTCTTGAAACTTGGTATGAGGATGCTTGACCATGTTTGTAGGCATGTGGGACTTGATTGGACCCTTGGAAACTTCATTTTCTTTGTCAGAACCAAAACCCTAATTTTGACTGTTAGGAGGCCCTTGAACTGTGCAACCCTTGGGGAGATTTCTTGAACCTTTGACTTGGCAATTCTTGAAGAATATGGGAGGGCAAATTTTGGGGTACAAAAGTTGCCCCTGTTCAATCTTCTTAGACCTGAGGATGCAGATTGGCTGACGTGCCTTTCGTAATCCGAAGGTAGAAGATGATTGAACACTAGAGTGCCCAGAAATTTGCGCTCACATAGTAGCAGTGATGTGGGGAATGGGCTTATAGATGCCATTTAGAGATTTATGGATAGGATGATGGGCTTATAGATGCCATGCTGAGAGATGATGGAAGGTGGATGGGCTTACAGATGCCATCTGGATGTTGATCGCGTAAGAGATTCCTTAGCGAGAACTTGCGTACCTGCAAAAGAAAAATGATTACCTGATCTATTACAGGAGTTGATCTTCAGATTCTTTGTATAGATGTGTCCTGATTGGTTACAGGAGCTGGATCTGGGTCTTCAAAAGGTGATGAATGAACCAGGGATGGTTACTACCTCAACAGGGACGGTGGGAGAACCTTGGGCGATTACAACCTCAACAGCAATCATTGAGAGAATCTTGGACGACTTCAACCTCAATAGCAATCATTGAGAATCGTGGGATGATTACTACCTCCGCAGTATTGGGGAGAGAACCATAGGCGACTACAACCTCAATAGCAATCATTGAGAGAATCTTGGATAACTTCAACCTCAACAGCAATCGTTGAGAGAATCTTGGGATGATTACTACCTCCGCAGTATCGGGGAGAGAACCATAGGCGACTACAACCTCAATAGCAATCATTGAGAGAATCTTGGATAACTTCAACCTCAACAGCAATCGTTGAGAGAATCTTGGGATGATTACTACCTCCGCAGTATCGGGGAGAGAACCATAGGCGACTACAACCTCAATAGCAATCATTGAGAGAATCTTGGATAACTTCAACCTCAACAGCAATCGTTGAGAGAATCTTGGGATGATTACTACCTCCGCAGTATCGGGGAGAGAACCATAGGCGACTACAACCTCAATAACAATCATTGAGAGAATCTTGGATAACTTCAACCTCAACAGCAATCGTTGAGAGAATCTTGGGATGATTACTACCTCCGCAGTATCGGGGAGAGAACCATAGGCGACTACAACCTCAATAGCAAACATTGAGAGAATCTTGGATAACTTCAACCTCAACAGCAATCGTTGAGAGAATCTTGGGATGATTACTACCTCCGCAGTATCGGGGAGAGAACCATAGGCGACTTCAACCTCAATAGCAATCATTGAGAGAATCTTGGATAACTTCAACTGAGTCTTTATCAGGAAAATCAGTTTGGGGTCGATTTAACTGGACTAGAGAAGGCCTTTGACTGGATAAGAAACAGAAAATCTTAAGGTCGATTAACTGAACCGGTCTAGGTCTTGAGATGTCTTCAACTGGATAAGAAACAGGGAGATCTTAGGGTCGATCTGACTGAACCAGAGAAGGTCTTTGACTGGATAAGAAACTGAGAAATCTTTGGAGTCGATTTAACTGAACCAGACTAAGTCTTGAATATAGCTGAGAACTCAACTGAATTTTTTCCTGAAAGGTAAAGGTCAGTCATATGTCATGCATGATATGGATCAAGCAATGATGTTCTCAACATAAATGAAATTTGTAAGATATGATGCGTATATGCATGCTATAATGATGTATGTGATATTTATGAATGTATGTTTTTCGTCTAGGAAAGTGAATCCTTGACGGGTGCCGGGAAGTCACTCCTGGGCTGATGTGGAAGAACAGATTTTGCTTCCGCTGGATGATAACTGCAAGAATACCGGCAGGAGAAGATAACTCCGTTGGGGAATAAACTTGGCGAATAGATTACTCTGCGGGGAGAAAAGTACTCTAGCGATCTTGCCGTGAAGCAATACTCTGTAGGGAGAGAGATACTTTGTTGAGTTGTTGATAATAACTTGCTGGGGATACCCTTGTTGTGTTGGAAGCGTTAATAGACTTCACTGGGGATAGGGAGACTCCGTCGAGGACGCTCTTTCTGTGGCTTTTGGCTGAGGATAACCCAGTTATATCCTGGTAAGGAAATAACTCTTTGAATAAAGCCGGGCGACGCGTTCGTGCTCTGCAAGGATAAGCTTCCAGAATCTACTGGGGATAAACTTACTGCTTGGGGAGATGAATTCCAACTTTACTGGGGAACCGGATTGGACTCTCTTAGGGAAGTTTTGAACTGTATCGGGGGAATGACTCCTTTGAATGTTTGATATACCGCCGGGGAACAATCTTTAGACCAAGACTGCCGGGGATGCTTGTTAAGAATGTATGTATGATATGCTGGGGAATGTTGAGATCTGCTGGAGGATACCCAACTTCCTTAAGGTTTGATAATATAGCTTGGGGAGAGTGTACTGACTTGCTGGCTCACTCTCTGGGGAATTAAGATATCTGGTTGTGTTGTTCAGCTGAACCTATCTTGGTACCTTGGAGGATAGAACAATTAGATTGCTTAGACAACTCTTTATTGCCCCTGTTTCTAATGTTACCTGTAATTAATCCTTTGTTTCGTATGCAAATATTCATGAGTTAGCAATTTATTGTCAATGCATATATCACAAATTGAACCTTGGACGTTCTTCGCAAAACAAAACAGAAAAGGAAAAACAATTGGCAATTTTAGCTGAAAAGTGATTTTGTATTGATTTTTGAATAGCCTGTAAATAGGCGTTTATATACAAGAGACTGACGTCCTAGTAAGAGAACGCTGCCGAACAAAAGAGTTTATACAAATTTTGTACAAAAGAAAATAAAACAGCTGTGTGAAATGAATGATCCCACTGGGTTTCAACTCTGCTATTGCCTTTATAACTCCGAGCGTCTCATCACTTGATGACCTTAGTTGAAGATGAAGTTGACTGATCGATGCCGTCTGCACTTGATGTAGATACCGGATTCTGGATGCAAAGTGATCCAATGAGACATAGTATTACGCTTTATCCCTAACTTTTGCCTGGACCGCCCTTTCGGGTTTTCAGTCCACCGGGATACCCATTTTTGCCCAAGCCGCCTTTTCAGGTTTTCGACTTGCCGGGTGTACAGATTTTTTTATTTCATCCCTTCATTTTGCCCGAACCCTTTTGGTTCGCCGGGAAGCCCTAATTTTTGCCTAGGCATGTCAGCCTAGCGGGTCTTTTCTCATGCATAGTATCTTTTTACTATGTCTGCATTGGCGGGGTGAGGAAGGTCGTCACCATCCATGTTGGTTAGAATCATGGCTCCTCCTGAGAACACATGTTTAACCACAAATGGCCCTTCGTACGTAGGGGTCCATTTGCCCCTTGGATCACTCTGAGGAAGGATGATTCGCTTGATTACCAGATCCCCAACTTGATATTCCTGTGGTCTGACCTTTTTGTTAAATGCCCTGATCATCCATTTTTGGTACGTCTGACCATGACAGATAGCAGCAAGTCTTTTTTCGTCGATAAGGTTTAGCTGATCAAGTCGTGTCTGGATCCAATCCTCTTCGTTCAGATTTGCATCCTTCATTATCCGGAGAGAGGGTATTTGCACTTCGATCGGTAAAACTGCCTCCATACCGTAGACCAAGGAGAAAGGAGTTGCCTCGGTTGACGTTCTGGCTGAGGTACGGTACCCATGTAGAGCGAACGGTAACATCTCGTGCCAATCTTTATAAGTCACTGTCATCTTCTGCACGATTTTCTTAATGTTCTTATTTGCTGCTTCTACAGCCCCATTCATCTTCGGTCTGTAAGGAGAAGAGTTATGGTGCTGTATCTTGAACTGCTCGCAGAGCTCAGTGATCATCTTGTTATTGAGGTTGGTACCGTTGTCTGTAATAATTCTTTCTGGGACGCCGTATCGACAGATCAGGTTATGCCGAATGAACCGTGCCACAACAGTCTTGGTTACCGTAGCATAGGATGCTGCTTCGACCCACTTCGTGAAGTAATCAATCGCTACCAGGATGAAGCGATGCCCGTTAGATGCCGTAGGTTTAATCTCACCGATCATGTCTATGCCCCACATTGCAAACGGCCAAGGCGCAGTCAGAACATTCAGAGGAACTGGAGGAACATGCACCTTGTCTGCATAAATCTGGCATTTATGGCATGTTCGAGAATGTTGGTAGCAGTCAGCCTCCATGGTGGACCAAAAATATCCTGCCCGTAGGATTTTCTTTGCCATAGTGTGTCCACTGGAGTGTGTACCAAAGGTCCCTTCATGTAGCTCTTCCATGATCCTTTCTGCTTCTGTCTTATCCACACAACGCAATAAGGTCGAATCATGGTTTCGCTTGTACAAGATGTCGTTGCTAAGAAAGAACTTTGCTGCGAACCTTCTCAGAAACTTCTTATCGTTGACAGATGCACCTTCAGGGTATTCCTGAGCTTCCAAATATCTCTTCACCTCATGGTACCAAGGCTTCTCAGTCACCAGTTCAGTCTCGAGATCACAACAGTATGCCGGTTCGTCCAGTTTCCAGATGATGATCCGGGGAGCCTCATTGTCCCATTTGACCTTGAACATAGAAGACATTGTAGCTAACGCGTCCGCCAGCTGATTCTCTTCTCTCGGGAAGTGTTCAAAGGTTATCCTCGTGAAGTGGGGGATCAAGGTCAACACACATTCTCTATAAGGAATAAGATTCGGATGTTTCGTATCCCACTCTCCTTTGATCTGATTGATCACGAGAGCGGAATCTCCGAAGACACTCAGAAACTTGATCCTTAGGTCGATCGCAGCTTGAAGACCCATGATGCACGCCTCATACTCCGCCATGTTATTGGTACAGTTGAAACATAGCCGGGCAGTGAGTGGAGTATGAGTGCCTTGAGGGGATATGATTATAGCGCCGATACCGTTACCCAAAGCATTGGAGGCTCCATCAAAGTGCATAGACCATCGGGATCCTTCCTCAGGTCCTTCATCTGGTCCAGGTACTTCACAATCAGTCACTATCATGATGCTCTCGTCCGGAAACTCGAAGTTCATTGACTGATAGTCGTCGACTGCCTGATGTGCCAAGTGGTCTACCAATACACTTCCCTTGATGGCTTTCTGGGTTGTGTATTGAATGTCGTATTCCGTCAAGATCATTTGCCATCTTGCTATTCTCCCAGACAGAGCGGGCTTTTCGAATATGTACTTTATAGGATCCATCTTTGAAATCAACAAGGTAGTGTGAGTTAGCATATACTGTCTCAGCCGGCGAGCAGCCCATACCAAAGCGCAGCAAGTTTTCTCAAGCAGTGAGTATCGGGTCTCACAGTCGGTAAACTTTTTGCTAAGGTAATAAATGGCATGCTCTTTTCGGCCAGACTCGTCATGCTGCCCCAGCACACACCCCATTGAGTTGTCAAGTACTGTCAGGTATAGTATCAGAGGTCTCCCTTCAACCGGTGGCATAAGGATGGGTGGTTCTTGGAGATACTTTTTGATTCTGTCAAAAGCAGCCTGACATTCATCATTCCAACGTACTACCTGATCTTTCTTCAGCAGCTTGAAGATTGGTTCACAGGTAGCGGTTAGGTGTGAGATGAACCGAGCAATGTAATTCAGGCGTCCTAAAAAGCCTCTGACTTCCTTCTCTGTCTTAGGAATTGGCATCTCTTGAATGGCTTTGACCTTGTCAGGGTCCACTTGAATGCCCTTGTCACTTACAACGAAGCCTAGCAACTTTCCAGATCTTAGCCCGAAGGTGCACTTGTTCGGGTTCAACCTTAGCTTGTACAGTTTCAGACGGTCAAACAATTTCTGCAGATGATCTAGGTGCTCTTCCTCAGTCTGGGACCTTGCGATCATGTCGTCAACATACACTTCTATCTCATGATGGATCATGTCATGAAATAAGGCAACCATGGCACGTTGGTAAGTTGCCCCAGCGTTCTTCAGTCCGAAAGGCATGACCTTGTAGCAGAAGGTGCCCCACTGAGTAACAAAGGTAGTCTTTTCCATGTCTTCAGGAGCCATCTTGATCTGATTGTAACCTGAAAAACCATCCATGAAAGAGAACACCTTATGTTGAGCTGTATTATCAACAAGGACATCAATGTGAGGTAGGGGGAAGTCATCTTTGGGGCTGGCCCTGTTCAGATCCCTGTAGTCGACACACATTCTGACCTTACCGTCTTTCTTTGGTACCGGCACCACGTTGGCAACCCACTGAGGGTAAGAAGTTACTGCAAGGAACCCAGCATCAAACTGTTTCATAACCTCGGCTTTGATCTTCTCAGACATCTCTGGACGCATACGGCAGACCTTTTGCTTAACCGGAGGGCAGTCTTCCTTAGTAGGCAAGTGATGGACCACAATATCGGTATCCAACCCGAGCATGTCTTCGTAGGACCAGGCAAAGATCTCCATATAATCATGTAGCATCTTAGTCAACCGTTGCTTCACGCTGAGCTCTAGGTTGACACCAATCTTTACCTCCTTTCTATCTGCCTCAGTACCCAAGTTTATTATTTCCACTGGCTCTTCATGTGGCTGAATTGCCCTCTCTTCCTGAAGTAACAGTCTTGCAAGCTCACCAGGAACTTCGCAATCATCTTCACCTTCGTCTTCGGCTAAGTTGATCGAATTTTCGAAGTCATAACTGGCGGTAGCAGAGTCGTTACCAGTGAGATCCAGAGTGGATTGAAACCTGTATGAGTGAGTGTGTGTAAATACAGCTGTTTTGAAATATATAAAGGAAGGAAAGACAGAAAAGGAGCATAAGATTTGAAATGCGAGAAAACGTCCAAGATTTTTATTTATGATATATGAAATGACAATTTATATGCCCTCACAAATAAAACCACGGTGCCTCGGGTAAGACATCGGGCCATAGAGTTCAATTTATTGTTTATTACAAATAACGAAACAAGGAAGTTTATTACTGCGTCACAAAAGTAACAGGAGTATGGTCTTTGACAATCCAATTGGTCAATCCGCCTTCAGTCGTCGGGTAGATCCAGCTATTGAACTCAGCTTCATCTACTTCATTATCCTCCCCGACAACATTCACTCCTGGATTTGTAATGAGCACAGGAGGTCTTCTGGTCTTCGCCTTCCGCATAGCTTTCTGACCCTCTGCAGTAAAACCCAGTCCAAATTTATCAGTTTTCTGTGTAAAGTCGGGAAGCCTGCCCCAGTTAGTACATTCACCTTTCTGAACCACAGCCCGGGCATCCTTCAAGGAAGCCATCTTCAAAGGAACATCTTCTTCGACTGCTGTCTCTGCTGCTGTTGAAATTGGAAGTACCTCTTCGAAATGCTGAAAGGGGGTTTCAATAAACTCCCCGTCCATCTCAATGTATCTGAAGGAATTTAAATGACTCACCATATACTCCTCCTCTCCCTGCACAGTGACAATCTTCCCTCTGACAGGGTATTTTAGCTTCTGGTGCAAGGTAGAGGTCACTGCCCCAGCTTTATGGATCCAAGGTCGACCCAGTAGACAAGAATACGATGGACGGATATCCATCACATAAAAGGTAGAGTCAAACACCTGAGAGCCCACACGAATAGGAATGTCAACCTCTCCATGAACCATCCTCTTGGAACCGTCAAAGGCTCTGACGATGATATTGCTAGGTTTTAGTTCCAGGCCTTCACAATCCAAACGGTCCAAGGCCTTCTTGGGTAGCACATTCAAGGAAGAGCCAATGTCCACCAATACGTGCGCCAGAGTAGTGCCCCTACATTCAATAGAGACATGCAGGGCATCATTGTGGTCCCTTCCCTTTGCAGTCAGGTCAGCATCTGAGAAACCCAAACCGTTGTCCGCTGTTAGATTTGCTACGCAATCAGTGAACTGAACTGCAGATGTTTCCTGTGGCACATGGGCCGTCTTGAGAAATGAGATTAAGGCCTTAGCATGGGCCTCTGAACACAATAGCAAGGAGAGCATGGAGATCTTGGAGGGCGTATGCCCCAACTGTTCCACAACATTAAAGTCACTCTTCTTTATTATTTTCAGGATTTCCTCCATCTCTTGTTGGGAGGCCTCAGCATTTATTGGTATTGGTGCCTCCATCCGGGCAGGCTCGTCTTCAATCCCTTTGCCCCGAGCATTAGATGACTCGGCAGCAGGGGAAACAACTTGGTCAGAAACAGGAACAGGTATACTTGTAGGTGTTATAGTAAGGGGTCTTCGAACAACTGTTGGTGCAATGTCAGGCGAGAAGAGCCTGCCACTGCGGGTAACCTTGGCTGGGCCAGTGATATCGCAGATGCTGGCGCCAGTGCTGAACTCTTGCTTAATTCCATTCACATACACATCTGCCCCATAGTGCCAGGGGACAGCTTTATCAGATACGTAGGGGAGAGGCCCCGGAACAGTAATAACAACAGGTGCGACAGTCATGATTTGAACGGGCTTCCTTGGGAGAGCCTTGATTGGATTATTATAGATTGTAACCACAGAAACTTCTTCTAACGGAACCAACTGGACAGCGGACTTCTTGAATAGAATCTCTTTACTGTCCATTAGGCTTTGGATGCCCAACTTCAGCAAAGGACAACCAGAGAGAGAAACAGCACAGAACAGGCAACCCTCACTGCAACCCGGAAATAAACCGGCCAGCAATAGGTTCCTCTTGACAGTCTTCAAAGGAGTAGCTACATCATCCACAGAAACAGCATATACATCTTCGTCAACCGCATTTACTCCATGCTGGGGCATAGGAGCAGTTACCACATTCGGCCTCTCAGGCGCTTCAAACTGTATCTCTTTTGCATCAATAAGGTCTTGCACCTTATTCCTTAATGCCCAACAGTCATCAGTGGAATGCCCCGGGCTATCGGAGTGATAAGCACATCGGGTATTTGGGTTGTATTTAGGAGAAGCAGTGTTTACAACCTTTGGCGCCTCCCTGACAGTCACTAGATTGGTGGATAGTAACTGCGGCAAGATTTGGGATAGGGTCATGCTCAAACGGGTGAATTCTCTTCTAGGTCTTTCAGCCCTTTGAGGATTGGTTGGCCGAGGAGCGGCAACAGGCTTAGCAATCATTACCGCACTGACAGATTGGCGGCGCTCAGATTTCTCTTGTCTTCTAGAGCCATATACAGCACTAGCCTCCTTCTTGAAGGGTTTCTTCTCAGAGCTTGTAGATGCACCCTTCTGAATCTTACCAGAATTCAACCCAGCCTCAATTCTCTCTCCAGTCAGAATAAGATCAGTAAACCCTGCAGATGAGTTACCGATAAGATGGTTGAAAAACGGCCCAGATAGGGTCCCCAAGAACATGTCTACCAACTCCCGATCAGTCAACGGAGGCTGCACCCTGCCAGCCAGATCCCTCCACTTCTGAGCGTACTCTTTAAAACCTTCACTTGAACCTAACGACATACCCTGGAGTTGGGTACGTGTAGGGGCAAGGTCGGCATTATATTGATACTGCTTATAGAAAGCAGTAGCCAACTCCTCCCAGTTACGAACCTTGGTCCCATCCAGCTGATAGAACCATTCGAGATGAGTCCCTGAAAGACTCTCCTGGAAGAAGTGGATCCACAAGTTCTTATCCACTGAGTACGGTTGAATCTTCCGCACATACGACCTGAGGTGTAGCTTGGGACAAGATGCCCCGTCATATTTGGTAAAGGATGGCGCTTTGAACTTACGAGGAATGATCACACCAGTAGACAAACCCAAATCTCCAAAATCCAGCCCAGGTACCTGTTGTATCTCCATAGCATTCAGCCTGTCCTCCAACTGCTTGTAACGGTCTTCTGCCGGAGGGTATTGCTCTTCATCAAAATCAGTCTCGTTGTCGGAGACTACCGGACTAGGACCCTTTCCCTCCTGAGGAGTACCCTTGCCAATAGAAGGACCAGCCTCTTCATTCTGCAGAGTGTTGCCAAACCTTCGGCCCGAGTTGAACAGAACAGTTCTTCTCTTCTTCTTCTTTTCCTTCTTCAGGAGCAGAGCCTTCAGCTCTTCTTGGCCCTGAGCCAAACCCATGATTAGTTCCTGAAATTGCGCATTCTGCGCCTGAAGAGCCTTGATGGACATCTCAGTTGATGATGAGTCGGGGTTCATGATGCTGAAATAAACAGCGAAGAACGGTAAGCAACCTGAAAAGAAGAAAACCTGCTATGCACATGATGAATGGAATGCGTATGATTTATGTTTTCAAAGACAATCGGGAATCAACTTTGTAAACAAAAAAGGAACACACTTCATTAGATTCAACTTTGAAACTGAAATTATTCAACAGGTTGCCCTTAGGTGTTACATGAAAGGAAATACTGAAAAGGGAAATAAAACTGTAAAAGAACATCCAGAGCTCCTTATTGATCCCATGGTCTCCTCTTCTCAGTACGGATGTAAGCATTCAAGACTCGCTCATTTTCCAACTGCTTTGTCAGTTTCTGGATCTTTAATTCCTGCTCGTTGAACTTTTCCCGGTAAGAATCCCGTTCTTCTCGCAGTTACGACCAAGACCTCTTGAATGTCTCATAATCAGTAGGTATCTGAGGAGGGAGTACAGTTGGAGGAACCCCATCCTTGTCAGGACACTCAAGAATGACGGGTCTGACAGCTTCATACGGCATACCTAACTTCTGAGCACGGATGCGAACCCATTTGTAGTAGGCTTCCATAGGTAAAGAAGTCTTTGGCCCCAACTCTTGTGGGTCAGCTTTATGAACTTTGTCCCAAGCCTTGATGAACCTATGATGCAACTCGTCACTATCCACCTGAAACTCAAAACTGATGTGAGGCACCAACATCTCATGGGGGCCTGCTCTTCTGGCTCTTCCAAACTGACGGAGCGCTAGACATGGATTGTAAGAGATTCCTCCTTGGGTACCAATCAGAGGAACATTAGGGTATTCCCCGCATCGATCAATAATGGCTATCTCATCCAAACCTCTGCAAGTCCAAATGATGTCTTTGTCGGTGAGAGACATTAACCTATGAGCCCATCCTCTTCCTTCTTGGTTCTTCAGTAAGAACTTAGGGAGGTGCGAAATAAACCACCTCACCAACAAAGGGATACAACACCATATGGTTCCTCGTCTTCAGGTAGTACGAGCATGAAGTTGTTGCAAGATGTCACCCAAGAGAGTGGGCACGGGATTCTGAGACATAAAGATCCTTATGGCAGTGACATTGATGAAGTTGTCAGGATTAGGAAACAAGACTAGCCCATAGATTAAGAGAGCCAAGATGTCTTCATATGCCCTAAAGTCCAGGTCATTCCAGAAACTGTTAGCTTTACCAATCAGAAACTTGGCCAAGAAACCCTTAACTCCGCTTCTAGTTACCCAGTTGTCCATTACCTCTTGATGTGTCAAGGGAAGAGCTGCAGCAACATCCTCAAGCCTGAGGGTCTTTTCCCAACCAGTAAAGGGAGTCTGATCCAAGATAGGGATACCAAGCAAATTAGAGAACTCTTCCAGGGTAGGGACCAGCTGGAAGTCTTGAAAGGTGAAGCACTGGTACAGAGGGTCATAGAACTGGGTCAGAACACTCATCAACTGTTGATCCCGCTTTGCAGTGACTAAACTGAGAAGAGAACCATGCCTCTGAATGAAGGAAGTGGTATTTGGAATTCTTCTAACCAACTCTTCAAGCAACTCAGGTGAATGAACAAAGTTGAACCGGATAGTATTCCTTCGCACAGGCATCATGATGTCCTACAAAATAGAGCAAAGATGAAACCCTCTTGTCTTTGAAATGGTCAGTCCTTATGCAGGATGCATGCAATGCTCATGATGTTATGATGTTATGATAAAGCACACCACAAATAGATACAAAGGCAAACATGGTAAGGCACACAAGTCACACAAGGTAAGCCCCTAAAGTTTAGGCCAACATGAGGTCTAGGTACTACCCTCTTTCAGTTTGTTGGTTCATACCTGTCCTATCAAAGTAACCGGGTTCTTAGAGGATCCCAATATCATTGACTACCCTCAATCGGTCATAACTCCAGCATCGCAATCTTTTCTTGCGTCCAGAACCATCACGAGAGTTTAGCCTCAATGGGCGTAGCATACTGCTACTGTTCTAATGGCCAAGTTGTGTCAATTAAGGTTCTAAGGTTGTTGGTGCTTAATGACTCCTCAGAAGACCCATATTCTCCTCGTTGCAACACAAGGGATATTGGTACAGACCAAGGTGCCACACCAACGTAGCCACTGCTTCACCCGTGTCGGTCTACGCCGGACAGGTCCCTCACAGCTTATGCTACCTAACAGGGTATCCCCAGATCCGGGTTAGGATCTATGTAACTCCCATGCAACCCACAAATTTAAAGCAGACAAGTCAATACAATTGAAAACACAGTTATGAACTAACCCTAAGGTACACCTCACTTTAAGTATATCCCCAGCAGAGTCACCAGTTCTGTGATCGGTGGATCTGGAACTGACTGTTTAACGCTGGTTCGCGAAATGTCGCGGAAGCAAGAGTCGCCACCGTCTTTTATTTTCTCCAAATGGAAAGGACAAAAGCACAGAAAAATTCCTTAAAGAGATTGCTCTCGGTTCGGGAGGTAGATTATAGAAAGGGAAGGTGTTAGCACCCTTTCTATCCATGGTTATCCATGGGCTCTTAGATACTTGCTCATTTGTGTTTTCAAAATGGTTTGTTTGCTTTTCAACTGTGGGTTTTAAAAAGTTTCTTTGAAAATTCCAGTTCGACTCTTGTATCGGTCCTCAAGAGTGTTTGAAAAATTGCTTTCGAAAGCTTTTGAAAAGGTGTCGGTGTGAAAAGTATTTTTTGATTTGTTTTGAAATTAGAGCAAGTATCTAGAGTCGTCTACCTACCCTAAGGAATTCGTCTGTGTAAATGTCCTTAAAGTAGTGCCATCCCACCATTGAGAGGTAGGTAGCACCACCGTTGGAGGTGTTCGGGTCAATTCGAGGTTCGGGACATGGTGATCACCAGAGTAATGGGAAGACACCTTAGAAGCTACCCTCATGCCAGGTTCCCGGATCATGAGGACTTACTAAGACATCCTCTACTCGACGATCACCTTTCGAGGCAAGGCAACAGTGAGGCGTACCCTAGGGATGGTGTGTGATTTGTGTATCATGTTCATTTGCATTTATCTTGTTCATGTCAAAGTGATCTATGCGTTTGTTTTTATTCTTTCATTCATTCTTGCATGCATTTATTTAACAGTTAAAAAAGTTGTGAGAAATGTAAAGGTCTAAACTATTACAAAGGCGCGGGTCCACATCGCCAAAATTTCCAAGACTCGATTTGACAGAAAAATAAAGAATTAAAGGTAAAGTGCGAAAGATAAATGTTTACACGGCTTTGGGAGAGGTACATAAAAAATTAAAAGAAAAAGAAATAAATACGCGAATTGAATTAAAATTGGAAACGAGGGCGTTGGACCCTTTTTAATGAAACTAAATTAAATGATTATTAAATTAATGAAATTAAAAAAAGAAATTATTTTTTTGAGATTTTTTGCATTTATGGTTTTAATGAGAAAGATTAATTGAAATTAAAATATTAACCCTAATTCTAATCGTTTTTAGTTTATTAAGAAAGTATTAAATTTTAACCTAATATTAATCTAATTATTTACATGCAATTTGATTTATAAAATAAATAATATTTAATTATTAGTGAAAAGAAAAGAAAAAAGGATAAAAAATTAATACAAACCCTAATTCTACCAATTTTAAATTAATTAAGAAAATGCTTGAATTAAACCTAATTTAATAGCTAAAATTAATGAATAATATTTATTTACAAAAAATAACATTTAAATAAAAATACTTATTTTTTGTCTTTTTCTGATTTTATATTGTTTTTTATGTTTTTCATGAAAATATTAAATTAAAGGAATCAATTAAAAACAATAATTGAAATAAATAAAAAATGAAAAAAATATAAAAGATTGCAAACCTAGGGGGGGTCTGTCCCCAAATGGGAGGTGAAGTCTTAGCATTTTAGGCCCAATAAGCCTTTGGCTTCGTTGACTCTGACGCTAGCATGTGGCATCTTTGACTAGAGTCCATGGTATTCACCAGATCTGGGTCTTTGGATTGATCTTTCTATACGCGTGGCAAGCTGGAAATTGTGGACGCATGGTGTTCCCTAGTACTGAAACTGCACAGAAGTGTTAATGGAAAAATAATATGGAAAGGGGTGGGGACCTGGGGCTCGAACCCAGGTCCTAGAGATTACCAACCCTTCGCTTGACCAGTGGAGCTAGTGAGGCGTTTGTACATAAAATAACACACAAATAACATAAGCGAAAATAAGGGTTAGTGGAATTCTAGCGCGAAAATTCAAACCAACCACTCACAGCTTGCCACAGAGTCATCGTCTTCCTCGTTTGTTTATTTCCTGAAAATAAGAGATGGTTAGCGGGGGTTTTGAACCCCCCCAAAATAGGCGTTTTCTGATAATAGCGATTAGGCCGTCCGGCCACATAAATTAGGCGCGAGGGTTGTTTCTGAACCGTCCAAACATGCTGAATTCAGTCATGGCATTATGATGTTCTAATTTTGCCATATTCAAAAACCCCCAATTTCAACTTTGAAGAACCCTAGCCTGTATCAATGGTGAATTCTTCAATGGGGCACGAAAACTTAATCAAACCACACAGTTAGCTTTAGAATTAAACAATGAACATAAATCAAATGTTAAAAATTACTAAAAACGTATGATTCATGATGCAAGAATGCAAAAAAATTTCTGTACAGGGCATCATTATTCTCACGTTTCTTGGTGTTAGGATGGATGGTTTTGATTTGAAAACCTTCCTTGAAGCCTCAGGAAGGTAATGGAACAAATCTTTTGGCTTGAATCGACCTGTATCCTAGTTTTCAGTATTTGACTTTTCTTGAAAAAATGCAAACTTGTTGGTCAGGTTCTTGCGCAGCTGGGAGGTCTTTGGCATTAGGGTTTACATGAGTACTTATATGTGAATGATTAGGGTAGGTTTTCTTGTCCAAGGAATCAAGGAATTGATGTATGGAAGATTTGATTTTCATGCATAATGTTTTCAATCTTTTTCAAGCATATTTGATCTCAATCATATCCAATTACCTTTGATTC